>CM059425.1:258892148-259444648 GCA_030390025.1 Squalus acanthias
GGAGAGAGAAACAGAGTTAACGTTTCAGGTCAAAGACCTTGGGGTAAAAATTCACTTGGTTGCGCCTCCCGTTAGCGCCTTAAGAGGGCGCTAATGGGGCGCAAAGCCGCTAACGCCCGGGCGCAGCGATGTTTGCGCCGCTCGAGAACTTAACTTGAGATTGTGCGGCGGCGCTAAAACTTACCGCTGCGACCACCTGCGCGCGCAGATTGTGACGTCATTCCATGGTGCAACGCCCTTGGGGCGCCCCGTAGCGGAAATTGAGTGGCGCCCCCTGCCTTACCGCCTGGCGCTTCCAACGACCAAAAGACTGGAACGCTATCAATCGCTGTGGGGCTGGGGGGGGGCGCTATTTAAAGGGGGCCTCTTCCTGTCTTTTATTGTTGGTGGCATTTTTGAACTACGCATTCTGAGAGAGAGAGGGAGAGACTTCTGGAGAGATTCAACGTTGTGTGAAGGAGTTTTGGGTACTGAGCAGCACTTTGCAGGTTCATTTTGATTTGCCATTCCTTGTATCGATTTAGCAGAGACTGTGGGAGCTGCACTCTGAGCTCTTTGCCTGGTACTTTCCATTGTTCTTTCCAGCACATTTGATGTGCAAGTCTCTCCAGGCCGAGTTTCAAGGCAGCAATGAACAGGATGTGGATGGAAAGCAAGATTAACCATCCCCTTTAATAACTGCCCCGTGCCATTGTGTGTGTGTTCCATTGCTGACTGACATTACATGAGCTTCGCCAGCGCTCCGAGTTAGCGCCTCACTGCTCGGCCTTTGCGCCTTAAGAGAGGTGTGCAGCGCCTGCTTTCGCGCTCCACTCACCTCCCGGGGCGGTAAAAGTGAAGTTTCCTGTCAGTGCCGATAATTAGCGCCAGGCGCTAATATTTGCGTCCGGACGATATTTGCGCCCTAAATGGGGCGCGACCTAATTTTTACTCCCTTTTGTCAGAACTGGAAAAAAGCAAGAAATGAAATAGATTTAAAGCAAGGATAAAGCTGGGAAAAGGGGGAGGGGATGAAAGAACAAAAGGAGAGATTAAGAGACATTGAGAGACATTAAGAGATAATCAAGGCAAGAGGAGGTGTTAATGTGACAGGTTGAGGCTAGATGAAGTGTGAAATGCACTGGCAGAATGAAGGACAGCTGCCAGCTTCTAGGAGGGAAAAAAAAGGGGGGGGCCAAAAAAAAGGGTGGATGAAAAAATAAAATATAAATGTGATAGGGGCCGAGGTTATGATCTAAAATTGTTGAACTCGATATTGAGTCCAGAGGGCTGTAGGGTGCCTTTCCCTCTCTTTCTTTCGCTTTCCATACCTGATTTGGCACTGAATTCAATATTCTTCACTGATGCTTCCTGGCCAGACTCTGTGCTGCTCATTAACGGTTCACTAATCTGATTGGTTAAGGAGATGCACAGCTGCTTGCCCTGTTCACACAGGTACTGTGAAGAACTTTTGAAGTGTTGGAATGTAGGAAACAGCAGCCAATTTGCGCACAGCAAGCTCCTGTAAACCGCAATGTGATAATGACCCGATAATCTGTTTTCGTGATGTTGATTGAGGGGCAAATATTGACCAGGACACCGGGGGATAACTCCCCCCTGCTCTTCCTCAAAATAGTGGCTGTCGGATCTTTTACATCCACCCGAGAGGGCAGACGGGGCCTCGGTTTAACGTCTCATCCGAAATAGTAACTTTCAAAAGGGAATTGCGTGGAAAAAGAAAGAGGATCGAGCTGGTGAGTGAGACTAATTGGACAGCTCTTTCAAAGAGCCAGCACAGACAGGCACGATGGGCCGAATGACCTCCTCTGTGCTGCATCATTCTATGACTCTAAACCGGCAAACTGCTGAGGCCTGTTGTGTTACCTTTACACCGTCCCAGCTGAGATCAGCAAACACTGCGCACACAGGAGATTGAACTCTCAGGGCTTGTGCAGTGAATGTTGGCAGGACCTTTGGCCTGGCCCCCCATTGGTGGAGCCGGGCAGCGAGAGCTTTACTCTCCATTTGAAATAAAAATGTGCAAAAACTGGTCCGATTCCCCGGTGCTGTCATCCTTCAGCTTCATGAGTTCACAAGTTCACCCACACTTAACGCCCAAGAGAAAAAAAAAACTGAAAGCGAAAATTCAACAACAACAACAACTTGCATTTATATAGCGCATTTAACATAGTAAAACATCCCAAGGCGCTTCACAGGAGCGATTATCAAACAAAATTTGACACCGAGCCACATAAAAAATAGGAGCAGGAGTCGGCCATTCGGCCCTTTCAGCCTGCTCCACCATTCAATAATATCATGGCTGATCTTCTACCTCAACTCCACCTTCCTGCACTATCCCCATATCACTTGATTCCCTTAATATCCAAAAATTATAAGGAGATAATTAGGACAGGAAAGAGGTAGGTTTTAAGGATCATCTTAAAGGAGGGGGAGAGGTTTAGGGAGGGAAGTCCAGAGCTGAGGGCCCAGGCAGCTGAAGACACGGCCGCCAATGGTTGAGCAAAAATTAATATAGGGGATGAGCAAGAGGCCAGAATTGGAGGAGTGCAGAGATCTCGGAAGGTTGTAGGGCTGGAGAAGGTTACAGAGATAGGGAGGGGCGAGGCCATGGAGGGATTTGAAAACAAGGGTGAGAATTTTAAAATCGAGGAGTTGCTGGACCGGGAGCAAATATTGGTCAGCGAGCACAGCGGTGATGGGTGAACGGGACGTGGTTCGAGTTAGGATACAGGCAGCAGAGTTTTGGATGAGCTCAAGTTTACAGAGGGTGCAAGGAGGCCGGCCAGGAGAGCGTTGAAATAGTCAAATCTAGAGGCAACAAAGGCATGGATGAGGGTTATCAGTAGCAGATGAGCTGAGGCAGAGGGAGGGCCTCATCCAGGATACATCCAGTGCATATCCGAGACATTCGGCTGCAGTTTGCTGGTCAACTTTCTTTTAAAGTCGTAACCACAAGGGACAATTTACAGAATCAGCCCGCAGTAGAATCTCTGTTTGGAGGGAAATATTTAAAGGCTGGAGACAGATTGAGGTAAAAAGACCAACTGAAAAATGAAGACTAGCAAGAAAGAAGGAGAGGAATGAAAAGCTCTGACCGCTGTCTGTTATCAGTAAAGAAAGACTTGCATTTCTAGAGCACCTTTCACCACCTCAGGACGTCCCAAAGTGCTTGACAGCCACTTTTTGAAGTGCAGTCACTGTTATAATGTAGGAAACACAGGAGCCAATTTGGTTTTGATAGAGTAGATGGGGAGAAACTGTTCCCACTGGCAGGAGGGTCGGTAACCAGAGGACACAGATTGAAGGTGATTGGCAAAAGAACCAGAGGGGAGATGAGCAGAGATATTTTTACTCAGCGAGTTGTTGTGATCTGGAACACGCTGCCTGAAAGGGCGGTGGACGCAGATAGAACAGTAACTTTCGAAAGGGAATGGGATAAATACTGGAAGGGGGAAAATTTGCAGAGATATGGAGAAAGAGCAGGGCGGGTGGAGTGGGACTAATTGGCGAGCTCCTTCAAAGGGCCAGCACAGGCCCGATGGGCTGAATGGCCTCCTTCTGTGCTATTTGATTCTATGATTCTAAGCAAGAAAATAATACTTCATCACAGCTGATACTCAGTCTCCAATAAGTTAGCGATATCGGCATTTGGAAGATGCAGGGCATTCTGGAGGGGGAGGGTGAACAGCCAGTTGTCGTGGTGCATATAGGTACCAACGATATAGGTAAAAAATGGGATGAGGTCCTAAAAGCTGAATATAGGGAGTTAGGAGGTAAATTAAAAAATAGGATCGCAAAGGTAGTAATCTCAGGATTGCTACCAGTGCCACATGCTAGTCAGAGTAGAAATAGAAGGATATTTCAGATGAATACGTGGCTAGAGGAATGGTGCAAGGGGGAGGGATTCAAATTCCTGGGACATTGGAACCAGTTCTGGGTGAGGTGGGACCAGTACAAACTGGACGGTTTGCACCTGGGCAGGACCGGGACCGATGTCCGAGGGGGAGTGTTTGCTAGTGCTGTTGGGGAGGGTTTAAACTAAAATGGCAGGGGGTTGGGAACCTGTGCAGGGAGACAGAGGAAAGGGAAGCAAGGATAGAAGCAAAAGACAGGAAGGAGAAAAGCAAAAGTGGAAGTCAGAGAAATCAAGGGTGTAAATGGCCACAGTAAACAATAATTCTAAAAGGTCTAAGAGTGTTAAAAAAACAAGCCTGAAGGCTGTGTGTCTTAATGCGAGGAGCATTCGTAATAAGGTGGATGAATTAGCTGCGCAAATAGATGTAAACGGATATGATATAATTGGGATTACGGAGACATGGCTCCAGGGTGACCAAGACTGGGAATTCAACATCCAGGGGTATTCAATATTCAGGAACGACAGACAAAAAGGAAAAGGAGGTGGGGTAGCATTGTTGGTTAAAGAGGAGATTAACACAATAGTAAGGAAGGATATTAGATCTGATGATGTGGAATCTGTATGGGTAGAGCTGAGAAATACCAAGGGGCAGAAACGTTAGTGGGAGTTGTATGCAGACCCCCAAACAGTAATGCTGAGGTGGGGATGGCATTAAATGGGAAATTAGAGATGCGTGCAATAAGGGCACAGCAATTATCATGGGTGACTTTAATCTACATATAGATTAGGCTAACCAAATTAGTAACAATTCTGTGGAAGAGGAATTCCTAGAGTGTATCGGGATGGTTTCCTGAACCAATATGTCGAGGAACCAACGAGAGATCAGGTCATCTTAGACTGGGTATTATGTAATGAGAAAGGATTAATTAGCAATCTTGTTGTGTGAGGCCCCTTGGGGAGGAGCGATCATAATATGATAGAATTCTTCATTAAGTTGGAGAGTGAAGTAATAGTTGACTCAGAGACTAGGGGACTGAATTTAAATAAAGGAAACTACAATGGTATGAGGCGCGAGTTAGCTAGGATGGATTGGGGAATGTTACTTAAAGGGTTGACGGTGGATAGGCAATGGCAAACATTTAAAGATCGCATGGATGAACTGCAGAATTTGTTCATCCCTGTTTGGCATAAAAATAAAACAAAAAAGGTGACTCAACCGTGGCTAACAAGGGAAATTAGGGATAGCATAAGATCCAAGGAGAGGACATATAAATTGGCCAGAAAAAGCAGCAAACCTGAGGATTGGGAGCAGTTTAGGATTCAGCAAAGGAGGACAAAGGGATTAATTAAGAGGGGGGAAATAGAGTATGAGAGTAAGCTTTCAGGGAACATAAAAACTGACTGTAAAAACTTCTATAGATATGTGAAGAGAAAAAGATTGGTGAAGTCAAGCGTAGGTCCCTTGCAGTCAGAATCAGGGGAATTTATAATGGGGAACAAAGAAATGGCAGACCAATTAAATACATACTTTGGTTCTGTCTTCACAAAGGAGGACACAAATAACCTCCCAGAGATGTCGGGGAACATAGGGTCTAATGAGAAGGAGGAACTGAAAGAAATCAGTATTTGTAGGGAAATAGTGTTAGGGAAATTGATGGGATTGAAGGCCGATAAATCCCCAGGGCCTGAATCTACATCCTAGGGTACTTAAGGAAGTGGCCCTAGAAATAGTAGATGCATTGCTGGTCATCTTCCAAAATTCTATAGACTCTGGAACAGTTCCCATGGATTGGAGCATAGCTAATGTGACCCCACTATTTAAAAAAGGTGGTAGAGAGAAAACGGGGAATTATAGACTGGTAAGCCTGACATCGGTAGTGGGGAAAATGCTAGAGTCCATTATAAAAGATGTAATAGCAGAGCACTTGGAAAACAGTGACAGGATCGGACAAAGTCAACATGGATTTACAAAAGGTAAATCGTGCTTGACTAATCTACTGGAAATATTTGAGGATGTAACTGGTAGAATAGATAAGGGAGAACCAGTGGATGTGGTGTATTTGGACTTTCAGAAGGCTTTCGATAAGGTCCCGCATAAGAGATTAGCGTGCAAAGTTAAAGCACATGGGATTGGGGGTAAGGTACTGACTTGGATGGAGAACTGGTTGGCAGACAGGAAGCAAAGAGTTGGAATAAACAGGTCTTTTTCCGAGTGGCAGGCAGTGACTAGTGGGGTACCGCGGGGATCGGTGCTAGGACCCCAGTTATTCACTATATATATTAATGATCTAGACGAGGGAACTAGATGTAATGGCCCAAAAATTCGTGAGGAAGCCTTCGTGCGAGGGTAAGGCCTCCCCGCGATCTCTCACTGCGCGTTGGCTTTTTCAGTTCCAGCTCGCACAAACTTGATGTTCTGGACAGCTGCTGTGCTGGGCTTGCGTATCCCACAGGCGTAGTTAATTTGTGCGAGCTGTGGGATCACGTGACTCAGTTAGAGCCAATGGCAGCACACCATCTTCCATTCATAACTTTCACATAAGTGCTGTGAAAGCTATGAATACTATAGCCCCCCAAAAGAACCGCTAAACCTCAATTAAATTAAAAAAACAAACCATCACATTAATAAAATAAGTATAGTTAAATAAATTAACCATTTTAAATAAAAAATAAAATTTTTGAAAAAATTTAAAATCTTTTAAAAAGTTATAAAAATAAACTTACCTGTCTTTATAGTCTCTAAAAAAGATATACCTGTTAAAAAAAATTCAAAATAATACTTAATTCACTACTTACCTTGTTAAAAGTGGGTCTTACTCCTCCTTTTTTTACATAGATACATAGATACATAGAAGATAGGAGCAGGAGTAGGCCATCCGGCCCTTCGAGCCTGCTCCGCCATTTAATGAGATCATGGCTGATCCTCCAATTCAGTATCCCGTCCCCGCCTTCTCTCCGTAACCCTTAACCCCTTTTGCCTGTAGAAATATATCTAATTCCCTCTTAAATATATTTAATGAGCTGGCGTACACAGCCCTCTGTGGCAATGAGTTCCACAGGTTCACCACCCTCTGAGTGAAGAAATTCCCCCTCATTTCTGTCCTAAATGGTTTAGCCCTTATCCTTAAATTATGTCCTCTAGTTCTGTTCTCACCCGCCAAGGGAAACATTCCTTCTGCATCTAGTCTGTCTAGACCTGTCAGAATTTTATACACTTCTATGAGGTCCCCTCTCAATCTTCTAAACTCCAGTGTGTACATCCCTAAACTACATAGTCTCTCCTCATAGGTCAATCCCGCCATTCCTGGTATCAGCCTGGTGAATCGCCGCTGCACCCCCTCCATGGCAAGAACATCTTTCCTCAGATGAGGCGACCAAAACTGTACACAGTACTCGAGGTGTGGTCTCACCAGTGCCCTGTACAGCTGCAGCAAGGTATCCCTGTTCCTGTATTCCAACCCTTTTGCTATGAAGGCCAGCATACCGTTTGCCTTCTTGATCGCCTGTTGCACCTGCATGCTCGCCTTCAGTGACTGGTGTACAAGAACACCCAGGTCTCTCTGTACTTCCCCCTCTCCCAATTTATTGCCATTTAAATAATAATTTGCCCTCCCGTTCCTGCACCCAAGGTGGATAACTTCGCACTTGTCCACATTATAGTGCATCTGCCATTTATCCGCCCAATCACCCAGTCTGTCCAAATCGCTCTGGAGCTTCCTGGTCTCCTCCTCTGAGCCCACCCCCCCTCCTAGTTTAGTGTCGTCTGCAAATTTGGAAATGCTGCATCCGACTCCCTGATCCAGGTCATTAATGTAAATTGTGAACAGCTGGGGACCCAGGACAGATCCCTGTGGTACCCCACTTGTTACTGCCTGCCATTCAGAAAATGAGCCGTTTATTCCAACTCTCTGTTTTCTATCTGACAGCCAGTTCTCTATCCACGTCAATACTTTCCCCTTTATCCCATGAGCTTCAATTTTCCCTGCTAATCTTTTATGTGGGACCTTATCGAAGGCCTTTTGGAAGTCCAGGTACACCACATCTACTGGCTCTCCCCCATCTATTTTACCAGTTACTCCCTCAAAAAATTCCAATAGATTAGTCAAGCACGATTTACCCTTTGTAAATCCATGTTGACTCTGTCCTATCCTGTCCCCATTTGCTAAGTGCTCCGCTATTTCATCCTTAATGATGGACTCCAGCATTTTGCCCACAACTGATGTAAGGCTTACAGGTCTGTAATTACCTGCTTTTTCCCTACCCCCCTTTTTGAATAGTGGGGTAACGTTAGCTACCCTCCAATCCATGGGCACTGTTCCCGAGTCTAATGAATTCTGAAAAATCATACTTAGTGCATCCGCTATCTCTAGGGCCACCTCCTTCAGTACCCTAGGATGCATGTTATCAGGCCCTGGGGATTTGTCCGCCTTCAATCCCTTTAGCTTCCTTAACACCATATCCTTAGAGATATTGACTTGCGTCAGTTCCTCCTTTGCAAATGTCCCTATTTTTCCCGATATCCCAGGGAGGTTTTTTGTGTCTTCCTTCGTAAAGACTGACCCAAAGTATGCATTTAGTTGGTCTGCCATTTCTTTATTTCCCGTTATATATTCCCCCGTATCTGACTGCAATGGGCCAACTTTGGTTTTCACCAGTCTTTTCCTCTTGATATACTTATAAAAGCTTTTGGAGTTAGTTTTTATATTTTCCGCCAGCTTGCTTTCGTAAGCTATTTTGCCCCTCTTGATTAAGCCCTTTGTCCTCCTTTGCTCTATCTTAAACTGTTCCCAATCTTCCGCTCTGGCGCTTTTTTTGGCTATTTTATACGCCCTATCTTTGGATTTTATGCTGTCTCTAATTTCCCCTGTTATCCACGGTTGAGTCACCTTTTTAGATTTCCTTTTATGACAGATTGGTATAAACAATTTTTGCAATTTTGTCATTCTATCTTTAAATGCTTGCCATTGTTTATCTACCTCCAGTCCTCCCAGGAACGTTGTCCAATCATACCTACTCAGTTCCCGTCTAATGGCATCATAATTCCCCTTGTTTAAATTCAGGACCTTAGTATCTGAGTCAATTTCTTCGCTCTCCATTTCGAGTGAGAAATCGATCATGTTATGATCGCTCTGCCCCAAGGGTCCCCGCACAACAAGATTACTAATTAGTCCCTTCTCATTGCACAGTACCCAGTCCAATATAGCCTGTTCCCGAGTTGGTTCCTCGACATATTGATCCAGATAACCATCCCTTAAACACTCAAGGAATTCCTCCTCCTCATTATTTTTACTGATTAGGCTATTCCAATCTATATGTAAGTTAAAGTCACCTATGATGACAGCTGTGCTCTTATTGCACGCTTCTCTAATTTCCCTCGTGATGCCCTCCCCAACCTCTATTTTACTATTTTATGTGTAGAATCTTCCGTACTTCCCTGCGTGTTGAAACCACTAAGTGCACTGCGTGCGCGCAGCCTGTAGCGCGCACGCGGTTCACCTAGGACCCGCCCTCTTTTCCATTCACCAAGTGCCGGTTTTCAGCGCATGCGCAGTGCATGCAGAAAACCGGCAATTGGAGACAGAATATGCGAGAGTACGCAGTGCGTACTCTCGCATAGCGGCACTAATTTTTGGGCCAATATCTCCAAGTTTGCAGACGACACAAAGCTGGGTGGGCATGTGTGCTGTGAGGAGGATGCAGAGAAACTCCAGTATGATTTGGACAGGTTGGGTGATTGGGCAGATGCATGGCAGATGCAGTATAATGTGGATAAATGCGAGGTTATCCACTTTGGTGGCAAAAACAGGAAGACAGATTATTATCTGAACGGCAATAGATTGGGAGAAGGGGAATTGCAACGAGACCTGGGTGTCCTTGTGCACCAGTCGCTGAAGGTAAGCATGCAGGTGCAGCAGGCGGTTAAGAAGGCAAATGGTATGTTGGCCTTTATAGCGAGAGGATTCGAGTACAGGAGCAAGGGTGTGTTGCTGCAGTTGTACAAGGCCTTGGTGAGACCACACCTTGAGTATTGTGTGCAGTTTTGGTCGCCTTATCTGAGGAAGGATGTTCTTGCCATGGAGGGAGTGCAGCGAAGATTCACCAGACTGATACCTGGAATGGCAGGAATGACGTATGAAGAGAGATTGGGTCGATTAGGCTTATATTCGCTAGAGTTTAGAAGAATGAGAGGGGATCTCATTGAAACTTATAAAATTCTAACAGGACTAGACAGACTAGATGCAGGAAGGCTGTTCCCGATGGCGGGGGAGTCCAGAACCAGGGGTCACAGTCTAAGGATAAGGGGTAAGCCATTTAGGACTGAGATGAGGAGGAATTTCTTCACCCAGAGAGTGGTGAACCTGTGGAATTCTCTACCACAGAAGGCAGTAGAGGCCAATTCATTAAATATATTCAAGAAGGAGTTAGATATATTTCTTAAGGCTAAGGGGATCAAGGGATATGAGGAGAAAGCAGGGACAGGGTACTGAATTTGGATGATCAGCCATGATCTCATTAAATGGCGGAGCAGGCTCGAGGGGCCGAATGGCCTACTCCTGCTCCTATCTTCTATGTTTCGATAATTACAGCGTCTTTACAATTAAAGTTCTAATCCTTTCCCACCCTGTGAATCAAGCCTTGTGTCAAAGGTTTAAGCGGATTAAGGATCCCTATGGCTGTCTCTGACTATTTTCATATTTGTTTTTTTCAAGGATGAGGAAGCTGGACCAATGAAAATTGAGCCAAATTTGGGACTTTGTTTCTACCCAAAATCAAGTTACGGAATGTTAGTGCTGGAGGAATAGAACAGTTTCTCATTTCAGGCATCCAGTGTTAGCATCAAGCACTCGTAGAGTGAGTTAGACACACGTAAAGCCTGTCATTTGCCAAGAGTATCAGCCGTGGCTCTGAGTCAGAAGGTCGTGGGTTCATAGTTCCGCTCCAGAGACTTGAGCATAAAATCTAGGCTGACACTCCCAGTGCAATGCTGAGGGAGTGCTGCACTGTCGGAGGTGCCGTCATTTGGATGAGACGTTAAACTGAGGCCACATCTGCTCTCTCAGGTGGACGTAAAAGACCCCACGCCCGCTATTTCGAAGAAGAGCAGGGGAGTTATCCCAGGTGTCCTGGGCCAATATTTATCTGTCAACCAACATCACTAAAAAACAGATGATCTGGTCATTATCACATTGCTGTTTGTGGGACCTTGCTGTGCGCAAATTGGCTGCCGTGTTTCCTACATTACAACACTGACTACACTTGAAAAAAAAAGTACTTTATAAAGTGCTTTGGGATGTCCTGAGGTGGCGCTCTATAAATTCAAGCCTTTCTTTTACTCAAACTCAGCCTATTGCACCTATTCCAATAGCAGCTGACCTGTGGCATCTCCTGCTCAGTTAGCACCAAATTAGAAACGGTTTGTTCCGTGGGTCAGTACCTGCGAAGGCGAGATCGAGTGTTGCTGCATCTTCAGGAGGTATAGTTAATTCTTCAGAAGACCAAAAGGATATAAGATGGGGGAATGTACTAAAGAGTGGCAGATGCAATTCAGTGTCAGTAAGTGTGAGATGGTCCATTTCAGCAGTGATAAATGACAGCAGTAATAATACTGAATACAAGTAGGCTCGGGGCTGTGGGGCAGCAGAGGGATTTGGGGGAACAGCTTCACGAGACATTAAAGGCAGCACTTCAGGTTGATAAGGCCGTAAAAGTAAGCTAATAGAATTCTAGATTTTATCACAAGAGATGGAGAATATAAAAACCAAAAGATAATGTTGAGGCTGTATATAAGGTTACTATGATCTCCGTTCGAATACTGTGTGCAGTATTGGGCTCCACACTACAGGAAAGGATATTCAGGCTTCTGAGATTGTGCAACGCAGGTTCACTGGGAATCTGTCCAAATGAGGAAATACCAAGAACAACAACATTAACTTGCATTTATATAGCACCTTTAACGTAGTAAAACGTCCCAGGGCGCTTCACAGGAGCGTTATCAAACAAAATTTGGCACCGAGCCACGAGATATTAGGGCAGGTGACCAAAAGCTTGGTCAAAGAGGTAGGTTTTAAGCAGCGTCTTGAAGGAGGAGAGAGAGGCGGAGAGGCTTAGGCAGGGAATTCCAGAGCTTCGGACCCAGGCAGCTGAAGGCACGGCCGCCAATGGTGGAGCGAAGAAAATCGGGGCTGCGCAAGAGGCCAGAATTGGAGGAGCGCAGAGATCTCGGAGGGTTGAAGGCAACCTTCACTATAAGGTGTGCATGGCTGTTTACTGGTCCCGCGCAGCCCGGGACCGGCTTTTGCAATGTTAAGTTTAGCGCATGCGTGGAACTATGAAGGGGCCGCGCACCCCGCCCCCCAAAAAATTAGGGGGAACATTGGTTGTAGGGCGGGAAGAAATTACAGAGACAGGGAGACATTTGAAAACAAGGATGAGAATTTTAAAATCGAGGCGGCTGCTTAACTGGGAGCCAATGTAGGTCAGTGAGCAGTGATGTAATAGAAATGTTTAAAATTATGAAAGAATGGGGCATGGTAGATAGAAACAGACTGTTTCCAGTACTTGAGGGGTCGATAATGAGGGGCCATAGAGACAAGATTAAATGTAAGAGATTTAGAACAGAGGGCAGGAGCAATCTCTTCACACACAGTGTTGTGAGGCTGTCAAATTCACTTCCAAGGGTTAGTGCTTCAGGCAGAAACTACAGGGGTTAATTTGAGGTCCTGGGCGGGATGCCAGTTGGGTGAGTGGGCAGAGGGAGGCACAGCCGATCTTAACCGCCAGTCCTCGTATCCATCCTGCCAGCCAACTGCACGTCCAAGACAGGCAATGAGAGAGGCAGCGGACCAGCTCCTGGCGGTTGAAGATCGGGTGTCCCACCAGCAGGGTCTGGTGGGTGGGAAGGTGTGGGCGAGGGGAGGGAGCTTGGCAGGATCTGGTGGGTGGGAAGGTGTGGGCGAGGGGAGGGAGCTTGGCAGGGTCTGGTGGGTGGTAAAGTGTGGGCGAGGGGAGGGAGCTTGGCAGGGTCTGGTGGGTGGGAAAGTGTGGGCGAGGGGAGGGAGCTTGGCAGGGTCTGGTGGGTGGGAAGCTGTCGGGGGTGGGTGGGAGAGGCCCAGACTTTCTTTGTACGTACTCCTCCTGGCCACACAGAGGAATGTTTAACACCTTTACAGAGCCGCTTCTTCCTGCAGACCCGGTTTCACTGAGCACAGCTCGCTGTCCTGCTCACCCAGCGGTGAGAATATCATCGGGATCCTACGTACATCGAAGGACCCCAATTTGAAAGAAAATTTATACAGTGCGTTTCATGACCTCGGGCCGTCTCAAAGCACTTTACAGCCAATGAAGTACTTCTTGAAGTGCAGTCACTGTTGTAATGTAGGAAACGTGGCAGCCAATTTGCACACAGCAAGCTCCCACAAACAGCAATGTGATGATGACCAGATCATCTGTCTTTAGTGATGTTAATTGAGGGATTAATATTGGGCCAGGACACCCGAGGATAACTCTCCCCTGCTCTTCTTCGAAATAGTGCCACAGAATATTTTATGTCATTTGAGCGAGCAGACGAAAGACGGCACCTCCGACAGTGCGGCACTCCCTCAGCACTGCACTGGGAGCATCAGCCCAGATTATGTGCTCCAGTTCTGGAGTGGGACTTGAACCCACAACCTCTGACCCAGAGGCGAGAGAGAGTGCTACCCACAGAGCCACGGCTGACACAATTTGCATAAACGTACAAGGCTCTCGAAAACACAGTGGCGTTGAAATCTCCACGTGGCAGGAAGTTTTAACTCCCGTTTAGACTCCATTCTCGACCTTTCTTAAATAGAGAGGCTTGGAGCAAAAATTAGATTTGGAGAAAAAATGTCTGGTGAATAGAGGGAGGAATAAGACATAAGGAATCAATGAGAATTATAAACGGCGTAGAAAGGAAGTGAAATGGAAGATTTGGGAGAGTAAGAAGAAAAACCTTTGGAAGCAGGACTTGTGGCAAAAGTTACCCCCTCCTCCACCCATTCAAAAAAGGGGAAAGGGATAAGTTTGAAAATTACAGGTGAGCTGGTCTTACCTCCGTGACAGTCTAATTTCTCGGCGGTTGAATTTCGGCCTGGAAGATAATCTGTCGGAGCAGATTGTCCTCCGTTGTAGAACTCGCCCGATTTTGGGACATTAAGCAGGCAGAGTAAGAGGTGCAGGCAGGTAGTGCAAGGGTCCCCTGTGGCCATCCCCCTCTCAAACAGATATACCACTTTGGATACTGTTGCGGGGGATGACTTATCAAGGGAAGGCAGCAGCAGCCAACTTCCTGGCACCATGGGTGGCTCTGCTGCACAGGCTGGGAGCAAAAAGTGTGGAAGAGCTATAGTGATAGGGGATTCTATTCTAAGGGGAATAGATAGGCGTTTCTGCGGCCGCAAACAAGACTCCAGGATGGTGTGTTGCCTCCCTGGTGCAAGGGTCAAGGACGTCTCGGAGCGGCTACAGAACATTTTGGAGGGGGAGGGCGAACAGCCAGTTGTCGTGGTGCACATAGGCATCAACGATATCGGTAAAAAACGGGATGAGGTCCTAAAAGCAGAATATACGGAGTTAGGAGGTAAATTAAAAAATAGGACCTCAAAGGTAGTAATCTCAGGATTGCTACCAGTGCCACGTGCTAGTCAGAGTAGAAATAGGAGGATATTTCAAATGAATACGTGGCTAGAGGAATGGTGCAAGGGGGAGGGATTCAAATTCCTTGGACATTGGAACCGGTTCTGGGGGAGGTGGGACCAGTACAAACGGGACGGTCTGCACCTGGGCAGGGCCGGGACCGATGTCCTTGGGGGAGTTTTTGCTAGTGCTGTTGGGGAGGGTTTAAACTAAAGTGGCAGGGGGTTGGAAACCTGAGCAGGGAGACAGAGGAAAGGGAAACAAGGATAAAAGCTAAAGACAGGAAGGAGAAAAACAAAAGTAGAAGGCAAAGAACTCAACGGTTTAAATCAAACATAGTCACAGTAAATAATAATTCATATAGGTCTGAGAGCATTAAAAAAACAAGCCTGAAGGCTTTGTGTCTTAATGCAAGGAGCATTCGGAACAAGGTGGATGAATTAGCTGCGCAAATAGAGGTAAATGAATACGATTTGATTGGGATTACAGAAACATGGCTCCAGGGTGGCCAAGGCTGGGAACTCAACATCCAGGGGTATTCAATATTTAGGAAAGATCGGCAAAAAAGAAAGGGAGGTGGGGTAGCATTGCTGGTTAAAGAGGGGATTAACACAATTGAAAGGAAGGATATTAGCTCTGATGATGCGGAATCTGTATGGGTAGAACTGAGAAATAACAAGGGGCAGAAAACGTTAGTGGGAGTGGTATATAGACCTCCAAACAGTAAAACGGAGGTTGGGGATGGCATTAAAAGGGAAATTAGAGAAGCATGCAGTAAGGGCACAGCAGTCATCATGGGTGACTTTAATTTACATACAGATTGGGCTAACCAAATTAGTAAAAATACTGTGGAGGAGGAATTCCTAGAATGTTTACGGGATGGTTTTCTGGAACAATATGTCGAGGAACCAACCAGAGATCAGGCCATCTTAGACTGGGTATTATGTAACGAGAAAGGATTAATTAGCAATCTTGTTGTACGAGGCCCCTTGGGTCAGAGTGATCATAATATGATAGAATTCTTCATTAGGATGGAGAGTGAAGTAGTTGAATCAGAGACTAGGGTCCTGAATTTAAATAAAGGAAACTATGATGGTATGAGGCGTGAATTGGGTAGGATTGATTGGGGAATGTCACTCAAAGGGTTGACAGTGGATTGGCAATGGTAAACATTCAAAGACTGCATGGATGAATTATAGAATTTGTTCATCCCAGTGTGGCATAAGTATAAAACAAAAAGGGTGACTCAACTATGGCTAACAAGGGAAATTAGGGATAGCATAAGATCCAAGGAGAGGGCCAGAAAGAGCAGTAACCCTGAGGATTGGGAGCAGTTTAGGATTCAACAAAGGAGGACAAAGGGATTAATTAAGAAGGGGAAAATAGAATATGAAAGTAAGCTTGCAGGG
Organism: Squalus acanthias; assembly: GCA_030390025.1. Lineage (NCBI taxonomy): Eukaryota > Metazoa > Chordata > Chondrichthyes > Squaliformes > Squalidae > Squalus > Squalus acanthias. The sequence continues at coordinate 258,908,067 of CM059425.1, forward strand.
AACATAAAAACTGACTGTAAGAGCTTTTATAGATATGTGAAGAGAAAAAGATTAGTGAAATCAAGTGTAGGTCCCTTGCAGACAGAAGTGGGGGAAGTTATAATGGGGAACAAAGAAATGGCAGACCAATTAAATACATATTTTGGTTCTGTCTTCACAAAGGAGGACACAAATAACCTCCCAGAGATGTTGGAGAACATAGGGTCTGATGAAAGGGAGGAACTGAAAGAAATCAGTATTTGCAGGGAAATGGTATTAGGGAAATTGACGGGATTGAAGGCCGATAAATCCCCAGGGCCTGATAATCTACATCCGAGGGTACTTAAGGAAGTGGCCCTAGAAATAGTAGATGCATTGCTGATCATCTTCCAAAATTCGATGGAATCTGGAACTGTACCCATGGATTGGAGGGTAGCTAATGTTACCCCACTATTCAAAAAGGGTGGTAGAGAGAAAGCGGGGAATTACAGACCAGTAAGCCTGACATCGGTAGTGGGGAAAATGCTAGAGTCCATTATAAAGGATGTAATAGCTGAGCACTTGAAAAACAGTGACAGGATCGGACAAAGTCAACATGGATTTACAAAAGGTAAATCGTGCTTGACTAATCTACTGGAATTTTTTGAGGATGTAACTGGGAAAATAGATAAGGGAGAACCAGTAGATGTGGTGTATTTGGACTGTCAAAAGGCTTTCAATAAGGTCCCGCATAAGAGATTAGCGTGTAAAGTTAAGGCACATGGGATTGGGGGCAAGGTATTGACTTGGATAGAGAACTGGTTGGCGGACAGAAAGCAGAGAGTAGGAATTGATGGGTCCTTTTCCGAGTGGCAGGCAGTGACTAGTGGGGTACCGCAGGGATCGGTCCTTGGACCCCAGCTATTCACAATATACATTAATGATCTAGATAAGGGAACTAAATGTAATATCTCCAAGTTTGCAGATGACACAAAGCTGGGTGGGCGTGTGTGCTGCGAGGAGGATACCGAGAAACTCCAGGATGATTTGGACAGGTTGGGTAATTGGGCAGAAGCGTGGCAGATGCAATATAACGTGGATAAATGCGAGGTTATCCACTTTGGTGTCAAAAACAGAAAGGCAGACTATTATCTGAATGGCAATAGATTGGGAGAAGGGGAAGTGCAACGAGACCTGGGTGTCCTTGTGCACCAGTCGCTGAAGGTAAGCATGCAGGTGCAGCAGGCGGTGAAGAAGGCAAATGGTATGTTGGCCTTCATAGCGAAAGGGTTTGAGTATAGGAACAGGGATGTCCTGCTGCAGTTGTACATGGCCTTGGTGAGACCACACCTTGAGTACTGTGTGCAGTTTTGGTCGCCTTATCTGAGGAAGGATGTTCTTGCCATGGAAGGAGTTCAGCGAAGATTCACAAGGCTGATACCTGGGATGGCAGGAATGACATATGAGGAGAGATTGGGTCGATTGGGCTTATACTCGCTGGAGTATGGAAGAATGAGAGGAGATCTCATCGAAACATATAAAATTCTGACAGGTCTGGACAAACTAGATGCAGGAAGAATGTTCCCGATGGTCGGAGAGTCCAGAACCAGGGGTCATAATCTAAGGATAAGGGGTAAGCCATTTAGGACAGAAATGAGGAAGAATTTCTTCACCCAGAGAGTGGTGAACCTGTGGAATTCTCTACCACAGAAGGTAGTTGAGGCCAAGTCATTAAATATATTCAAGAATGAGTTAGATATATTTCTTAAAGCTAAGGTATCAAGGGATATGGGGAGAAGGCAGGTACAGGGTACTGAGTTTGGATGATCAGCCATGATCTCATCGAATGGCGGAGCAGGCTCGAGGGGCCGAATGGCCTACTCCTGCTCCTATCTTCTATGTTTCTACGTAAAGACATAGAGCGCAGATTATAAGAACAGGAGGCGGCCATTCAGCCCTATGAGCCTGTTCCGCCATTCAATTAGATCTTGGCTAATCTGAGTCTTAACTCCATCTACCCACTTTGGTTCCATATCCCTTAATATCCTCACCTAACATAAATCTATGTATCTCAGTGTTGAAATTTTCAGTTGACCCTCTCAGCCTCAACAGCTTTTTGGGGGAGAGAGTTCCAGATTTCCACTACCCTTTGTGTGAAGAAGTGCTTCCTGACATCACCCCTGAACGGCCTGGCTCCAATTTTAAGGTTCTGGCCCCTTGTTCTGGACTCCCCCCACCAGAGGAAATCGTTTCACCAGGCTGATGCCAGGGATGGAAAACTGCAGTTTGGTGGAGAGACTTGGGACTGTTTCCGCTGGAGCAGGGAAGGCTAAGAGGAGATTTAATGGATATTTTTCTAAAATTATTAAGGGTTTTAATAGAGTGAAGAGGGAAACTATTTCTCTCTGGTGGTAGAATCAGTGACAAGGGGTCAACAATTTAACATTATCAGCAAAAGAGTGAGGAGAGGGATTCTCTCGCCGGCCTTCCTGCCCAGCGCACCCATTGGGGGCTAATCTTGCCAATCTCCTCCCCATCCAACTCACCTCTCCCAGCACTGACCCTGTGGACGCTGGCAATGGATCAGCCATCACCAACCCTCTCTGCATCTCCCTCCAGAATGTCCGTTCACCTGTGAACAAGGCCCTGGCCATCCATGAGCTTATCGTGGATGATTGCACCGACATCATGGCCCTGACGGACACTTAGTTGAGGGGTGATGACACCTTACCCTTACATGAAGCCTCTCCGCCAGGCTATAACTTCCACCACTTGTCCCGCTCAGACCGCCATGGTGGCGGTGTGGCTCTCATCACCAAATCACACCTTGGTCTGTCCCTCTACTCCTCCGGCACTTTCTCCTCCTTTGAGCATCTCACCTTATTCCACCCCTCTCACCTCATTTAAAATTATCGTTCTCTACCGCCCACCCAAGTACCATTAAAATTTTATTACTGAGATATCATAGAAACATAGAAACATAGAAACTAGGAGCAGGAGTAGGCCATTCGGCCCGTCGAGCCTGCTCCACCATTCAATACGATCATGGCTGATCATCCAAATCCAGTACCCTGTCCCTGCTTTCCCACACAGAATCCCCATCGAGCCTGCACCAACACATATCCCACCCTATCCCCGTAACCCCACGTATTTAATTCCCCCTAACATATCCCATCCTATCCCCGTAACCCCACATATTTAATCCCCCCCTAACACTAAGGGTCAATTTTATCATAGCCAAATCAACCTAACCTGCACATTTTTGGACTGTGGGAGGAAACCGGAGCACCCGGAGGAAACCCACGCAGACACGGGGAGAATGTGCAAACTCCACACAGACAGTCACCCGAGGCCAGATTCGAACCCGGGTCCCTGGCGCTGTGAGGCACCAGTGCTAACCACTATGCCACCGTGTCGCCCTTATATCCTCACTACTTTCCTCCCTCGGACTCTGCACCGAGCGACTTCTCATCCTCTGTGATTTCAACCTCCATCTCAATTCATCATGTGCTCTCTCCTTTGAGTTCACTACCCTCCTATCCTCCCTTAATCTCTCCCTCCATGTAAACGCCCCAACTCATATTCACCACCATCCCCTCGACCTTGCCATCTCTCGTGGCCTCGCTTCTCCGACCGTATCAATCGAAGATAAGGCCATCTTTGACCACTTCCTCGTATCGCTCTCCATCCACATCCCCCTTCCCCTCCCCCTCCCCCCCAACCCTACTGCCTTCTGTGTCCACCCCTGGAAAAAGATCTCACCCAACTCTCTTACGAAATCCCAACTGTCCAGCCTTTGGCCCTCCATTCACCACGACATTTCTGCAACTACCCTCACCACCACCTTTGAAGCCCTAGTCCCTATTAAAACTATTACCCTGGCTCACCCTGGCCGTTCCCCCGGTACGGCCCGCATTTTCACTCCCTTAAGTCCAACGGACACAGACTTGAATGGATATGGCAGACAACTGGTTTAGCCATTCACAGCCAGATCTGGCTGGACCACATAAAGCATTATCGGGTCCTGCTCTCGTCTGCCAAAACTGCTCACTATTCCAGAATCATTATGGAATGCAAAGATAAAACCCAGCTTCTATTCTCTACTGCTAGCTGTTTTCTTAAACCCCTCTCCCCGTCTCCTCCACCCTCCAAAACTCGGCTGCCCGTGTCCTAACTCGCAACAAGTCCCGTTCACCCATCACCCCTGTGCTCGCTGACCTACATTAGCTCCCAGTTAAGCAATGCCTCAATTTCAAAATTGTCACCCTGTTTTCAAATCCCTCCATGGCCCTATCTCTGTAATCTCCTCCAGCCCCACAATCCCCCCGAGAATTCTGCGCTCCTCTAATTCCGCCCTCTTGAGCATCCCTGATTATAATCGCTCAACCATTGGTGGCTGTGCCTTCTGTTGCCTGGGCCCTAAGCTCTGGAATTCCTTCCCTAAACCTCTCTCTCCTCCTTTAAGACGCTCCTTAAAACCTACCTCTTTGACCAAGCTTTTGGTCGTCTGCCCTCATTTCTCCTTATGTGGCTCGGTGACAAATTTTTGTCTTATAATACTCCTGGGAAGTGCATTGGGAGGTTTTACTATGTTAAAAACGCTATATAAATAAGAACATAAGAAATAGGAGCAGGAGTCGGCCATTCGGCCCCTCGAGCCTGCTCCACCATTCAATAAGATCATGGCTGATCTTCTACCTCAACTCCACTTTCCTGCACGATCCTCATATCCCTTGATTCCCTTAATATCCAAAAATCTATCGATCTCTGTCTTGAATATAGTCAACGACTGAGCCTCCACAGCCCTCTGGGGTAGAGAATTCCAAAGATTCACCACCCTCTGAGTGAAGAAATTTCTCATCTCATCTCAGTCCTAAATGGCCGACCCCTGTAAGAATTTTGTATATTTCAATGAGATCACCTCTCATTCTTCTAAACTCTAGAGAATATAGGTCTAGTCTTCTCAATCTCTCCTCATAGGACAATCCCCGCCCCCCCCCCCCCCCCCCCCCGCCCATCCCAGGAACCAGTCTGGTGAACCTTCGTTGCACTCCCTCTATGACAAATATATCCTTCTTTAGATAAGGAGACCAAAACTCTACACAATACTCCAGGTGTGGTCTCACCAGGCCCTATATAATTGCAGTAAGATGTCTTTACTCTAAAACTCAAATCCTCTTGAAATAAAGGCCAACATACCATTTACTTTCCTAATTGCTTGCTGTACCTGCATGTTAACTTTCAGTGATTCGTGTACAAGGACACCCAGGTCCCTCTGAACACCAACATTTGCCAATCTCTCACCATTTAAAAAATACTCTTGCTTTTCTATTTTTTCTACCAAAGTGGATAACTTCACATTTCTCCACATTATATTCCATTTGCCATGTTCTTGCCCACTCACTTAGCCTGTCTATATCCCCTTGAAGCTTCCTTGCATCCTCCTCACAACTTACATTCCCACCCAGCTTTGTGTCATCAGCAAACTTGGATATATTTGGTCCCCTCATCCAAATCATTGATGTAGATTGTGAATAGCTGAGGCTCAGGCACTGATCCTTGCCGTACCCCACCAGTTACATCCTGCCAACCCAAATAGCACCTGTTTATTCCTACTCTCTGTTTTCTGTCCGTTAACCAATCCCCAATCCCATGAGCCCTAATTTTGTTTAATAACCTCTTGTGTGGCACCTTATCTGTGACCAGTTAGTCGAACGCCTGTGGTAGGGAAATGCATGGGGCACTAGATATGCTTAGCTAAAGAGCACCAAAGCCTTAAGGAGTCAGCGTGGATTTAGAAGCAATGGGGATGCATCGCTAATCTGCTGGAATTCAGGAGGCGGTAACTGAAATACCAAAGGAAGGCTGTCCAGTGGATGTAATTTACTTGGATTGGAAGGCGGCATTTGATAAAGTTCCACATGTGAGACTTAAGAAAAGTTAAGTCTCCTGGAACTATTTGCAAATTGCCAAGCTGAGTTGAAGACAGGGGCAGCAAAAAGTGCTGATAAATCAGAAACAGCTCTGTCTGGGAGCAGTGAGTGATGGAGTTCCACAGGAGTCTGTTTCAGGTCTTCTGTCACACATAGAAACATAGAAGATCGGAGCAGGAGTAGGCCATTCGGCCCCTCAACCCTGCTCTGCCATTCGATGAGATCATGGCTGATCATCCAAACTCAGTACCCTGTCCCTGCCTTCTCCCCATATCCCTCGATACCTTTAGCCTTAAGAAATATATCTATCTCCTTCTTGAATATATTTACTGACTTGGCCTCAACTGCCTTCTGTGGTAGAGAATTCCTCCTCATCTCAGTCCTAAATGGCTTACCCCTTATCCTTAGACTGTGACCTCTTGTTCTGGACTCCCCCGCCATTGGGAACATCCTTCCTGCATCCAGTCTGTCTAGCCCTGTTAGAATTTTATAAGTTTCAATGAGATCTCTCCTCATTCTTCTAAACTCCAGCGAGTATAAGCCCAATCGACCCAATCTCTCCTCGTACGTCATTCCTGCCATCCCAGGTATCAGTCTGGTGAATCTTCGCAGCACACCCTCCATGGCAAGAACATCCTTCCTCAGATAAGGCGACCAAAACTGCACACAATACCCTGTCCCTGTCACCAAGGCCCTGTACAACTGCAGCAAGACATCCTTGTTCCTGTACTCAAACCCTCTCGCTACGAAGGCCAACACACCATTTGCCTTCTTAACCGCCTGCTGTACCTGCATGCTTACCTTCAGCGACTGGTGCACAAGGACACCCAGGTCTCGTTGCACTTCCCCTTCTCCTAATCTATTGCCGTTCAGATAATAATCTGCCTTTATTTTTGCCACCAAAGTGGATAACCTCGCATTTATCCACATTATACTGCATCTGCTCTGCTTCTGCCCAATCACCCAACCTGTCCAAATCATACTGGAGTTTCTCTGCATCCTCCTCACAGCACACACGCCCACCCAGCTTTGTCTCATCTGCAAACTTGGAGATATTACATCTCGTTCCCTCGTCTAGATCATTAATATATATAGTGAATAGCTGGGGTCCTCGGACCGATCCCTGCGGTACCCCACTAGTCACTGCCTGCCACTCGGAAAAAGACCCGTTTATTCCAACTCTTTGCTTCCTGTCTGCCAACCAGTTCTCTATCCAAGTCAGTACCTTGCCCCCAATCCCATGTGCCTTAACTTTACATGCTAATCTCTTATGCGGGACCTTATCGAAAGCCTTCTGAAAGTCCAAATACACCACATCCACTGGTTCGTCCTTATCTATTCTATCAGTTGCATCCTCAAAAAATTCCAGTAGATTAGTCAAGCACGATTTACCTTTTGTAAATTCATGTTAACTTTGTCCAATCCTGTCACTGTTTTCCAAGTGCTCTGCTATTATATCTTTTAGAATGGACTCGAGCATTTTCCCCACAACCGATGTCAGGCTTACCGGTCTATAATTCCCCATTTTCTCTCTACCACTTTTTTTGAACAGTGGGGTAACATTAGCTACCCTCCAATACCATACCACAGGCATATCTAGGCTGACACTCCAGTGCAGTACTGAGAGTGCAGCACTGTCGGAGGTGCCGTCTTGCAGATATAACATCAATCCGAGGCCCCGTCTGCCCACTCATGTCAATGTAAAAGATCCCACAACACTAATTCGAAGAGCAGGGGAGTTATCCCCGGTGACCTAGCCCAAGATTTATCCCTCAATCTACACCTTAAAAAGATTATCTGGTCATTATATTACAGTTTCTGCGATCTTGCTGTGCGCAAATTGGCTGCAGTGTTTCCTACATTACAACAGTGATTACACTTCAAAAGGTACTTCATTGGCTGTAAAGTGCTTTGGGATATCCTGAGGTTGTGAAAGGCACTTTATAAACGCAAGTCTTACTCTCATTCTATTGGTGCAGGAGATCACTAGTATTCTGAAGGATGTCCGAGAGTAATTGGAGCTGGGTTAGTTATAAAGTGTTCGTCATAAGGGGAAGGAATATGAGAGGGAGCAGGAAGTGTCGACACAATACACTGCAATTGCTCCATCTGGTGGCTGATAACATTTATCCAATATTATCAGACTTGGCAGTAATGTTTCTATATTTCATATATTCTAAGCACCCATTGTGGAACTTGTGCCTTGCTCCTGTTGAGGCCAGGCAATTCCCAAACTAAAGAGTTCTCCCCCCTTCCCTTGCTCCAGATGAGGTGGACCTGGACTTTGGTACACAGGGCATAATTTCAAAGTTTGCTGATAATGAAGCGGACAGTAACAAACTTCCGGAGGACAGACTGGTGAAATGGGCAGACACATGGCACGTGAAATTTAACACATGGAAATGTAAAGTGATATATTTAGAAGAAGCAATATGAACCAAATGGTACAATTTTAAAGGGGGTACATGAACAGAGAGATCTGGAGGGAGGGAGTAACTACACAAATCTTTGAAGGTGGTAGGAGGAGTTGATATGGCTGTTCAAAAGCATATGGGCTCCTTGACTTTATTAATAGAGTAGAGTACAAAAGCAAGGAAGTTATGCTAAACCTTGATAAAATACTGGTTCGGCCTCAGCTGGAATAGTGTGTTCAATTCTGGGCAACACACTTTCGGAAGAATATCAAGGCGTTGGAGAGGGTGCAGAAGAGATTTACTAGAATGGTAGCAGGGATGAGGGACTGTGGAGAGATTGGAGAAGCTGGGATTGTTCTCCTCAGAGCAGAGACACTTAAGAGATTTGATTGAGGTGTTCAAAAATCATGAATGGTTTTGATAGAGTAAATAAAGAGAAACTGTTTCTAGTGGCAGAGGGTCGGGAACCAGAGGACACAGATTTAAGGTGATTGGCCCAAGAACCAAGACTACATAATGAAACATTTTTTTTTTAAACCAGTGAGTGGTTTTGATCTCGAATGCACGGTCTGAAAGGGTAGTGGTAACAGATTCAATAGTAACATACAATTTGCAAAGGCAAAAGGGAATCCGTTTCTGCAGGTTTCGTTTTAAGTGGAGACATGTAAAAAGTGTCTTCAGTCTCCGACTGCTTTCACTGACAACACACCTTCAATGCAAAGCTGCCTTCAGACCAGAACTGAGTGGGTGTGGAAGGAGTGAAGATTCCAGGGTTTGTACTTGGAGAGGGTTCATGCCTGTCGCTCAGAAAACGCCAGTGCCCACAGCAAGAACCCGACATTATGAGCAACTTGGTTCCTGTCGTGAAATGAAAGCAAGGGCTTGGAGCACGTATAAGTTCAGGAAAATGCCTAAGCAGTGTTCAAGTAAATGAGAGGAGGGAAAAATTAACTTGAAAAAGGAGACTAAATGGGGAGAAAATACTTAAGGGACTAATTTTTTTTTTATTATTGGTTGTGTTCAGCCCCCATCCTTTTGCCAGGACTTGTCCACCTTTAGGAAAAAACACAGCATTCTTATTGGCACAGAGGTTATAGACACAGAACATTATGGGTAGTCTAATATTCAACGTTAATAAAACACATCACTCTGCACAAAGATTCACAGACAATGAAAATAAACAATTCACCAATTACTCAAAATACTTTCATTATAACATCTTTAAAAACTAAATTTCATCTTTATTTTTTTTTTTAAAGATAGCTGAATTTCAACACGTCAAATTTGATCGGTTTCAGCACAAAGCTGCATTTCCCAAATAGCTGTTGTGCCACAGGCGAGGAACAGCCTTACGCGCTAAGCTTTGGTCAAAGATACTGGTGTTTCAGATGTCAAGTTACAGATAAAAAAAGATTAATTTAAGAAAAAAAAGGCAAGACATTCCCAAAACACAAGGGAAACCTGAAATCATGCATAGAGTGAAACCCAACCTTCAGCAGATGTAAGGCTCTGAAAGATTTCCTGAGTAGGAGAGTAATCAAACACTTGTGTTCCTCGTGGAACCTTCAAATTGCTTCCCCCCCCTCCCCCCGTTAATTCACTGCACACGACCATCGTGGTATTTTCTGCAGCCCACTCTGCACTCTTAGCTGCAATATAAAAAGAAGGCACCATCTGCCATACAACAGGGACCCGAGCAGGAACCAGGCAAATGGTGGTCCTTGGTACTGAGGCGAGATGATCAGTAGATTGGCAAGGCAGATTTGCTAAAAAATCGGGCTGCAAATCAACGACGTGGAAGATCACTTTTACAGAGCAGTGTTAATCGTGAATGCGAACCGACGGCACCTCATCCAGTGATAACCGGTCAATGACCTGGGATGGCGGGGGAAAAAGGGAGAGAAAAAAAGAGAGAAACACATACAAAACACACATTTGAATTCAGTTGGTGACTAGAATATGCTGGTGCTTTGTTTTATTTCTCCCCCTGCCCCTCCACCCACCCCCCCCGCCACATTGTTCAGTACTACAGCAAGTCGACAGGATCAGATGGTGACGGATGGTCAGCTGACGCGTGCCTCTGGCAAACGTGTTTCGGTCTCCAGCGCCTGTTGCTGCGGGGAAAGCTGAAGAACGCGAGAGGATTGATTCCAAGGCGGCCGACACTCGGTCGGGTACATAAAGTTCAGGAAGACGCTCCCGCGGTCAAATGTAAATTGGATGGTACTGACGCGAGTTCAGTTTCTTCCTGCAGGTCGGACACGTGTGTGAATTTTTGAGTGTGTCCCGGATACACTGGCTGCAGAAGATGTGACCACATTTAGTGGAGACGATAAGCCTCCCACTTTGGACAATCTAGGCAAGGACCAAAAACAACAATACTTGTTTGTAAAATCTTCCAACAACAGCAGCATCTACACTGTGGCTTTGAAACACCACCATGCGAATTTCCCTTTTTCTCGGTCAGAAGATTCTGAATTCGAGTCTCACACCAGGACTTGAGCCAATTTAGGTGCTGAGCAGTGCCGAGGGAGTGCCGCATTATCAGAGTTGCCAACATTAGGTGGGTGTCTTTCCTGCCTGAAGACGATGATAGGAACAGGAGGAGGCCATTCAGCCCCAGAGCCTGTTCCGTCATTCAATTAGATTGAGGCTGATTTGTGTCTTTCTGTCTGATCCCCATAAATATTCTATAGTTAAAAACTGCAAAATTAGAGTTCACTTAATAAATACTTGAATACTAAAGTGCAATTCTTTTGCCTGCTATTTTAAGGAAGGCAGTAACATTTTAATAAAAACATTGCACATTTCTGTTGAAATAGCAGACATGGGAACTGCGTACAAACATTTATACCTCAACGCACACAGGCTTTAAATTCAGAGCGTGAAGGTTGGGGATTTGGAAATAATACCAATGCTTTAGGATTGTTACTGAATCAAATCAAAACTTGAAACACATTTACACAAGCAGAGTTACAGCATATCCATCAGCACCTTAACGACAGCAAGTCATTTGCAGCTTTATATCTGCTGGTTTTTTTTTTCTGAACAGCATTTGAGTGATGAGGGAACGAGAGGGAGGCTGTCTGGGAGATGTGACTGAGCTAGACGGTGTGAAGGAGCACCCTCGACTGACGCAGGTTCAACCAGCTCATATACGCAGGTGCTCTGACCAGCCAGATCCATGTTACCAGCACAGCATAAAGCAAGAATGACTCAATGTTAGTCTGAAAGCAAGACTTGCATTTGCATAAAAAACAAACACTTGCATTTATATAGCACCTTCTCATCCGCAGGATGGCTCAACCACTTTTAAACTAATAGATTACTTCTTAAGTGTGATGACTGTTACCGAGGCAAACGCAGCAGCCAATCTGCATGCATTAAGATTCCACAAAGAACAGGACTGTGTGACCAGTACATCTGTTTTAGGTGTTGAATCAGAGATATATATTGTCCAGGACACAGGGAGAACCCCCCCCGCTCTTCTTCGAACAGTGCCACTGGATCTTTTGTATCCAGTCTGAAAGGCAGCCCCTCTGGCACTGCAACACTCCCTCAGTACTGCACTAAATCGATAGCCTAGTTTACATGCTCAAGTCCTGGAGTGGGATTTGAATCCACAGCCGACAGACTCTGGCAAGAGTACCACCAACTGAGGCAAGCCGACACACAGCACTTGATTTCAGTGCCGTACTGAGGGAGCACTGCATTGTTGGAGGTGCTGCCTTTCAGAGGAGGAGATGTTAAATTGAGGTCCCATCGACCTAGTGAGGTGGATTTAAGAGAGCTCATGGCATTGTTCAAACAACAGCAGGGGAGTTAATGGCCAACATTCATCCCTCAATCACCACCATCAAAAAACAGATTACTCGCCACTTATTCTATTTTCTATTGAGAGGCCGGTGTCGGGAGCGGAGAGAGCGACGGTACAGTGAGTATTTAAACTCACTTTCGCGGGCTTTTTTCAGAGGCTTACCAATCTCCCAGCCTGGCGGCAGCATTCCAGAGCCACGTCACGATTCAAAAAGCGACGCGGGCAAGAGGAAGCAGCTGATTGGGTGAGTACGGCCAGGTGAGTATTTATACTACTCTATAGTTTGACAGTTAAGGTTAATAGTTTATAAAGTATAAAAGGTCTTTATTTTGTGGTTAGCGTTTCTAAGGTCTCAGTTGTGTAGCGGGGAGTGCTAGTAAACAAGGGCCCTTGACTATATCATTTAATTGTAGTGTAATTTGTGGTATTGATTTGATTTAAAATTAATTAAAGGGTAAGTCATGGCAGCACAGCTCAGCCCCGTGGCATGCTCCTCCTGCACTATGTGGGAAATCAGGGACACATCCTGTGTCCCTGACGACCATGTGTGCGGGAAGTGTATCCAGCTGCAGCTACTGGCAGACCGCATTGCTGTGCTGCAGCTGCGAATGGATACATACTGGAGCATTCGCGATGCTGAGGACGTCGTGGATATCACGTTTAATGAGTTGGTCACACCGCAGGTAAAGGCTGCACAGGCAGGAAGGGAATGGGTGACCGCCAGGCAGAGTAGTAGGCGCAGGCAGGTAGTGCAGGGGTCCCCTGTGGCCATCCCCCTCTCAAACAGATATACCGCTTTGGATATTGTTGAGGGGGATGGCTTATCGGGGGAAGGCAGCAGGAACCAACTTCCTGGCACCATGGGTGGTTCTGCTGTGCACGACGGGAGGAAAAAGAGCGGGAGAGCTATAGTGATAGGGGATTCTATTGTAAGGGGAATAGATAGGCGTTTCTGCGTCTGCAAACGAGACGCCAGGATGTTATGTTGCCTCCCTGGTGCAAGGGTCAAGGATGTCTCGGGGCAGCTGCAAGGCATTCTGGAGGGGGAGGGTGAACATCCAGTTGTCGTGGTGCATATAGGTACCAACGATATAGGTAAAAAACAGGATGAGCTCCTAAAAGCTGAATATAGGGAGTGAGGAGGTAAATTAAAAAATAGGACCTCAAAAGGTAGTCATCTCAGGATTGCTACTAGTGCCACGTACTAATCAGAGTAGAAATAGAAGGATATTTCAGATTAATATGTGGCTAGAAGAATGGTGCAAGGGGGAGGGATTCAAATTCCTGGGACATCGGAACCGGTTCTGGGGGAGGTGGGACCAGTACAAACTGGACGGTTTGCACCTGGGCAGGACTGGGACCGATGTCCGAGGGAAAGTGTTCGCTAGTGCTGTTGGGGAGGGTTTAAACTAAAATGGCAGGGGGTTGAGAACCTGTGCAGGGATACAGAGGGAAGCAAGGATAGAAGCAAAAAAGACAGGAAGGAGAAAAGCAAAAGTGGAAGTCAGAGAAATCAAGGGTGTAAATCAAACATGGCCACAGTAAACAATAATTCTAAAAGGTCGAAGAGTGTTAAAAAAACAAGCCTGAAGGCTTTGGGGGAAAAATTCAGTTGGTTGCGCCTCCCGTTTGCGCCTTAAGAGGGCGCTAATGGGGCGCAAAGCATCTAGCGCCCAGGCGCGGCGAAGTTTGCGCCGCTTGCGAAATTAACTAGACATTTTGCGGCAGCGCTAAACACTACCGCCACGATCTCCTGCGCCGGCAGATCATGACGTCACTCGAGTGCGCAACGCCCCGGAGCGGATATTGAGTGGCGCCCCTTGCCTTACCGCCTGACGCTTGCAACGACAGGTTGAGGGGAGCGTTCTGCAGTCATGAAGGGAAAGCGCTATTTAAAAGGTGACCGCTTCCTGCCTTTTATTGTTGGTGCCATTTTTGAACTACGCATTCTGAGAGAGAGAGAGAGAGAGAGAGAGAGAGACTTCTGGAGAGATTCAACGTTGTGTGAAGGAGTTTTGGGTACTGAGCAGCACTTTGCAGGTTCATTTTGATTTGCCATTCCTTGTATCGATTTAGCAGAGACTGTGGGGGCTGCACTCTGAGCTCTTTGCCTGGTACTCTCCATTGTTCTTTCCAGCACATTTGATGTGCAGGTCTCTCCAGGCCGAGATTCAAGGCTGCAATGAGCAGGATGTGGCTGGAAAGCAAGATTAACCATCCCCTTCAAGAACTGGCCCGTGCCATTGTGTGTGTGTTCCATTGCTGACTGACATTACATGAGCTTCGCCAGCGCTCTGAGGTAGCGCCTCGCTCCTCGGCCTTTGCGCCTTAAGACAGGTGTGAAGCGCCTGATATAGCGCTGCAATCACCTCCAGGGGCGATAAAAGTCAAGTTTGCAGTCGGTGGCGATAATTAGCGACAGGCGCTAATCTTTGCGCCCGGCCGATAATTGCGCCCCAAATGGGGCGATACTAAATTTCTCCCCCTTTGTGTCTTAATGCGAGGAGCATTCGTAATAAGGTGGATGAATTAGCTGCGCAAATAGATGTAAACGGATATGATATAATTGGGATTACGGAGACATGGCTCCAGGATGACCAAGGCTGGGAATTCAACATTCAGGGGTATTCAATATTCAGGAAGGACAGGCAAAAAGGAAAAGGAGGTGGGGTAGCATTGCTGGTTAAAGAGGAGATTAACACAATAGTAAGGAAGGATATTAGATCTGATGATGTGGAATCTGTATGGGTAGAGCTGAGAAATACCAAGGGGCAGAAACGTTAGTGGGAGTTGTATACAGTCCCCCAAACAGTAATGCTGAGGTGGGGGATGGCATTAAACAGGAAATTAGAGATGCGTGCAATAAGGGCACAGCAGTTGTCATGGGTGACTTTAATCTACATATAGATTGGGCTAACCAAATTAGTAACAATACTGTGGAAGAGGAATTCCTAGAGTGTATACGGGATGGTCTCCTGGACCAATATGTCGAGGAACCAACTGGAGATCAGGCCATCTTAGACTGGGTATTATGTAATGAGAAAGGATTAATTAGCAATCTTGTTGTGCGAGGCCCCTTGGGGAGGAGCGATCATAATATGATCGAATTCTTCATTAAGTTGGAGTGAAGTAGTTGACTCAGAGACTAGGGTCCTGAATTTTAATAAAGGAAACTACGATGGTATGAGGCGCGAGTTGGCTAGGATGGATTGGGGAATGTTACTTAAAGGGTTGACAGTGGATAGGCAATGGCAAACATTTAAAGATCGAATGGATGAACTACAGAATTTGTTCATCCCTGTTTGGCATAAAAATAAAACAAAAAAGGTGAATCAACCGTGGCTAACAAGGGAAATTAGGGATAGCATAAGAGCCAAGGAGAGGACATATAAATTGGCCAGAAAAAGCAGCAAACCTGAGGATTGGGAGCAGTTTAGGATTCAGCAAAGGAGGACAAAGGGATTAATTAAGAGGGGGAAAATAGAGTATGAGAGTCAGCTTTCAGGGAACATAAAAACTGACTGTAAAAGCTTCTATAGATATGTGAAGAGAAAAAGATTGGTGAAGTCAAGCGTAGGTCCCTTGCAGTCAGAATCAGGGGAATTTATAATGGGGAACAAAGAAATGGTAGACCAATTAAATACATACTTTGGTTCTGTCTTCACAAAGGAGGACACAAATAACCTCCCAGAGAGGTCGGGGAACATAGGGTCTAATGAGAGGGAGGAACTGAATGAAATCAGTATTCGTAGGGAAATGGTGTTCGGGAAATTGACAGGATTGA
This sequence comes from Squalus acanthias, assembly GCA_030390025.1. NCBI lineage: Eukaryota > Metazoa > Chordata > Chondrichthyes > Squaliformes > Squalidae > Squalus > Squalus acanthias. The sequence goes on from CM059425.1 coordinate 258,923,973, forward strand.
AGGCTGATAAATCCCCAGGGCCTGATAATCTACATCCTAGGGTACTTAAGGAAGTGGCCCTAGAAATAGTAGATGCATTGCTGGTCATCTTCCAAAATTCTATAGACTCTGGAACAGTTCCCATGGATTGGAGGGTAGCTAATGTAACCCCACTATTTAAAAAAGGTGGTAGAGAGAAAATGGGGAATTATTGACCGGTAAGCCTGACATCGGTAGTGGGAAAAATGCTAGAGTCCATTATAAAAGATGTAATAGCAGAGCACTTGGAAAACAGTGACAGGATCGGACAAAGTCAGCATGGATTTACAAAAGGTAAATCATGCTTGACTAATCTACTGGAATTTTTTGAGGATGTAACTGGTAGAATAGATAAGGGAGAACCAGTGGATGTGGTGTATTTGGACTTTCAGAAGGCTTTCGATAAGGTCCCGCATAAGAGATTAGCGTGCAAAGTTAAAGCACATGGGATTGGGGGTAAGGTACTGACTTGGATAGAAAACTGGTTGGCAGACAGGAAGCAAAGAGTTGGAATAAATTGGTCTTTTTCCGAGTGGCAGGCAGTGACTAGTGGGGTACCGCAGAGATCGGTGCTAGGACCCCAGTTATTCACAATATATATTAATGATCTAGACGTAATATCTCCAAGTTTGCAGACGACACAAAGCTGGGTGGGCGTGTGTGCTGTGAGGAGGATGCAGAGAAACTCCAGTATGATTTGGACAGGTTGGGTGATTTGGGCAGATGCATGGCAGATGCAGTATAATGTGGATAAATGCGAGGTTATCCACTTTGGTGGCAAAAACAGGAAGACATTATTATCTGAACGGCAATAGATTGGGAAAAGGGGACGTGCAACGAGACCTGGGTGCCCTTGTGCACCAGTCGCTGAAGGTAAGCATGCAGGTGCAGCAGGCGGTTAAGAAGGCAAATGGTATGTTGGCCTTCATAGCGAGAGGATTCGAGTACAGAAGCAAGGATGTCTTGCTGCAGTTGTACAGGGCCTTGGTGAGACCACACTTTGAGTATTGTGTGCAATTTTGGTTGCCTTATCGGAGGAAGGATGTTCTTGCCATGGACGGAGTGCAGCGAAGATTCACCAAACTGATACCTGGGATGGCAGGAATGACGTATGAAGAGAGATTGGGTCGATTGGGCTTGTATTCGCTAGAGTTTAGAAGAATGAGAGGGGATCTCATTGAAACTTATAAAATTCTAACAGGACTAGATGCAGGAAGGCTGTTCCCGTTGACAGGAGAGTCCAGAACCAGGGGTCACAGTCTAAGGATAAGGGGTAAGCCATTTAGGACTAAGATGAGGAGGAATTTCTTCACCCAGAGAGTGGTGAACCTGTGGAATTCTCCACCACAGAAGGCAGTTGAGTCCAATTCATTAAATATATTCAAGAAGGAGTTAGATATATTTCTTAAGGCTAAGGGGATCAAGGGATATGGGGAGAAAGCAGGGACAGGGTACTGAATTTGGATGATCAGCCATGATTGCATGGAATGGCGGAGCAGGCTCGAGGGGCCGAATGGCCTACTCCTGCTCCTATGTTTCTATGACCTTACTGCGAGCAAATTGGCTCGCTGCTGCGTTTGCTCAAGTAACAGTGACACTGAAAAATATTAATTCATTGGCTTTGGAATAATCCAAGGGCACTGTATAAATTCAAGTTTGTTATGTCTCGTACCTCAAAGCACGTCACATACAATGACTGAGAGCGAAGTGCAGAGACTGCAGTACAGGAGAATGTGGTAGCTGTTTAGCGCACAGCAAGCCCAATCTCAGCTGCACCATTTTGGGGGAAATATGCCACTTCATAACATTTTGTGTTAGCCTGGGCTCAGGTAGCACTCTCTGCCTCGAGTCAGAAAGTTGTGGGTTCAAGTCCCACTCCAGAGACTTGAGCACAAAAATCCAGGTCGACACTCCAGTGCAGTGCTGAGGGAGCGCTGCACTGTCGGAGGTGCCGTCTTTCGGATGAGACATTAAACCGAGGCTCCGTCTACCCTCTCAGACGGACGTAAAAGATCCCACGGCCACTATTCGAAGAAGAGCAGGGGAGTCTCTCAGGTGTCCTGGCCAATATTTATCCCTCAATTAACATCACAAACAAATTATCAGGTCATTATCCAACTGATGCTTGTGGGACCTTGTCTGCACAAATTGGCTGCCGTGTTTCCTACATTACCACAGTGACTACAATTTAAAAGTACTTCATTGGCTGTAAAGCACTTTGGGACATCCCAAAGTTGTGAAAGGTGCTATAGAAATGCAAGTCTTTCTTTCTTTGAAGGTGGAAGGGCATGTTGAGAAGGCTGTGAAAAAAGCATATGGTATCTTTGGCTTTATTAATAGAGGAAGAGAGTACAAATGCAAGCAAGTTATGCTAAACCTTTATAAAGCACTGGTTAGGCCCCAGTATTGCGTTCAATTCTGGGCACCGCACTTTTGGAAGGATGTCAAGGCCTTGGAGAGGGTGCAGAAGAGATTTACCAGAATGGTACCAGGGATGAGGGACTTCAGTTATGAAGCTGGAGTTGTTCTCCTTACAGCAGAGAAGGTTAAGGGGAAATTTGGTAGAGGTGTTTATCAAAACCATTCATGACTTTCATGGAGTAAATAAAGGGAAACTTTGCAGTGGCAGAGGGTTGGTATCCAGAGAACACAGATTTAAGGTGATGAGGAAACATTCCCCCCCAGTCCACACAGCGAGTTGTTGTGATCTGGAATGCGCTGCCTGAACAGGTGGTGGAAGCAGATTCAATAGTAACTTTCAAAAGAGAATTGGATAAATACCTTAAGAGGAAAACATTACAGGGCTAGCGAGGAAAGAGCAGGGGAGTGGGATTAATTGGATAGCTCTTTCGAAGAGCCAGCACAGGCACGATGGGCCGAATGGCCTCCTTCTGTGCTGTATCAATCTATCGAACAATTGCATTCCTCCACAGATGTTGGCTTACCTCTGCGTAACCATCCATACATATGGGGCAGCTAATGGTTCCTGAGGAAGTCCTGTGGTGAACAAAATTTTTATCAGATCTGCCAAAAAGAAATACAGGTAAATATTTATTCTGATTACACCTACACACCTTTACTGCCATTGTCACTAATTTCCCCCCCACACCCATGCGGGGTTTCTGTCTCCAAGATCTACAGCAGCTTGTCCAAGTGGCCTTTCTACATAAGCAAGCCGAGGCAGTTTACTGGTTGAAGCGACTGACTGCCCGGCCCAGGAATGGTGGGACCAGCCGTAGCAACTGAGCCCAATCGGTCACGACATCCAATCAGGAATGAGATCAAACACTTGAAGCAACGAGAAGGCAAATGGGACTGCAACAGATGGGAGGGGGGAGCAGAGTGTCCCAATGACCTCTTCCTGTATCAAAATTTCTACCACCAATTGAGTGCCAAATGAGAGGGGGGGTGGGTGGGGGAGAGAGAAAGCGTACCACCCAGTAAGAATCTTGGGTGCTCCAAGTGCCCCTTTTCGTGAAGGGGGCCGCGCATGAAAAATGTTTAAACAAATTTCTCCACTTTTTTCTTTAAAAGGCCCGTAGGTCTCACTCCCCCCCCCACCCTAGAGGGTAGGTACACCTTGTCTGACCAGGCAGAGTTCGCTGGGACCCAGGATGCAGGGAGTCCTTAAGCCCGGCTTCGTGCCCTTATGGTCATAGCCGGCTGTGGATTGAGACACTGAGGTTTTTAAACGCATCACATTGGGTCGGATTTAAATCCAGGTCCAAGAGATGAAAGGGCCAGTGGAAATACATTGCTAAACAGAGGCGGATACAGACACCGTCAGAGGAAAAGTACAATCTGTCACTTTTGTTGTTCAGGTGCCCAATTTGGGGATTTCAACGGGCTGTTGCAGGATCTTGGGACGAGTCCAATTGCCCAAGCATTTTTAAATCAGCAACTTGTACTGCAGGTTACTTGCACCATCGAACAGATAAACACTCTACTTTATCTTTGGGCGATGTCAGTGGGCTGTCGCATGATGCCCCACCAAGAAAGTCAAGTCAAGATTCAGTCTACGCTTTTAGAGGAGCAGTCAGCCAGCACTCCGTAGTCCTCCATGTGGCAGAAGGAGGTAGCTCCTTTTCACATGCTGCCAGAGGCCGGGCATCAGGTTGTTCATCTCTACTCTTTCAGCTGAGAAATAGCAAACGGTGCAATAAAAAAGGAAAAGTGCCTCCCAGGACTGAAACAAGGATGGTCAGGAATGGTTTGATGTTAGCCGTGGCTCAGTGGGCAGCACTCGCACCTCAGTCAGAAGGTTGTGGATTCAAGTTCCACTCCAGATATACAAGCATGGAATCCAGGCTGACACTCCAGTGCAGTACTGAGGGAGTGTTGCACTGTCGGAGGTGCCGTCTTTCGGATGAGACGTTAAACTGAGGCCCCGTCTGCTCTCGGAGGTGGACGTGAAAGATCCCATGGCAGGGGAGTTCTCCCTATTGTCCTGATCAATATTTATCCCTCAACCAACATCACTAAAACAGATTATCTGGTCATTATCACATTGCTGCTTGTGGGAGCTTGTTGTGTGCAAATTGGCTGCCACGTGTCCTACATTACAACAGTGACCACACGTCAGAAGCACGCGATTGGCTGTAAGGTGCTTTGGGACGTTGGTAAAGGCGCTATAGAAATGGAAGTCTTTCTTTTACCTTAAGTCTTTGTTACACAAGGCAGGATGAAGCCGATTTCCCTGAGGTACATGTGCTGCACTGGTTATAGACAGGCTGCTGCTCCCATCTGCTCTGGCATCTTCTTCGTCACTGCAGAGAATACAGCTGTCTGACGGGGTTCTGCCTGGCTGATCTTGGGTAGAACTTGGCTGACTATTTGAAGAGGAGAGGTCTGCAAAAGGAAATGTGTAAAAATGTTCTGCTATTATTCTGACCAATTTCCTGGTATTTCTGTTTGTGGATCAAAGAGGGGGTTGGGAAGGGAGAGAGAGGAGAAATGAAAAAGAGAAAAAGGAGAAAGAGAAATAGGGATGAAATATGAGAGAGAGAGAGAGAGAGAGAGAGAGAGAGAGAGAGAGAGAGAGAGAGAGGAGAGAGAAAGAAAGATGGAGAAAGAAAGAAGAAAGGAGGGGGAGGGGTGAGAGATGGAGAGGGAGACAGATGGAAATGAGAGGAGAAATGAGAGAAAGAAAAGAGAAAGAAAGGAGAGAGAAAGAAAGGAGAGAGAAAGAAAGGAGAGAGAAAGAAAGGAGAAAAAAGAGAAAGGAGACGGAAAGAGGGAGAGAAAGGAGAGCGAGAAAGAAAGAGAAAGAAGAGAGCAGGAGGGAGAGGGAGAGAAAGAAAGGAGAGAGGAGAGAGAAAGAGGGAGTCAGAGATAGAGAGAAAGAAATAAGAAAGGAAAGAGAAAGGAGGAGAAAGGAGAGAGAGAAAGAGAGAGGGTGAGGGAGAGATAGAGAAACAAAGAAGAAAGTAGATAGCGAGAGAAAGAAAGAAAAAAAAGAAAGGAGAGAGAGGGGGGAGAAAGGAGAGCGAGAGCACAAGCGCGAGAGAGAGATGGAGAAAATAAATCAGTTAAAAATAAATACACACTGACGAGTTGCTTTATTGACAGAGAAAATGGCACCAACATGGAATTCAGTTTGTGAAGAATGCAGGCACATGCACAATCCGTCCTGGTCTTCCCTCCCCCTCTCCCCTCCCCCCGCAGCTTGCAACGTTTTTGATAGTGACAATAGTGCACTATCAAGTTAACACCTTACAAAACTAGGATTCTGTTGTCGAAAGCTTTTCATCCCAATATCTTTGTGAAAAAACACATCAGAGCGAGCTCATTCTAATGAAACTGTGACAGCGTATTGCAAAAGAAAAAAAATCAAATGAAAGTGAACAAAAGAGCCACCACCTGCGGTAGTGCTGAAATCCAATTTATCCATTAATGTCAATTTTCACAGAATATAAAGAGTACACAGCAGGGGGGGGGGGGGGGGAAATCAATGCTCCACGTACATATCCAAAAAAGGACCAATTTTCATCTTTATTAACTGTATGCTTTTGAGGGAAGGGGATAAGAGGCAGTCACAGATGGTGCCGAATTATGTGCTGCATAATGTTGAACCCGTAGGATTTTGCAAAAAGATGGGACTGTTAATGACCGGCCCAAATGACATCTTCCCCATTTAATGTGGATTATTGATTGGTTAACAAACACAGGCTCGGGCAGCACTACAACATCCAGAACAGAGTAATTACAATGGTGAGGATAGATGAATGTGGCAGCTTGCATTTACGTTGCGCCTTGATCATGTCATTCAAACGTCTCAAAAGCACTCGACACAATTAATTACTTTTGGTGTGCAGTGACCATCATTGTTTGGGAAGCCACAGGAACAAACATGATAAACAAGGGAAACACACAAGAGGTTGAAGTTTTGCATTGAGTGGAGTGTGATGCTGCTAATACATGGAAACCAGTCGCTACTTCACATTCACTCCCTAAACAAAAAAAAAGTGTTGTTTTTTTTGCAGCATACATTGACTGAATACATCAGTACGAGAAATTTCCGTGCGTTTCCTGAACTCACCTTCATCCACGATCTGGACAATGCACAACGTCAGGTTGAAAATAAAAGAGAGAAGTAGATTAGACAAGGCGAGATGCAGCAAATGTAAAGTGAATCATGGTGCTGGTAGCTTTGTTCTACGAGCCACTGCCTGTATTTCTCTGCGCTGCCAAGTATCGCCAATGAGCAGGGGAGAGAAAACAGCACCAAACTGGAGAACTCATTTACAGATTCCCTGTACATTCCTTTGCATTACTGAATACGGCGGCAAAGATATACTGCACTTTCCCTGAATCTGTGAACCAGGCGGAATCAAGTCCGTTTCAGTGGGGCACACCTGAAGCACACGGTAAAGGGCAAAATCAAACAGCAGGACTGATTTGTTTATGCAACCGAAACAGGCAGTTTAATTTTGTGTTTTCAGTTCTTCAAACCGACATTATCAATCACTAATTACGTACTGTACTGGAGAAATGAAGCAGAGCACGTTAGATTAGAGAACAATGCTTTGGAACCTTAGTTAACGGCCTTGGAGTGCATCCCACTGACAGTCTCCCTAACCCAAGTATTAGGAGATGAACTTAGCAATTTGGATGATTATATTTTTTATTCATTCAGGATGTGGACGTCACTGGCAAGGCCAGCATTTATTGCTCATCCCCGAGGTGCTCCACTGAGTGGCTTGCGAGGCCACTTCTGAGGGCAGTGAAGAGTCAACCACGTTGGTGTGGGACTGGAGTCGAATATGAATGGGCCACGCAGCCTGTTAAAAAAATCAGACGGAACATTGGTAATGACAGCAAGTTTCCTTCCCTAAAACTGACATTAGTGAACCAGTTGGGTTTATACAACATGCTGACAGTTTCATGGTCACTTTTTACAGATACCTGCTTTTTATTTCCAGTTTTAAAAAAAAAAATTAAACTCAATTCAAACTCTTCAATTGACAGCGAGATTTGAACTCCCATTCTGTGGGTTTGTAGTGCAAGCCTCTAGTCCAGTAACACAAAAAAAAAGACTTGCATTTATATAACGCCTTTCACGACCACCGGACGTCTCAAAGTGCTTTACAGCCAATGAAGTACTTTTGAAGTGGAATCGCTGTTGTAATGTGGGAAACGCGGCAGCCAATTTGCACACAGCAAGCTCCCACAAACAGCAATGTGATAATAACCAGATAATCTGTTTTTGTTATGTTGGTTGAGGGATAAGTATTGGCCAGGACACCGGGGAGAACTCCCCTGCTCCTCTTCGAAATAGTGCCGTGGGATCTTTTACGTCCACCTGAGCGCGCAGACGGGGCCTCGGTTTAACGTCTCATCCGAAAGACGGCATCTCCGACAGTGCAGCACTCCCTCAGCACTGCACTGGAGTGTCAGCCTAGCTTTGTGTGTTCAAGTCCCTGGAGTGGGACTTGAACCCACAACCTTCTGACTCAGTGGAGTGTGCGCTACCCACCGAGCCACAACTGACACTACACTACCGTACCCGTGATATTTGGGCTTGCATGGCCCGCGAGAGGCTAAGTCCTCCAAATGATGTAGGCAATGGGGAAAAATTCCAGGGCTGGAATCAACAGTTACTGCTAATCTCTTCAAGTCTGAGATGAACAGGGAGAGAATGGTCAAAGTCTTAAGGCTGCTCCATGTGTTACACACTTGTGACAGATATGAAAACCATAGTCTTAGACCAGAGGTTCCCAAACTTTACTTATTCCTGTCCCCCCTTCCAGATCTACCAGCTGCCCACGTACCCCTACCAGCATACAGGTTTTAGATTGAACAGTTGCTGGGCAACTAAAACCACGCTGTCGTGTACGGTGATTGGAGGCGAGGGCTCTGTACGTCATCGTCTGTGTATCTGTGTTCTCATTGGTACATCTTGTAGTAAATTAACTACTTTAAAAACAAATTCCCAGAGTTTTAAAGCTCCGTCTGAGTAGCCCATAATAAAAATGCAATAAATAAAATAATTAATAAATAAAATTCACCGTTAAGACAATTTCTCCTATGGTCCCCCCCCACCCAGAGATGTACTGCACACCCACAACAGCACACGTACCATCGTTTGGGAACCCTTGTCTTGGACAAAGTCTACAACAAGCCATCAGTAGTTTGTAAAAGCATGGTTGGCAGACCCTTGGGACCTTTGAGAGCCTTATAGTGACAGCAAATAGACATCAAAGCATGAAACTTGTATTCATGAAAGCAGTCTTCTTGCGGATTAGTTATATATGCACACACTACTCAACCTTCAGTGGCACTGCACACGGAGTCAAGAACCAAGCATGGTTCAACTCGAGCGGGATTAGAGGGTGGGGGAAATAATTGGACCAGGTTTCACAGGTGCAGTTCAGTTCCCATTTTAATGGGGACATTCTGCCCTTATTTTTGCAATTCCATTTTAAATTCACATGCCGACCTTTAATGGAAACTGCCCATGTAAACCCGTCACGCTGTAATTGCACCCACCTGCCAGTGATGCTGCAGCACTGCCTCCAGAGGAAGGGTCTAATTACACCCCGACAGGTTTGACAGAGCTAGTTTACGTCGTAAATGTAGGCATGCGAATTTAAAATGTAAACAGTTGACAGGAAGTGCACGTAGATGTCAATAAAATAGTAGGTTTCAACGCAAAGATTATATGGATTATTTTCTTCTTTACTGGAGGAGTGAAGCACAGATGACTGTTGCATTCCCCCCAAAAACCATTATTTGCTTCCCCACCCCCGCCCTGTCACCCCCCCGATATATTGGGTGGTGGGACTTACAATGGTAGACCAAAGGACAATGGTGAAGATTGCAACATGGACAGAAAAATACACCATACCCCTAATGACAACTATCCCCAGTTGTCAACAACACAAACAGGTGAGAAGCATTCAGTAATTTTTTTTTTTTAAACTTTCGGTCGGTGCGAACGGAGGTAATGCTGGAGGAGACAGGACTCGATGCAGTGCACGTCTCCAACAGATGTCGTCACTGCGCGCTGAGTTTCTCCTTCAGTCTTCACAGTATCTTCAAATTCAACCGATAGACCAATTGCTGCAAAAATGAAAAGCCAAGAGGAGTCGAGCTCGGTGCCACTTACCTCAACAGAATCATTATTGGTTAGGTCGACGACCACAGGTTCAGAGGATTCACAGGTCAGGTCAACTACCTCCGCACCTGAGGGGACCAATCAAAGAAAGAGTGGTTTTACAGTTATGCTGCCAAGTTTAATTTTGGATTAAAAAAAATGTTACAGCTCAAGAACATAGGTGGATATACAATAATCTTACAGCATAGAAATACCATATTGATGCACACGAAACGTCAGTGCTCCTCATGCAAAAAGGCTTGACCTCCCAATTTAAAGATATTTTAAAAACTAAGTGCAGCTTACATACGAGTTAATACAGCAAGTCTAGTTTTCGATGAAAGGCTTTTCTCCTCATCCCCCCGACCCCAGTCATTTTTCCCCTTTCACTGGTGTCGGCACCAGCTGTGACTGAGGGGTAACTGATGCTGTGCCTCCCTTAGTGCCATTAAAACCAGTCAACAAGAGGAGTTGTTGAAGGGGGCATCCCTATGGTAGTACGCCGAAGATCAGGAACTCATTCTGTGGAGGGACATCACAGGTCTACAACCCGACACCCGCTAGTTCAGGGGGGAGCAGACTGGTGCCCCAACTTGCCGCTCCTGAAATAAGTAAAGGTAACAGTAGTACTGTACTTCCCCGAATGAATCTATTAAAACAGAGTTACAATGTCGTTCATTCCACAGAGTAGTCTCACCCTTACTGTTTATTAAAGGGTGCTACATTCAAATCTATTCTCCAATGCAAATCTGAAGTCATAATGCTGTGGAAGTTGTGTATACTTCTTTTTCCTTGGTTGTGGGGGGGGGGGGGGGGGGGGGGTGGTGTTGGTAGGTGGTTGTATTCAATGCAAGGGATGTTAGTTTTGGGAAATGGAACCACTTTCCATTTTCATCTATCACTATTTCTACACCAGTATTACAGGGTCAGATTCAGAGTAAAGCTTGTGTTAGCCTTGGCTCAGTGGTGGAGCTCTTCGCCTCTGAGTCAGAAAGTTCTGGGTTCAAGTCCCAATCCAAAGACTTGAGCACATAATCCAGGTTGACACCCCCAGTGCAGTACTGAGGGCGTGCTGCACTGTCGGAGGTGCTGTCCTTCGGGTGAGACATTAAACCGAGGTCTTGTCTGCCCTCTCAGATGGACGTAAACTATCCCACGGCACTATTGGAAGACGCTGTCCTGGCCAATATTTATCCCTCAACCAACATCACTAAAATAGATTATCTGGTCATTAATCGCATTGCTGCTTGTTGGATCTTGCTGTGCACAAATTGTCTGCCACGTTTCCTACATTACAACAGTGACCATACTTCAAAAGCACATCATTGGTTGTAAAGCTTTTTGGGATGTTCAGCGTCCATAAAAGGTGCTATATAAATGCTGTCTCTTTTCTCTCTACCTCTGCCTTAACCACAAGTTCAGAACCATTGAAGCAGAAGTTTACAATATGGAAGCAGGCCATTCAGTCCATCATGTCTGGGCTGGAACAATCCAAAACTAACCCCACTGCCTTGCTCTCTCCCCATAGCACTGTCTCTTCCTCTGCTTCAAATATTCATCCAATTTTCCCTTCAAAGACATAACTTAGCCTAAACCATACCCTGTGGTTAAGCTTTCCATGCTCTACTGAGGAAAAATTTCTCCTAACCACTCCCTTCAATCTCGTGATAATTTTCAATTAATGATCTCACGTCACCAACTCCCCAACCAGAGGAACCAGTCTTTCCCTCTTCACCCTATGAAAACCCTTCATAATTCTAAAAACCTTGGTTAAATCTCCTCTTGGGCTTGTTTATGCCAGTGGAAATCAATGCTCAAGTGTGATTTTTTTTCCCCTATTCCTATCTCCCACTTAGTGGGAATTTTTGTCAAATTACTGATAGCTTGGTGTGAACTCTCACCCAGTTGGAAGTGGCTGAGATTGATCTTAGGACATTCACACATGGCAGGAGAGGCACATGTCCATCAGTCTGTGCAAGATTCAAGAGTGAATCCTTCAGCCACTGAGCCATCAGTCTCTGTACACTCCAAGGATGATACCAGAACAGTTATAACTATCAGGAAAGACTGAGCGGGCTGGGGTTCTTTTCTCTAGAAAAGAGAAGGCCTAATAGAGGTCATTAAAATTTTGACGGGGTTTGATTGGGTAGACGTAGAGAAGGTGTTTCTACTTGTGGTGGAGTCGAAAACTAAGCCATAAATATAAGAAAAGGAATTCAGGAGAAACTTTACCCAGAGAGTGGAACTTCCTACCACATGGAGTAATTGAGGCGACTAGCATCGATGCATTTAAGGGAAAGCCAGATAAGTACACGAGGGAGAAAGGAATAGGAGGATATATTGATAGGATGAGATGAAGTATGGTGGGAGGAGGCTCGTGTGGAGAGCAGTTGGGCTGAATGACCCGTTTGTGTGCTGTCAATTCGAAGTAATTCTATGACACTCACGTATGCAGTTCAGCACTGCTCTTTGGGGTATAAAAGTGCCTTATATTAAGAACCTGGAGTAAGGATTTTAAAAATGACCCATAGCATTCCACACTGTGAATTATGTTTACTCCACATACTCATCTTCTGTTTATATTCCTGCATTTTCATTTTTGGCCTAAAGGCCAGTTTCTGTGCTGCAAAATCGATGTAATTCTTCTCTCAAGTTTTGCACTTTGTTTAAGCGTATCTATGAATAAATTCTGGAACCTAAGAAATACGAGCAGGAGTAGGCCATTCGGCCCCTTGAGCCTGCTCCGCCATTCAATAAGATCATGGCTGATCTGATCTTGGCCTCAACTCCACTTTTCTGCCCGCTCCCCATAACCCTGGACTCCCCTGTAGTTCAAAAATCTGTCTATCTCAGTCTTGAACATATTCAATGATTCAGTCTCCACAGCTCTCAGGGTAGAGAATTCCAAAGATTCACGTCCCTCAGAAGAAATTCCTCCTCATCTCCGTCTTAAATGGGCGACCCCTTATTCTGAAACTATGTCATCCAGTTCCAGATTCCCCCATGAGGGGAAACACCCTCTCAGCATCTACCCTGTCAAGCCCCCTCAGAATCTTATGTTTCAATAAGATCACCTCTCATTCTTCTAAACTCCAATGCATATTGGCCCAACCTGCTCAACCTTTCCTCATAATAGAAATAGACAGTTTCCTAGAAGTAAAGGGAATTAGGGGTTACGGGGAACGGGCAGGAAATTGGACATGAGGCTGAGTTCGGATCGGTCAAGGCCCTGTGGGTGGCGGAGCGGGCCCAGGGGCTGAGTGGCCGGGTCCTGCTCCTACTTCTTGTATTCTTTAGATTTGAGGTTAGGATCAGATCAGCCATGATCTTATTGAATGGCGGAGCAGGCTCGAGGGGCCGATTGGCCTACTCCTGCTCCTATTTCTTATGTTCTTATAAGGCAACCCCTTCATCCCAGGAATCAACCTAGTGAAGCTTCTCTGAACTGCCTCCAATGCAAGGACATCCCTCCTTAAATAAGGGGACCAAAACTGTATGCAGTACTCTAGGTGTGGTCTCACCAACGCCCTGTACAGTTGTTGCAAGACTTCCCTACTTTTATACTCCATCCCCCTTGCAATAAAGGCCAACATTCCATTTGCCTTCCTAATTACTTGCTGTACCTGCATGCTAACTTTGTGTTTCATGTACGAGGACACCCAGATCCTCTGTACCGCAGTATTCTGTAGTCTCCCTCCACTTAAATAATATTTTGCTTTTCTATTCTTCCTACCAAAGTGGATAACCTCACATTTTACCACATTATACTCCATCTGCCAAATCTTTGCCCACTCACTTAACCTACCTATATCCCTTTGCAGACTCTGTCTTCCTCACAACTTACTTTCCCACCTATCTTTGTATAGTCAGCAAATTTGGCTACATTTGGTCCCCTTCATCCAAGTCATAAATATAGATTGTAAATAGTTGAGGCCCCAGCTGCACCCCACTAGTTACAGTTTGCCAACCTGAAAATGACCCATTTATCCCGACTCTTTGTTTTGTTAGTTAGCCAATCCTCTATCCATGCTAATATATTACCAACACCATGAGCTCTTATCTTTATGCAGTAACCTTTTTATGTGGCACCTTATCGAATGCCTTTTGGAAATCCAAATACACTACATCTACTGGTTCCCCTTTATCCACCCTGCTCATTACATCCTCAAAGAACTCTAATAAATTTGTCAAACACGATTTCCCTTTCATAAAACCATGTTGGCTCTGCTTGATTGCATTATGATTTTCTAAATGTCCTGTTGCTACTTCCTTAATTATGGATTCCAGCATTTTCTCACTGACAGATGTTAGGCTCACTGGCCTATAGTTTCCTGCTTTCTGTCTCCCTCCTTTCTTGAATATGGGCGTTACATTTGCGGTTTTCCAATCCGCTAGGACCTTTCCAGAGTCTAGGGAATTTTGGAAGATTACAACCAATGCATCCACCGTCTCTGCAGCCACTTATTTTAAGACTCTAGGATGCAGGCCATCAGGTCCAGGGGACTTGTCAGCCTTTAGTCCCATTAGTTTGCCTAGTACTTTTTCCTCTAGAGATAGTGATTGTTTTAAGTTCCTCCCTCCTTTTTGCCCCTTGATTTTTCACTATTATTGGGTTGCTTTTAATGTCTTCTACCGTGAAGACAGATACAAAATATTTGTTCAAAGTCTCTGCCATTTCCTTGTTTCCCATTATTAATTCCCCAGTCCCATCCTCTAAGGGACCAGTGTTTACTTCAGCTACTCTCTTCCTTTTTATATACTGTCTGTTTTTATATTTCTTGCTAGTTTACTCTCAATCTATTTTCTCACTCTATTATTATTTTAGTCATCCTTTGCAAGTTTCTAAAAATTTCCCAATCTTCTGGCCGACTGCTAATCTTCGCAACATTGTATGTCTTTCCTTTCAATTTGATAGCCTCCTTAACTTCCTTAGTAAGCCACGGATGGTTCATCCTTCTTGTAGAGTCTCTCTCTCTCTCACTGGAATATATCTCTGTTGAGAGTTATGAAAAATCTCCTTAAAAAGTCTGCCACTGCTTATCTACCATCTTACCTTTTAATCTATTTTCCCAGTCCACTTTAGCCAACTCTATTTTCATAACCTTGTAATTGCCTTTATTTAAGTTTAAGACACTAGTTTCAGACCCAAGTTTCTCACCCTCAAACTGAATGTAAAATTCTATCATGTTATGATCACTCTTCCCTCGAGGATTCTTTACTACGAGATCATTAATTAATCCTGTCTCATTACACATTGCCAGATCTAAAATAGCCTGTTCTCTGGTTGGTTCCACAACTTATTGTTCGAAGAAACTGTCCTGAATACACTCTATGACCTCGTCCTCAAGGCTACCTTTGCCAATTTGATTTGTCCAATCTATATGAAGATTAAAATTGCCCATGCAGTATTGCAGTACCTCTTACAAGCCCCCAATTATTTCTTGATTTATACTCTGTCCCAGTGTAGCTACTGTTAGGGGGCCTATAAACTACTCCCACCAGTGACTTCTTTCCCTTATTATTTCTTGTCTCCACCCAAACTGATTTTACATCTTGATCTTCCGAGCCAAGATAATTTCTCACTACTGTACTGATCTCATCCTTTATTAACAGAGCTACCCCACCTCCTTTTCCTTTCTGCCTATCCTTCTGAAATGTCAAATTCCCCTGGATATTCAGTTCCCAGCCTTGGTCACGTCTCTAACGACTATCAGATCATACCCATTTATTTCTATTTGTGCCGGGAATTCATCTATCTTGTTACGAATGCTGCGTGCATTCAGATAAAGAGGCTTTAATTTTTCCCTACTCTGACCCGAGTTGCTGCTGCACTCGTATGCTCGTACACTCTGTCCCTTCCGGTCACACTCTGGTTATTATCCCCATCGCTACCCTGCACTATTGCTTTGTCCTTTCTCTTTAACTTTCCAAGTTTCCCCTCACCAGAACCCTGCCCCCCACTATTTAGTTTAAAGCCCTATCTACAGCCCTAGTTATTCGATTCACCAGAACATTGGTCCCAGCACGGTTCAAGTGAAGGCCATCCCAACGGAACAGCTCCCTCTTTCCCCAGTCCTGGTGCCAGTGCCCCATGAATCAAAACCCATTTCTCCCACACCAATCCTTGAGCCATGCATTCATCTCTGATCTTATTGACCCTATGCCAATTTGCTCAAGGCTCAGGTAGTAATCCAGATATTACTACCTTTGTGGCTCTGCTTTTTTTGAATTTAGCCCCTAGCTGCTCATACTCCCTCAACAGAAACTCTTTTAGTCCTACCTATGTCGTTGGTACCTATGTGGACCACAACAACTGGATCCTTCCCCTCCCACTCCAAGTTCCTCTTCAGCCCCGAGGAGATGTCCTTAACCCTGGCTCTGGCCAGGCAACACAGCCTTCGGGACTCTCGCTCTCTGCTGCAGAGAACAGTATCTATCCCCCCTAACTATACTGTCCCCTACCACTACTACATTCCTTCTTACTCCCCCGAATTGAATGGCCCCCTGTACCATGGCGCTGTGGTCAGTTTGCTCATCCTCCCTGCAGTCCCTGCTCTCATCCACACAGGCTGCAAGAACCTCGTACCTGTTGGACAAGTGCAAGGGCTGAGGTTCCTCCAATGCTGCCTTCTGGATCCCCATACCTGCTCATTTGTAGTCACACCCTCCTGTCCCTGACCACGAACCAAATCTGATGTATTTAACCACCCCCACCCCCCAACTAGTATTTTTTTTTATTTTTTAAATGCAGGCATTCAGCTATGGTGACAGATCAAATGGAACATTTGACTAAATTAGCACGTATTATGTCCAGTGCAGAGTATCCATCTGCTTTGCAATAATTTAAACTGTTACCATTTTAACGGGGCAGCAGCCACCATATTATTGTTTACACCAGAGCTGCAACTTACACAATAGACAGCCAAGTGATAAAATATTGCTCACGCTAGTGCACGACTCGCACTCTCGCGTTTGCAGGTTAAGAAAACCCTCCTGAACTTGTTCCACCTGTACAAAATTCCAGATGATTATTTGCATCGCCAATGCAAATGTGAGACAGAGAACAAACTGTTCTGTCAGATGCTTCAAATAGAGAAAGGGAAACTTGCTGCGTCCAGCTTACCTTATGTACTTCAATGCCAGCATTACTGAAAAATCTCTCTTCTCCCACCCACTGCAACAAAACAAACCACCTGGATAACGTGAGAAAATATTTTGCTGCTCTGTCTGTAGTGCTGGTCAAGAACATAAGAATTAGGAGGAGTAGTAGGCCATACAGCCCCTCGAGCCTGCTCCACCATTCAATAAGATCATGGCTGATCTTCAACCTCAACTCCCCGTCTGATCCCCATAACCCCTGATTCCCCTCGAGTCCAAAAATCTATCTCAGCCTTGAATATACTCAATGACTCAGCATCCACAGCCCTCTGGGGTAGAGAATTCCGAAGACTCACAACCCTCTGAGTGAAGAAATCCCATCTCATCTCATTCTGAAATGGCCGACCCCTTATCCTGAGACTATGACCCCCTAGTTCCAGACTCTCCAGCCAGGGGAAACATCCTCCCTTGTCAATCCCCCTCAGAATCTTATATGTTTCAATGAGATCACCTCTCATTCTTCTAAACTCAATGCAATATTACAACATACCACTTTCAAACCCTGCTTCACAGGTGCGAACACCCCCATTGTGAACTGTGCACCAGAGGTCTAGTTCCAAGGTGCACTGGTCCATTCCACGTAAAGGCAGAATGAACACGTGTCACAATTTTACCGCCAAGCACTTCTGCAGGGACGCTTTCACTGCCGATCTTCCATTGGCTTGGTCTCACCCACGAGTAGATTTGGTGCAAACAAACCTCACTACTTACCAGTCTCTACGATTTCTGCCTCTGGCTCAGCTGGTTCCGCTGATCTGTGACGGCGGCGCACCCCCCTGGTTTGCTGAGAAGGTATCATCCTGCGTTTTCTGTGTGTCTGAAAATATAAAGCAATCCATACTTTGCAGATTATGTGACAAGTGCATGGTCTGTTTCTTAATTTTCCCCTTTTCTCCCATCAATTCTTCAGATAAAGTGTCTTCCTGGCTGTGAATTTTGGATTAGCCCCCAAAAAGACTCAATTTCTGCAGTTTAGCGAGGAGTTGGTTCAGGATTGACCTTGTTGAAGTACAGGAAATGTTAAGTGATTTAGAGAAGGTAAATTCAGAATATATTACTTTAAAATAAGTAGGACGAGATGGTGAAAAGTAAACTTCAGCCAATTATCGGAAGTAAATCCTTCACATGAATGCCTGGAATAATCGGCCAGGCAGGACAGCAAAGGTGCAGGCTTTAAGAGGCATTCAGAGCACAGTTGGACGCGAGGCTGGGAGAGTTGCACTCGAAGGATGAGCTCTGTTGGGTAGAATGGTCTTTCTTCACCCTTGTCTTTTCCAATTCTCCAACATCCCTTGGAGAGTGTGCAGAGGACCTTTACCGAAATGATATCAGGGACGAGGGACTTCAGTTATGTGAAGAGACTGGAGACGCTGGGATTGTTCTCCTTAGAGCAGAGAAGGTTAAGGGGAAGATTTAATAGAGGTGTTCAAATTCATGGCAGTTTTGAGAGTGTAACGAAGGAGAAACTGTTTCCATTGGCAGTTGGGTTGGTAACCAGAGGACACAGAAGAAAATTTGCAAAAGAACCGGGGGGGGGGGGGGGGGGGGGTGGAGGGAAGATGAGGATAATTTTTTTTTTTTTTTTTTTTTTTTTTACACAGTGAGTTACGATGATCTGGAATGCGCTGCCTGAAAGGGCGGTGGAAGCAGATTCAATAGTAACTTTCAAAAGAGAATTCGATATATAATTAAAATGGAAAAATTTGAAGGGGTATGGGGAAAAAGCAGGGAAGTGGGACTAATTGGATAGCTTTCAAAAAAAAGCCAGCATGGCACGATTGGCCAAATGGCCTCCTTCTGTGCAGTAAGATTCTATGAACAAATGGCAAGCATGAAGTTGTTTCATCTGACCTCCTGACATTGGATTACAACTGCTTATCAAACAATTATAGAAAGGGAAAATAGCACTGAATACAAATCAGAAAAGGTGATGTGTTGAAAGGGTGTAGCAGCTGACTAGAAGTCCAGCATTACGTGGCAGGTCCTGTGGTATTGACAGGTTATATATTTTTAGTGTTGGCAGATTTAGAACATTCTGTTTCCAATCAGACCACCCACACATATACACAACTGGGTTTAATCCAACATGCAGAAGGCCACCAATGATAAAAGGTGTTGCTGTGGGAACCCGCATGGGTCCTAGCTATAATAAAAACAGAAAATGCTGGAGATACTCAGCAGGTCAGGCAGCATCTGTGAAGAGAGAAACAGAGTTAACGTTTCAGGTCGATGACCTTTCGTCAGAACTGGAAAAAAGCAGGAAATGGAACAGATTTTAAGCAAGTGTAGGGGCTGGGAAATGGGGGAGGGGATGAAAGAACAAAAAGGAAGGTCTGTGATGGGATAGAAGGCAGGAGAGGTTAAGAAACATTGAGATATTCAAGGCAAAAGGAGATGGTAATGGGACAGGTTAAGAAACAAAGGATGGCTCTAGATGAAGTGTGAATTGCGCTGGCAGAATGAAAGACAGCTGCCATGTGGGAGAGAAGAACAAAAGGCACAAACAAAAAGTGTGGATGAAAAATATATATATGATAGGGGCCGAGGTTATGATCTGAAATTGTTGAACTCTATGTTGAGTCCAGAGGGCTGTAAAGTGCCTAATCGAAAGATGAGGTGCTGTTCCTCGAGCTTCCGTGGAACAATGCAAGAGGCTGAGGACGGTGAGGTCTGAGTGGGAGTGGTGCGAAGAATTAAAGTGACAGGCAACCGGAAGCTCGGGGTCCCCCTTACGGACTGAATGGACGTGTTCCGCAAAGTGGTCACCCAATCTGCATTTGGTCTCCCCAATGTAGAGGAGACCGCATCGTGAGCAGCGAATACAGTATACTGAATTGCAAGAAGTACAAGTAAATCGCTGTTTCACCTGGAAGGGGTGTTTGGGGCCCTGGACAGTGGGAAGGGGGGGGGGTGGGGGGGGGGGGGGTGGGAAGGTATAAGGGCCCCTGCACTTGCTTAAAAATCTGTTCCATTTCCTGCTTTTTTCCAGTTCTGATGAAAGGTCATCGACCTGAAACATTAACTCTGTTTCTCTCTTCACAGATGCTGCCTGACCTGCTGAGTATCTCCAGCATTTTTTGTTTTTATTTCAGATTTCCAGCATCTGCAGTATTTTCTTTTTGTCACAAATGATAATATTTTGTGCAGCAGGAATTTGCATGCACACAATATAAACAAAGACCCTAGAGTGCAGTAGCCTAGTGGCTACGGTACTGGACGAACAACCCAGAGGTCAGGAGTTCAAACTGACTTCAATAAATCTGGTATTTTTTTTTTACAAATCGAGCTGCTTTCATGTGGAGAAATGGGAGGGGATGCATTTTGGAAGGAAGAATGAGGAGAGAACATATACACAAAACAAAAAGGAGCAGAGAGGCTCAGACACACAAATCCTTAAAAGTGGAAAGCCAAGTTGATAAAACCAGTCACCCCTACCTGGTTTGGCCTACATTTGTCTTCAGTCCTACACTATGTGGGCCATTCTCAATGCCCTTGGGGATGAGCAGTAAAATGTTGCCTTGCCAGTGTCACCAACGTTTCAATATTAAAATTCAGGAAATTCAGGGCCAGAGTGATTTGCTGGACTAGTTTCAATCGGCTAGACGGGTCAGAGAGGAATTTCCCAGATTTTTTCCCCCCAAATTGGCCTGGGTTTTTTTGAATCCGTTTTTTTGCCTTTCCCAAGAGATCACATAGTTTCGGGTGGGGTGTATATGCTGTGATACACAAGGTGTCGCAATTGTGTGGGACAGGCTGGATGGACCAGAGGGTCTTTACCTGTCCCGTCATTGTTTGTAACTCAATCATGCTAGGGGCTGAACCCTGAGCACACTGATGCATTGTCTCATTTCCAGCCTCCAGATAATGCCTTCCATCAGCAGGTTCAGAGTTTTCTCATCAGCTATATGGCATACATCTTCCTACCTTGCAGTGGAAGGACCTATGCAAGATAGCCTCCAAAGTGTCAATAATCGATACATCCAAGCCCAATACCACACACTAAGCTTACTCACCACCAACTACTTAATCCAGTTTCTTACGCGAGGGGCTGTGACAAACAGCTGTGAAGGCGGTACCCCCTCCCCCCAGGGTGCTGAGCAACAGGTTCGCTGGAGTTCCTCTGGAACCATCTCCCCTTTTTTGCCACAAATCTACCATATAATCTGGTTATATTGGTCAATATGATGGTTGAAATCCTTTCTACAGCACGAGGGAAAAATCTGAAGTGTGTACACTCATCCCAAACATCAGAAAGGGAAACTGAGGCGCCTAGACCCCTTTCAAGCATCTTAAAAATGAAGTTTGGCAAAACCACTTCAAAGGAAAGATACATAAACAAATTCTGAGCCTCTAAGGCCCAGCTTTCTAAAGCATGCATTTGTTAAGGGGCTGATGCTGTTAAGTTAGTTTGGGAAGTTCCAACCCAGGTGAGTACAAGTGTACAACACAAAACTGTGTGGCTCCAAACTGGGTCAGAGATAGGGGCTGGTGCTGCTTTTCTGATGTTGAAGGCTAAAGCATGTTGCTGACCAGTGCAGAAGGAGCTTAACGCTGCATCTGGCCCATGCTATACCCTGCTTGATTTTGATTTTGAATGGCCAACGTGGCAGATAGTTTGATCGCCCAGCATAGCTACACCTCATCTTGAATAAAACAGTGCACCAAAATTTAAGAAAGCAATTCCGTGGCAGGCGACTAACAGGTAGAATCACTATTTCAAGCAGCAAGCTACAAAACAACTTGTAGGAATTTGGTACTTTAGTTTTCTCTAAACGTTCCTGGGCAGTAGTAAAAATCTGTTCCGAAAAAGAATGAAAAGTCCACCATTTCTCAACAGTGAATAACATTTCACGATAACAGACAGCAGCTTCAGTCAGCACTCTCAGCCTGAAGCTTTTCCTGGACTGCCTGCTCTACATTCTAAAAGCCAACATTCATGCAGTGCTCAGTCCCACTTTCTTTGCTTCCTTGAACTTCAGGCCTTCTTTCTGCTTTCCTCTTTCAGCATTGCTCCCTTCTATCTTCTTCAGATTCCTCCCTTTGGAAAATATCTTTGCGTCATTACACTATTTGTGACGTGTCGCTACACTGTTTGACATTTGAGGGGGGACAGGAGATTATATACATTCACATCCCATAATTTGGATTTTAAACAAATCTTGGAAGCGGTGAACCGTGGCAGCTTTAAATTAAAAAAAAATCATAAAAGGAACATTTACTGATTATCAAAAAACCTAGAGCGTGGGGCTCAGCTGCAGTGCAACAGAGAGAAAAGTTAGGACACAGACTGTTTTATAAGTGAGTGTTAGTACTTACTGTACTCATTGCGTTCTGAAATTAAAATTAAGACAAGAGTTGAGGTGATTTAAAAGCTTTTCATCAGATACGCTTAAGGACGTCTTCCGACCCAATGCTTAACTTCTGATTGGCCACATTTCTTCTGCTCGTCGACTTAGTGGATCCAGCTTTCTTTAATTTATAGTTAGTTTTAAAATGTCCTTTGCTCCGTCAAATGAGATTCAGTTTCTTTGATAAAGCGGACAATGCTTTAGAAGAGGCAATCTACCAGAACGTAGTGCAGCAGGACAGGACATGGGGGTATGCTGTATTAGAAAGAAAGAAAGAACTTGCATTTATCTAGCACCTTTCACAACCTCAGGACATCCCAAAGTGCTTTTACAGTGTAGTCATTCTAGTAATGTAGAATACGCGGAAGCCAATTTGCACACAGCAATCTCCCACAACAGCAATGGGCTAGAAGACAAGATAATATGTTTTAGTGATGTTGGTTGGGGGATAAATATTGGCCAGGACACCAGAAATCCGCTGCTCTTCTTTGAAATAGTGCCATGAGATCTTTTACATCCACCCGAGGGGGCAGACAGGGCCTCGTTTTAACGACTCATCCGAAAGACGGCCCCTCTGACAGTGCAGCACTCCCTCGGTAGTGCACTGGGAGTGTCAGCCTAGATTATGTGCTGAAGTCTCGGGAATGACTTGAACCCACAACCTGCTGATTCAGAGGCAAAGAGTGCTACCCATTGGAGGTACAGTTGGCACTTATTAGGGTGGCACTTTATCATGCTGCCAGGGTGAGGTGCTGCCCCCAATGGCACAGCCTCCAACAAACGTAAGGAAGGAAGGCATCACCTTATTGCAGTAAGTTACACTGCGATGACGTTAGTCAGGAAATTCCTGAACTTCCAAAGCACTGGCTGTGCTGGGGACTTCCTACAGGAAAGGGGATGGGGCGAGGGAAGTCAAGTTGCTGATTCCCCTCCTAGCAGATGGCTGAAGAATGGCAGGGGCAAGAGTTCAGGATCAGATCACCTGCTGCCCAAAAAATCACAAATGTCAACTTATAAAAAAGGACAAGCTGTAAAACATTTAAAAACAAATGTAATTGGGCACTTGGGTGAGGTGTCGAAAGGCGGTTAGCACCTGCAATACCATGAGCCAGCCAGAAGCTAGGCGGGGGCAAAAACACTGAGTGAAGACAGATGGCGGTGAGAAACACACCGCTCTTCAAAATGAAGCCAGAAAAATATATATCCCCTCAAAATAGAAGGGAAAATACACACCTCCTGAAAAAATATACTCTTCATTTCCATTTCACACTTCTCTCCAGATAAATTTTTAAATAAATTAATTTAACATTCCAATAATTTAAATTTAATACAATTGAACATTTATGCAGTGTTTGCACAACTCAAATTTAAAAAAATACTTGACTGAAGACATTGAACATAGCAATAGGAATGAGCCATTCAGCCCCTCCAGCCTGCTCCACCATTCAATCAGATCATGCTGATCTCAACTTCATTTATCTGCCTTCGACCCATATCCCATTGAGTTTCCGAGCAGCTTGTAAATTCAAAATCAAACATTTTTTCCAACAAGTGCTTCACACATGTGCTCTAGGTTGCTACACAAGGCACTGCCTGTAGAAGCTAGCTCATTTCCGTCTACTAAAATAGCAGGGAAACGCAAGCCTGTATTTGTAACGATTGCCAGTGAGAGGCTCTGGCTAAAGTGCAATTGTACATCAAGTGTTTCTGGGATTAGAAAAGGCTGCAAAGTAATGGCAACAACCATTTTACATCATCCTCCAGTGCAAGAAAGAACGTACATTTATACAAACGCCTTTCACAACCTCAATACATCCCAACAAAGTACTTTTGTAGTTTCTGTTGTAATGCAGGAAACGTGGCAGACATTTTGCACACAGCAAAGTCCCACAATCAGCAGAGATAAATGACCAGATCATTTTGTTTTAGTGATGTTGATCGAGGTATAAATATTGGACACAACACCAGGAGAACACCCCTGCTCCTCTTTGAATAGTGTCGGGGGATTCTTCTGCGTCCGCTGTGAGCAGGCAATTGAGGTCTCTGGCACACAGTTGTTGATACCTGGACATCAATAACGGCTATGGTGGGAGTTAGAGTCAACTCCTCCCCCCACTCATGGTCTCTGCTTTCAGACGACTCCTGAGGAGGAGAGGTGGTGCCCGGCAAAACCACCACCTCCAAGGGGCTGGCGCAAGAGCTGCATTTGACAGAGGCATGGAACAGATGACTTGGACTTTCAGCCACAGAGGTTACACGACCACAGCCTTTTTTAGGACCAGAAGAGGAAAGAGTGAAATAAGTTACCAAAGCAAAGGTTACTATATTTAGAGACTTCCACAGATAACGCATATAAATCACATGGCAATACCTTGTTTTCAGTACTTAAAACAGTAGACCATGGTTTCATCTCCACCCATTTTCAATGCATAAAATGATATCACAATGTGTTGCCAGGGTCACCCTTGTTGCCCAATAATCCCTCTAACCTTGTGACTCTTACTAGGGCAATGTATTACATCTCTTCAGAAGCAGAGCAAGGGGGGGGGGGGGGGGGGGAACGGGGGGACTTCCTGCTGGAGGAAAACCCTGGCAACAATATCATTCTCCAGTCTAAATTCTCTCTAAATTCAGGAAGCTTGCATTCCAAAAAGGACAACCTCCCGTGCAGTGATGCGACATCTCATACTGGCCTTCCCAATTTAACACTACAGCTCTCAATCAAAACTCCTGTTGAAAAGTCCCCCATTTTCTGACTGGAGCTACAGAAACGTAGTACACCAGAGAGAAAGATCAATGGCACTCATATTATGGCACAGGGACTATTGACAGGGCAACTCTCCTTCATGGGTCTGTGTCGCCATTCACAGTCTCCCTTGTCAGATTCAGCGCTGTGGCCAATATTTATCCCTCATTAAAACAGATTATCTGATCATTTATCTCATTGCTGTTTGTGGGGACTTGCTGTGTGCGAAATGGCTGCCACGTTTCCCTACATCACAACAATGATTACACTTCAAAAGTACTTCATTGACTATGAAGCACCCCGAGGTCACGATAGACAATATATAAACATATTTCTTCATGCTGTTCACTCTCCCTTTCTTGCTCTCCAGCAAGGAAAATGGAAGTAAAAGGTAGCATTATCGCAGCTTCTACAAAATGATCGACCCCTGTTAAAATAGAACTACTGGTTCTTCATCGATAGCAAAATACTGCGGATGCTGGAAATCCGAAACAACAACAGAAAACGCTGGAAAAACTCCGCAGGCCAGGCAGCATCCGTGGAGAGAGAGACAGAGTTAACGTTTCAGGTCGAAGACCTTTCGCCAGTTCTGACGAAGGGTCATCGACCTGAAACGTTAACTCTGTTTCTCTCTCCACGGATGCTGCCTGGCCTGCTGAGTTTTTCCCAGCGTTTTCTGTTGTTATACTGGTTCTTTATATTCCCCCACCTTCTCTTCCTGTGAGGACATGTCTGACTTCCATGGCAACTGCCCACAATGGCATGGTTGAAAGCAGCTCACTACATGGGGAAAATCACAGGCACACACCTGTGTCCTATCATTCCATAGTTCAACCATCCGGATAGTGGTCCCCAAGCAAGACATTAGTTGGGATGAGAACCAGAGAGGTTTACAACACAGAGTGAAACCATTCAGACCATTGTGTCTGTGCCAGCTGTTTGCTAGAGTAATCCAAAACTAATCTCTCTGCCCTGCTTTCTCCCCGCAGCCTCGAATCTTCCACTGCTTCAAATATTGCTCTAATTTTTGCCTTAAAAGATGTAATGGTCTCTGCCTCAATTATTCCCCATAGCAAAGCATTCCATGCTCCAACAACACTTAACAAAATTTCTCCCAACTTCTGTGACAATTTTAAAATCAACAATTCCCTATACGGAAGAAATATTCTATTCACCCTGTCAAAACCCTTCACAAATTTTAAAAACCTCTTCAAATTTCTCTGCTCCATTGGAAATAATCTCAATGTCTCAAGTGTCTCCTCATAATGGAGCATCCAAAACTGCAGACAGTACCAAACCATTGCCTTGTACATGTTTATCATTCAACCCTTCTCCTTGTCATCTATTCATTAAACCCAAAATGCTGTTGGCCTTCTAAAAATAAAAAAAAAGGCTTTATCTACCTGCACTCGCACTTGCAGAAAATTATGTATTTGAATCCCAAGGTCTCCCTGTTCATTCACACCCTTCACGATCTTTCCATTGAATGCAGATTCAATTCTGGCTTGCTTTTACCTCCCAAAATATTTCACCCGACACCTCACAAAAAATTGCATCTGCCTCCTGCTGATTCCCTCCTGAAGTGTTTTTTTTAAATTAAACAGTCCGCTTCACGGTTTGCCAAACTGTTTGTGCTCCCTATGCCCAAGGACAAATCATCTACATCAACACTCGAGAACAAATGTGGACCCAGCACCGACCCCTGCGGTACACCACTTCCAAATCTTCGCCAATCCGAGCAACACTTATTTATACTAACTCTTCCTGTCCATCAACTTATCTTCTAGCAAGCCGTTAAGAGGCGGGCAAGGGGCTTGTAAAGCACTTGTCCCATCTTTTTAAGCATCCTCAGGTGGATGTCATCTGGACCAGCAACCCTATACGTTGAGGTTTCTCATTCTATCCAGGATGATATCCTCAGCTATTTTAATGTCTAAAATTTTCATGTCGACAGTGCAACACAACACAGGTAATTGAGCATCGCAATGCTCCACCCAACTCGACTCCTCCTCTGAAGAAACTGGCCCACGTTTTATTATTTAACCAGAAATGATAAGATAGTGAAGTATTATATAATAATGACAAACAATTAGACTGTGCACCCTGGTCCAATTGTTCCCTGCCCGCTAACCACACATCACCTGATGACTAGACTTGGTTTTAACACCCACGTGCAACTCCATGGGAGAACAATTGGTAACTGTTCCGTCTCTCGTGACATTTCATCGAGTCATACAGCACAGAAAGAGGCCCTTCGGCCCATCATGTCCACGCCGGCCATCAAGCCCTGTCTATTCTAATCCCATTTTCCAGCACTT
Organism: Squalus acanthias; assembly: GCA_030390025.1. NCBI lineage: Eukaryota > Metazoa > Chordata > Chondrichthyes > Squaliformes > Squalidae > Squalus > Squalus acanthias. Next base: position 258,951,156 of record CM059425.1, read on the forward strand.
GGTCCGTAGCCTTGTATGCTATGGCATTTCAAGTGCTCATCTAAATGCTTCTTGAATGTTGAGGGTTCCTGCCTCTACCACCCTTTCAGCCAGTGAGTTCCAGATTCCAACCACCCTCTGGGTGAAAAAGTTTTTCCTCAAATCCCCTCTAAACCTCCTGCCCCTAACCTTGAAACTATGCCCCCTGGTTATTGACCCCTCTACTAAGGGGAAAAGTTCCTTTCTATCTACCCTATCTATGCCCCTCATAATTTTGTACACTCCAATCAGGTCCCCCCTCAGCCTTCTCTGCTCTAAGGAAAACAACCCCAGCCTGTCCAGTCTCTCTTCATAGCTGAAGCGCTCCAGCCCAGGTAACATCCTGGTGAATCTCCTCTGCACCCTCTCCAATGCAATCACATCCTTCCTATAGTGTGGCGACCAGAACTGCACACAGTATTCCAGCTGTGGCCTAACTAGCGTTTGGTACAGCTCCATCATAACCTCCCTGCTCTTATATTCTACGCCTCGGCTAATGAAGGCAAGTATCCCATATGCCTTTTTAACCACCTTATCTACCTGTCCTGCTGCCTTCAGGGATCTATGTATATGCACACCAAGGTCCCTCTGACCCCCTGTCCTTCCTAGGATCCTACCATTCATTGTGTATTCCCTTGCCTTGTTAGTCCTCCCAAAATGCATCACCTCACACTTTTCAGGGTTAAATTCCATTTGCCACTGTTCTGCCCATCTAACCATCCCGTCTATATCGTCCTGTAGCCTGAGGCTTCCCTCCTCGCTATTTACCACTCCACCAATTTTCGTGTCATCTGCGAACTTACTGATCATACCTAAATCATTAATGTACACTACAAACAGCAAAGGACCCAGCACCGATCCCTGCGTTACACCACTGGACACAGGCTTCCAGTCACAAAAACAACCTTCGACCATCACCCTCTGCCTCCTGCCACTAAGCCAATTTTGGATCCAATGTGCCAAATTGCCCTGGATCCCATGGGCTCTCCTTGACCAGTCTCCCATGCGGGACTTTGTCAAAAGCCTTACTGAAGTCCATGTAGACCACATCAACTGCACTACCCTCATCCACACACCTAGTCACCCCCTTGAAAAATTCAATCAAATTGGTCAGACATGATCTCCCCCTGACAAAGCCATGCTGACTATCCCTGATTAATCCTTGCCTCTCCAAGTGGAGACTAATTCAGCCCCTCAGAATTTTTTCCAATAATTTCCCGACCACTGATGTTAGGCTCACTGGCCTGTAATTCCCTGGATTATCCCTACTACCCTTCTTGAATAATGGTACTACATTAGCTGTTCTCCAGTCCTCTGGCACCTCCCCTGTGGCCAGAGAGGTTCTGAAAATGTGTGTCAGAGCCCCTGCAATCTCCTCCCTTGCCTCACACAGCAGCCTGGGATACATCCCTTCAGGGCCTGGGGATTTACCACTTTTAAGCCCGCTAAAACCGCTGGTGCCTCCTCCCTCTCAATACTAATTTGTTCAAGTATATCACAATCCCCCTGCCTGATTTCTATGCCTACATCATCCTTCTCCATAGTGAACACAGATGCAGGTTTCCTAGCCTGTTACTGCAGGTTTGTCTTCCTCCAGCCACAATTTACTGGGGCAGTGAGTGGAATTCTCCATCTCGGGTTAGAACATTTGTTAGGGGAAGTAGGGCCTCCAATTGGGAAGCGACTGGCTGCACAGAATCTTGTGTGGTTGCAGGGGGGGGGGGGGGGGGGGGGGGGCGGTGTTCTTATCAATTTCTTTGTACACTCCCCAATTATTCTCCTGCTGCACACCCACCCCCGCCATACAATTCTTCTACATCCATTGCCTCCCCTAATTCTTGGATTTAGGGGTTCAGGTTCACGATGCATTCAAAGCACCACCTCAAGTGGATAAGGACATAAAGAAGCTAATGGACTACTGACTTTTATGGCAAGAGGTATAGAACGCAACAATCGAGATGTAATGGTGAATCGATACCACAGCTGGAGCAGTGTGTGCAGTTTTGGGCTCCACACTATCGGAAGTAGCGGGTACACCGCAGATTCATTAGGTTGCTGCCTTGTATGAGGAAATACAAATATGGAAACTTGAAAAATTAGAGTTAGGCCATTCAGGAGGGAAATCAGGAAGCACTTTTTCCCCCACACAGAGGGGAGTGGAAAATCTGGAACTCTCCCCCCAAAAACCGAGATTTTTGTTGGTTAAGGGTATCAAGGGATATGGAGCAAAGGCAGGTCAATGGTGTCGAAGTACAGATCAGACATGATCTAATTGAATGGCGTGGAACAGGCTCGAGGGGCTGGATGGCCGACTCCTGTTCCTACGTTCAAGACTGTTTGCAGTGATTGAGGGCTCCAGAGTAGAAGCATGCCGCGGTCCAGCAAATGTGTGAAAGTACCGGCCTCTCTACCTTAGTTCAACTTGGAAGATAAAGTTGGAGAGAAGGTCAGATTTGAGTCCTTTTCCACACAGAGAGGGGCAAGAATCTCAAACTGTGTAATCATTAACAACGTCACTATCACCTTCACAAGGACACAACATACTGCACGTTATGCCGGCATTTCTCACTGTGCACAATTACAGGCCGACATTGTGTTCAAGGTTGGAATGGAGCTTGTGGGACATTGTATTGGCAGTAATTTTGTTGGGACACTTTCCATGCTTAAATCTGGATTTTTGCAGGTCAACTTTTCCTGTCCTGTGAATTATTTTCCTTCAAAAAAAATCGAAACTCCGTCACCAATTTCCACCCTGCCCTCTCTCCTGATGACCCTCACTGGGGTTCAGTTCCACAGGTGGCTGATGCCCCTCAGAGCCTTGCTCAAGTGGTCACTATTCATGCGCGAGCCTTGACCAAGTGCTAAAAAGCTATCCAACGTCACATCCGAGCCCAATCCTGTCCTAAGCTAGTGTCCACACAAGTGCACTGCCACAGACGGTCACTGCGTAGCTATCAGGAGTGGGCCCTGAACTTTTCTCTTCCCTCACCCAAGGTTACGGTGGCTACAATGTCAGTTTTGCTCAGTTGAATATACTCTTACCCAAGTCAGAAGGTTGTGGGTTTAAGCGCCATTCCACAAACACTGTTGGAGGTGCCACCTTTCAGATTAGCTGTTAAATTGAAACCCCACCTGCCTGTTCAGGTGGACATAAAAGATCTCATGGCACTATTCAAAGAAGTGCAGTGAAGTTCTCCCGGTGCACTGGCCAACATTTATCCCTCAACCAACACCACTAAAACAAATGAACTGTTAATGCATCTAATGGCTGCTTGTGGGATCTTGCTGTGTGCAAACTGTCTACCACGTTTGCCTGCACCTGTGACTACATTTCAAAAATAATTAATCGGCTGTAAAGATGTGAAAGCCACAACATAAATGCAAGTTTCTTCATTCTTTACTGCTGCCCTGCATAGACCAGAGATTGAACTTGGACTCTGTCTCATCCGCACTGTTCCAAGATAGATGCTCTATTTCTGGGCGTTTATTCTGCACAGTTTTCACAGACACCTTCACCACACGGACTGCAGTGGTTCAAGGCGGCAGCTCACCACCACCTTCTCAAGGGCAATTAGGGATGTGCAATAAATACTGGCCTTGCCAGCAACGCCCACATCCCATGAACGAATAAAAAGACAGTTTTATTCCATTGTTGAATGGCTGCAATTGATAGCGCCTGTGCGTATCTGTAAATAACAGCTTGCATTTATATAGCGCCTTTAAACCTAGTAAATGCCCCAAGGCGCTTTGCAGAAGTAAAATGGACACTGAGCTGTAGCAAAAGGATTGGTGGGCGATTGAAGGCATGGGTGAAGAGGTAGGTTTTGAGGAGGCCATTTAAAATGTGGGGAAAGAGAGAGGTTGAGAGGGTGTCCCAGACAGAACGGCCAAGATGGCTGTAGGCTATGGTGCCAACGGTGGAGCAGAGCAAGGACAGGGTGTGCACAGGAGGCCAGAGTCAGTTAATCGAAGGGCACTGCTGGAACAGAGGGCTGGAGGATGCTGCAGGGTGGGTCGAGGCAGTGAGGATTTTTAAGAAAGGTTTAAGTTCAATGCTTCGGGGGAAGGGAGAGCCAATGACGACTGTAAGGAGAGGACCAAAGATAGAGCGGGACGTGGTGCAGAATGGGATGTGGGCATCAGGCTCTTGCATTTGGAGAGTCAAATAAAAGCAAATCCACCCCAAGCCATTTATGGTCAACAACCATGACCACATCCTTATCCCCAAGCTGTTTCACTTTCTCATCAAAAACTTAAAAAAAACCAAAGCTTTGATATTCAAATTAATACTCGTGTTTATCATCAGAAAATAAAATTGCATCACCAACCACAAACAGTTTTACAATCAGATTGAAAGAATGCTCACAACAGCGAGACTTAGTAATAATGGGGGACTTAAACTATCCTAATATAGACTGGGATCATAATAGTGTAAAGGGCAGAGAAGGGGAAGAATCAGGAGAACTTTCTTGATCAGTATGTTTCCAGCCCGACGAGTAAAGAGGCATTGCTGGATCTGGCTCTGGGGAATGAGGTAGGTCAAGTGGTGCAAGTGTCAGTCGGTGAACATTAAGGGAACAGTGATCATAGTATCATGAGGTTTAGATTAGCTATAGAAAAAGACAGGGAGCAATCTAGATTAAAATGTTTAACTGGGGGAGGGGGGCGGGAAGGCCAATTTTAGTGGGATGAGAACGGATCTGGCCCGGGTAAACTGGAATCAAAGATTGGCAGGCAAAACTGTAATGGAACAATGGGCTGCCTTTAAAGAGGAAGTAGTTCAGGTACAGTTGAGGTACATTCCCACTAGGGGAAAGGTAGGGCAACTAAAGTCAGGGCTCCCTGGATGACAAATGAGATAGAGAATATGATGAAGCAGAAAAAGAGCACGTATGTCAGATTGTAAATACATCCAAGATTCAGGCTAAATATAGAAAAGGTCAGAGGAGAAGTGAAAAACAAAATAAGAGGGGCAAAGAGAGGGTATGAGAATAGAATGGCTGCCATCATAAAATGTAATCCAAAAGTCTTGTATAGGCATATAAATAGTAAAAGGGTAGTCAGACCGATTAGGGACCAAAAAGGAGACCTATGCATGGAGGCAGAGGGTATAGCTGAGGTACTAAACGAGTACTTTGCATCTGTCTTCACCAAGGAAGAAGATGCTGCCGTCGACATAGTGCAGGAGGTGGTAGTGGAGACACTTGATGGGATAAAAATTGATAGAGGTATTAGAAAAGCTGGCTGTACTTAAAGTCGATAAATCAGCAGGACCGGATGGGATGCATCCGAGGATGCTGAGGGAATTGAGGGTGGAAATCACGGAGGTACTGGCCATAATATTCCAATCCTCCATAGATACGGGGGTGGTACCAGAGGACTGGAGAATTGCAAATGCTACACCATTGTTCAAAAAAGGGTGTAAAGATAAACCCAGCAACTGCGGGCCAATCAGTTTGACCTCAGCAGTGGGGCAGCTTTTAGAAACAGTAATCAGGGACAAAATTAAGAGTCACTTGGAATGATGTGGATTAGTAAGGAAAGCCAGCACGGATTTGTTAAAGGCAAATCATGCTTAACCAACTTGATCGAGTTTTTTGATGAGGTAACAGAGGGGGTTGATGAGGGCAATGCGGTTGACGTAGTGTACATGGATTTCCAAAAGGTGTTCGACCAAGTGCCACATAATAGGACTGCCAGCAAAGTTGAAGCCCATGGAATAAAAGGGACAGTGGCAGCATGGATATGGAATTGGCTGAGTGACATGAAACAAAGTAGTGGTGAAAGGTTGTTTTTCAGACTGGAGGAAGGTATACAGTGGTGTTCCCCATGGGTCGGTTCTCAGACCACTGCTTTTCTTGATGTGTATTAATGACTTGGATGTGGGTGTACATGGCACAATTTCAAAATCTGCAGATGACACAAAACTTGGAAGTACAGTGAACAGTGAGGAGGATAGTGATGGACTTCAGGAAGACATAGACAGGCTGGTGAAATGGGCAGACATGTGGCAGATGAAATTTAACGCAGAAAAGTGTGAACTAATATATTTTGGTAGAAAGAATGGGGAGAGGACATATAAACTAAAGGGTACAATCCTGAAGGGGGTGCACAAACAGAGAGACCTGGGGGTATGTGTGCACAAATCATTGAAGGTGGCAGGGCAGGTTGGGATACTGGGCTTCATAAATAGAGGCATAGACTACAAAAGTGTGGAAATTATGATGAACCTGTGTAAAACACTGGTTCGGCCCCAACTGGAGTACTGTGTCCAATTCTGGGTACCACACTTTAGGAAGGATGTGAAGGCCTTAGAGAGGGTGCAGAAAAGATTTACGAGAATGATTCCAGGAATGAGGGACTTCAGTTACACTGACACTGGAAAAGCTGGGGTTTTTCTCCTTAGAGCAGAGAAGGTTGAGAGGAGATTTGATAGAGGTGTTCAAAATCATGAGGGGTCTGGACAGAGTAGAGAGAAACTGTTCCCATTGGCGGGAGGGTCGAGAACCAGAGGACACAGATTTAAGGTGGCAAAAGAACCAAAGGCGACATAAGAAAACACTTTTTTACGCAGTGAGTGGTTAAGATCTGGAATGCACTTCCTGAAAAGGGTGGTGGAGGCAGACTCCTTCAAAAGGGAGTTGGATAAGTATCTGAAGGAAAGAAATTTGTAGGGCTAGGGGGAAAGGGCGGGGGAGTGGGACTAGCTGAGGTGCAGAGAGCTGGCACAGGCTCGACGGGCCGAATGGCCTCCTTCCGTGCTGTAACCATTCAATGACACACCTGCATTATGTTTCTTTCTCCGTCCACTTGCAATCTTACGTTCCCCCGCCAAATGTTGTCACTGGACCTGATGCATTCCTACCAATATGCTGCAGGAAGAGTCACAATCAATCCAATTCACTTCCGGTGGGATCTTCTGAATTTATATCTTCAAACTGCTCTCACTGCCAAACAGACCTCAACCTACAAGTACATGACAGAGTATCACGCCACTCAAAATATTCCTTCAGGTGGTGGCTTGGGTGTCGAAAAACAAAATTTATAACTGCACTCATGGGCTAACTACACTTCAAAGGGGACACAGCATGCAAAATTTCAGATGCCCATCATTACGCTTTGCTGAAATCATTGCACTTGTTCCCAAATGTTGGGTTTCTCTCATTTCTAACCTGAACTCCAGTGAACCATCAGCCACTCCTTTAGGCATTGATACATTCGGTACAATCCTCAATTCGAGAGGGACTTCAAGGGATCAAAGACAAACACAAAAAGGCCCAGGCTTCATTGCCACCAAGGAAGAGAATTTCCTCTTGGACCTAGTGCCCACCACTTTTATTACAACAAAACAAACAAATGAGGCATTCTTCACTTTCTGGTTGTAGGAGCATGAAGGTCTTTAACATTTCAAAATACCTTGTCCAGACCAATATTGTGGCAGTCAATAAACAAAATACACTTTTTTTGCAATGGAATCTTTGAAGCAACCTCCCTGGAAACACTTCAGCAAATACCAGGCTGAAATTCACTCACAAGGCACTGAAGCTAAGCTACGGCAGCATTCAGACTACAACTGTGGCTGTCGGTGCAAAAAAGCGATTTCACTTTGCACCAATGGTAAACTTGTAGTGCAAATCCCAACTCAAGAGACGGAACTAACCCCTCAGCAAACTCCCACCTCAGCGCAAACATTGTTTTAGTCAGCTTTAAAACTCAAAATGAATTCACTTTGAGATCGACAACACAGGCACTTTAAACAATCTCAAAGCTACATGTGAGTTTTTAAAAAATTCTTGTCAATTTTCTTCCCTCTTGAAGGCAGAGACTCATTGGTTTGTGACTGTCTCAGATGACTCTGGTACCTTGTTCAAGTGGCCTGCATATGCTCCAGTATTTGGACAGGTTATTCAACTGCAGGGCATAGGTGGGGCCGAACATCACTACCTGCCCCAGTACTGTTCTCACTCGATGACCACCCAGGTGTACTAGTAGCGGCGGCCAGCGATCAGGAATGGAATCCTCGCTGGATTACCTTCTCCCTACCCCAACAACGCCAAAGTTAACTGTAGCACGAGGAACACTGTCCTGGCTAAGATCAGAATGGAATGAACCTGGACTTTCCAATCTGCCAGAAAATTTCAACTCTGTGCTCGCTGGACTACAGCACAGGTGCAATATACATTCCAAAGATCGACCATATCATATCTATAACGCAGTCACCTTCATCGTCACAATCTAGGCTTTTCATTGGCTGCTGAAAACATTGTTTTTGTGGCTCCACCTCGACAATGAACAGTGTTAGCAGTGTGGCAGAAAACAAACAGTAAGTAAAACATATTAAATAAAAAACAATTAGACTAAAGAGAAGAGTAAAGTTAAAAGGGTTTAAGACAAACAGTTAAAGTGTTTCATTTTTATGTAAGGGTGCATTGTATGTTTAATTTAGGGCTAATGATGGTAATAAAATTATTCCTCACGTTTGAGTAGTTCTATTACTGAAACATTGCCAGCGTCACAGTACAGCAAAAGAAAGATTTTCTTAAATTGAGAAGCCTTGGTGCATCATACAGGCCACCCCAAGGCTGAGAGAAGTAGGAGAAAGCATGAGAAGTCAGAAAGCAGTGATTAGATAATTGAACACTTGCATTGTACAAGCCTGTTGATTGTAGGAGAAAGAGGACACGAAGCAAAGCAAGGGGCTCTGCAGATTTGAGGTCCCGAGAAAGAATAAGGAGGATGAAAACGAATGGGCCTCAATTTCAAGGAAGTGAGATTGCAGGAAGGAAGAAGAGTAGTTAGGGTGGCATTTGGAGGCAATGGGAGAACAAGAGAAGAATGTTTAGAGTATAGTAACAGAGCTAAAATGGAGAGAGATATATTACCTATGAAGCAAAAGGCCTGAATAGAATCAGACCCATAAAGGGCACACTCCTGCACTCGAGTTTCCAAGTTAGATCCTGCTACTGTGAACACGTTACATGTGAAAGAAGAGCTGACACAGAATGAACCCTTCCAGCACTATTACGATAGCAAAATACTGCGGATGCTGGAAATCCGAAATAACAACAGAAAACGCTGGAAAAACTCAGCAGGCCAGGCAACATCCGTGGAGACTCTCTCCACGGATGTTGCCTGGCCTGCTGAGTTTTTCCAGCGTTTTCTGTTGTTATTTCGGCCTTCCAGCACTATGTTTTTTTTAAAAACTCCACTTTTTGTCCCCATGTGTTTTCGGCTGCACTTACACATGTACAATCGGTCTGTGGCAGTCCTGCTCAGCGCCGGCACTAAAAAAGTTACACAGTACAAATGCAGCCTAAAAGTCAAACATGAAATACATTAAAGTCAAATAAATGCAAGTTGTTATTAAAGGCAATGGTATGGGAACATCACAGAAAATTGCTTGAATATAACCATGCAACATGACCAAAAAAAACAAATCCCAAACTCGACACACAAAAAATTAATCAATATTTTTCACAAAAAACAATTTGCATCCCCTATAGAATCATGGAATGGTTACAGCACAGGTGACCACTCGGCCCATCAAGCCCATGCCAGCTCTCTGCAAGAGCACTTTAGCTCCCCCACCCTTTCCCCGTAGCCCTGCAAATTTTTTTCCTTCGGGTACTTATCCAACTCCCTTTTGAAAGCCACGACTGAATCTGCCTCCGCCACCCTGTCGGGCAGTGCATTCCAGATCCTAACCATTCACTGCGTAAAATTTTTTCCCGCATGTCGCCTTTGGTTCTTCTGCCAATCTCCTGAATCTGTGTCCTCCAGTTCTCGACCCTTCCGCCAATGGGAACAGTTTCTCTCTCTCTACTCTGTCAGCTGTGGCTCAGTGGGTAGCACACTCACCTCTGAGTCAGAAGGTTGTGGGTTCAAGTCCCACTCCAAGGATTTGAGCACATAAATCTAGGCTGACACTCCCAGTGCAGTGCTGAGGGAGTGCTGCACTGTCAGAGGTGCCGTCTTTCGGATGAGACATTAAACCGAGGCCCCGTCTACTTTCTCAGGTGGACGTAAAAGATCCCATGGTCATTATTTCTAAGAAGAGCAGGGGGGAGTTATTCCCGGTGTCCTGGACAATATTTATCCCTCAATCAACATCACTAAAACATATAATCTGGTCATTATCACATTGCTGTTTGTGGGAGCTTGCTGTGCGCAAATTGGCTGCCGTGCTTCCCACATTACAAGTGACTCCACTGCAAAAAAAGTACTTCATTGGCTGTGAAGCGCTTTGAGGCGTCCGGTGGTCGTGAAAGGCGCTGCAGCAATGCAAGTCTTTTTCTTTTCTGTCCAGACCCCTCATGATTTTGAACACCTCTATCAAACCTCCTCTCAACCTTCTCTGCTCTAAACAAGAGTAACAACCCTATTTAGAGGAGTACAGAAAGTGCAGGGGTGCAATTAAAAATGATATTAGGAAAGCAAAGAGCGAGCATGAAAAATTCTTGGCAAGTAAAATCAAGGAAAACCCAAAGATGTTTTATAAATATATTAAGAGTAAGAGGATAACTAAAGAAAGGGTAGGGCCTATTAGAGATCATGAGGGTAATCTGTGTGTGGAGGCGGGAGACATCGGTAGGGTTCTCAATGAATACTTTGCGTCTGTTTTCACAAAGGAGAGGGACGAAGCAGACATTGCTGTCGGGGGGAGGAGTGTGAAATATTGGATGAAATAAACATAGTGAGAGAGGAAGTATTAAGGGGTTTAGCAGCTTTAAAAGTGGATAAATCCCCAGGCCAGGATGAAATGTATCCCAGGCTGTTAATTGAAACAAAGGAGGAAATAGCAGAGGCCCTGACCATCATTTTTCAATCCTCTCTGGTTTTTGATATGGTTCCATATGGCAGACTGGTCACGAAGTTAAAAGCCCATGGGATCCAGGGCAAAGTGTCAAGTTGGATTTAAAACTGGCTCAGAGACAGGAAGCAGAGGGTAATGGTTAATGGGTGTTTTTGTGACTGGAAGGCTGTTTCCAGTGGGGGTTCCGCAGGGCTCAGTACTAGGGCCCTTGCTTTTTGTGGTACATATCAACGATCTTGACTTGAATATAGGGGGTATGATTAAGAAGTTTGCAGATGATACTAAAATCGGCTGTGTGGTTGATACTGAAGGAAGCTGTAGACTGCAAGAAGATAGCAATAAATTGGTCAGGTGGGCAGAACAGTGGCAAATGGAATTCAATCCGGAGAAGTGTGAGGTAATGCATTTGGGGAGGGCTAACAAGGAAAGGGAATACACATTAAATGGTAGGACACTGAGTAGTGTAGAGGAACAAAGGGACCTTGGAGTGCATGTCCCAGATTCCTGAAAGTAGCAGGCCAGATAGATAAGGTGGTTAAGAAGGCATACGGAATGCTTGCCTTTATTAGCCGTGGCATAGAATACAAGAGCAGGGGGGTTATGCTTCAACTGTATAAAACACTAGTTAGGCCTCAGCTAGAGTACTGTGTGCAGTTCTGGTCACCACATTACAGGAAGGATGTGATTGCACAAGAGAGGCTAGAGGAGATTTACAAGGATGTTGCTGGGAGTAGAGAATCTTAGCTATGAGGAAAGACTGGATAGGCTGGGTTTGTTTTCCCTGGAACAGAGAAGGCTGAGGGGAGACCTTATTGAGGTGTATAAAATTATGAGAGGCATAGATAAAGTGGATAGAAATGACCTATTTCCCTTAGCAGAGGGGTCAAAAACCAGGGGGCACAGATTTAAAGTAATTGGGGGAAGGTTTAAGAGGGGATTTGAGGGGAGATTTCTTCACCCAGAGGGTTGTGGGTGTCTGGAACTCACTGTCTGAAAGGGTGGTAGAGGCAGGCACCCTAACCACATTTAAAGAGTACTTGGATGTGCACTTGGGATGCTCTAACCTGCAGGGCTACGGACCAAGAGCTGGAAAGTGGGATTAGGCTGGATAGCTCTTTGTTGGCCGGCGCGGACACGATGGGTCGAAATGGCCTCCTTCCGTGCTGTAACTTTCTATGATTCTATGAACCCCAGCTACTCCAGTCTGTCCACGTTAACTGTGAAGTCCCTCATTCCTGGAACCATGCTTGTAAAATGTCAAAACATTCAAAATTCAACCATTAAAAATACACACAACACATATTCTGTGAGGGGATTATTAACAAGAGGGGGGAAATGTTTCAGGCACAGGCGCACTCACACAGAAGAAGTCTCTGTGATCGGCGCTGGGAAGATCACCTGCCGAGGCCTAACCCGTGTCAGGGAACCTGTACCGAAAGAGAAAACCCGGGCAACACAGCAGCAGCAGCACAACCCGCCTTCGCCGACACAAGACATACCATCCGAAGCGAACCAACGCCTAAAACGCTCGGGTGTCGACGAGAGAAAGCGACGGCAATTATTATTGCACACAACGGAAAGATTTTTTAAAAATCCAGTCACCATTCAAAAACAAATTAAAGGAGGAGCTCGTTAACAGCCGAGTTCAGGGCAGCGGGCGAAAGAAGGTCGTCCTCACGTGACTCCGCCGCGGAAGCACCTCTCTCCACCGATTGGTCAGTCTGCGGGTCGCTAACTCGACTCATCCAATCGCGCCGTCGGATGACTGGAATCAGTTGGGCGAGGTCAGAGAAAGGTCACGCAAGGGATGATGGTTTTTTTTTTGCCAGCCGATCGGAACTACAACTCCCAGAAGACCCCGCGGGACGTCGACTTACGTCGCGGGGCTGGCGGTTGAGGGAGGCGCTACCGCCGCCACCGCTGCTGGAATTTTCCAACCGGTAGATAGGGGAGGGAATGCTTTAGCGGGAGGTTGCGGCACCCAACGGCATTTTTATTTATTTATGTCAGATATCTTATCGCGTGAGGTTGTTCTCCCCTCCATGGGGGATTGTCGGCGGACGCCGTCTGGCGCGGCCCAATCCCGACCGAGGTCAGGCCGCGAGGAGGCGTTGAAGCCAGGCCTCGATTCTATTGGTGGAAGGGCGAGGGGGCGGGGCCAACCTGGCGGGCTGCATCTCATTACGGTCAATCAGCCAATGAGGTTGGAGGGAACGGGTGGTATGGTGGTTATGAGGGAACCGTTCCCACTGGCCAGGGCCCCCCAACACTCCTTTCCAGGCGAAAGACCGATTTACTTGTACTTCTTGCAATTCAGTATGCTGTATTCGCCACTCAGGAGACCAAACACAGTTTGGGTGACCGCTTTGCGGAATGCCTCCGTTCAATCTGGCAAGGGTGACCCCGAGCTTTCGGACCCCCCAGTCAATTTAGTTCTCCGCTCCGCTCCCACTCTGACCTCTCTGTCCTCGGCCTTTTGCACTGTTTCGACGAAGCTCAACGTAGACTCTTAGATTGGGTATTATGTAATGAGAAAGGATTCATTAGCAATCTTGTTGTGTGAGGCCCCTTGGGGAGGAGCGATCATAATATGATAGATTTCTTCATTCAGATGGAGAGTAAAGTAGTTGACTCAGAGACTAGGGTCCTGAATTTAAATAAAGGAAACTACAATGGTATGAGGCGCGAGTAGGCTAGGATGGATTGGGCAACACGGTGGCATAGTGGTTAGCACTGGTGCCTCACAGCGCCAGTGACCCGGGTTCGAATCTGGCCTCGGGTGACTGTCTGTGTGGAGTTTGCACATTCTCCCCGTGTCTGCGTGGGTTTCCTCCGGGTGCTCCGGTTTCCTCCCACAGTCCAAAAATGTGCGGGTTAGGTTGATTTGGCTATGATAAATTGACCCTTAGTGTTAGGGGGGGATTAAATATGTGGGGTTACGGGGATAGGATGGGATATGTTAGGGGGAATTAAATACGTGGGGTTACGGGGATAGGGTGGGATATGTGTCGGTGCAGGCTCGATGGGGATTCTGTGTGAGAGAGCAGGGACAGGGTGCTGGATTTGGATGATCAGCCATGATCGTATTGAATGGTGGAGCAGGCTCGACGGGCCGAATGGCCTACTCCTGCTCCTAGTTTCTATGTTTCTATGTTTCTATGAACGTTACTTAAAGGGTTGACGGTGGATAGGCAATGGCAGATGTTTAAAGATCGCATGGATGAACTACAGAATTTGTTCATCCCTGTTTGGCATAAAAATAAAACAAAAAAGGTGGCTCAACTGTGGCTAACAAGGGAAATTAGGAATAGCATAAGATCCAAGGAGAGGACATATAAATTGGCCAGAAAAAGCAGCAAACCTGAGGATTGGGAGCAGTTTAGGATTCAGCAAAGGAGGACAAATGGATTAATTAAGAGGGGGAAAATAGAGTATGAGAGTAAGCTTGCAGGGAACATAAAAACTGACTGTAAAAGCTTCTATAGATATGTGAAGAGAAAAAGATTGGTGAAGTCAAGCGTAGGACCCTTGCAGTCAGAATCAGAGGAATTTATAATGGGGAACAAATAAATGGCGAATCAATTAAATACATACTTTGGTTCTGTCTTCACAAAGGAGGACACAAATAACCTCCCAGAGATGTCGGGGAACATAGGGTCTAATGAAAGGGAAGAACTGAATTAAATCAGTATTTGTAGGGAAATGGTGTTAGGGAAATTGACGGGATTGAAGGCCGATAAATCCCCAGGGCCTGATAATCTATCTTCTATGTTTCTACGTAAGCTCGAGGAACAGCACCTCATCTTTCGATTAGGCACTTTACAGCCTTCTGGACTCAACATCGAGTTCAACAATTTCAGACCATAACCTCTGCCCCTATTTTTTTTCACATGGCAGCTGTTGATGATTCTGCCATTGCTATTTACACTTCATCTAGACTCATCTTTTGTTTCTTAACTTGACCCATTACCATCTCCTTTTGCCTTGCACCATCATCCCTTTTGTCTCTTAATTTTAGCACAGACCTTCCCTTTTGTTCTTTCCTCCCCTCCCCATCTCCCTTTCCCTGCCCCTACACTTGCTTACATCTCCAACTTTTTCCAGTTCTGACGAAAGATCATCGACCGGAAACGTTCACTCTGTTTCTCTCTCTGCAGATGCTGCCTGATCTGCTGAGTATTTCCAGCATTTTCTGTTTTTATTTCGTGGTTATGTTACTGGATCCAGAGGCCAGGACTAATGATTCCGGAGACCCGAGTTCAAAACCAGCCACGGCAGCTGGGGAATTTAAATTCAGTTCATTAAATAATTCTGGAATTAAAAAGCTGTCAGTAATGGTGATCATGAAACTATCAGATTGTCATTAAAAACCCATCTGGTTCACTAATGTATTTCTTTTTTAGGGAAGTAAATCTGCTGCCCTTACCTGGTCTGACTCCAGACCCACAGCAATGTGGTTGACTCTTAACTACCCTCTGAAATGGCCACTTGCTAAGCCACTCGGTTATCAAGAAGGCGGCTCACCACCACTTTTTCAGGGGGCAATTAGGGATGGGCAAAAAATGCCAGCCATGCCCACATCTCGTGAATTAATTTTTTTAAAAGACGGGGGTGGGGGGGTAGGCAGTCCGCAAAGCAAACGGTCCCGCTCCAGACCGGAGATGATTGGGCAATTGACCCGTCAATCACTACTGTGTCAGCCAGTGGCTCAATGGGTAGCGCTCTTGCCTCTGAGTCAGAAGGTTGCGGGTTCAAGTCCCACTCCAGAGATTTGAGCACAAAAATCCAGGCTGACCATCCCAGTGCAGTACTGAGGGAGTGCTGCACTGTCGGCGGCGTCGTCTTTCGGATGAGACGTTAAACCGAGGCCCCGTCTGCTCTCTCAGGTGGATCCCATGTCACTATTTAGAATAAGAGCAGGGGAGTTCGCCCCGGTGTCTTGGCCAATATTTATCCCTCAACCAACATCACTAAAGCAGATTATCTGGTCATTATCACATTGCTATTTGTGGGAGCTTGCTGTGCACAAATTGGCTGCCGCTTTTCCTACATTACAACAGTGACTACACTTCAAAAAGTACTTCATTGGCTGTAAAGCGCTTTGGGACGTCCGGTGGTCGTAAAGGCGCTACATAAATGCAAGTCCTTTCTTTTTTTTCTTTTCTTGGAGTCACTGCTGTAATGAGTGGGATTGATTTTACGCACATAATTTGTGCATTTTGCTGTAGAAATTATAGCCCGGATTTTGCGGTGTGACGCCGCTGACCTCGAAGAAAGCTGCCCACAAACTTTGAGCGGGCTCTGTGTCCTCGACTTCACCTTTTCCGACGTGACTTTCCATCTGGCGCCAGCTATGGGGCGTCCAGCAACAGTGATGTCATCAAGTAGGCTAAGCAGCCAATCACACTGAAGAATTCTCACAGACAGCAAACCAGGAAGTAAAAAACAGTTATATCATTCACTTTTTATAATTTTTCAGAAAGCGAAATGAAGATTGCGACACACACATGGGATGAAAGTAGAAGATGAACTATCAAAGCAAACTTTAAAAAAAAAAAATTAATTTTTATTATTTTAAAAATCTATGGAGTTTTTATCATGGAATGGAGAAAATAACAATCCATGAATATAAAATTAGTTTTTCAGGGTCAGAGAGGTTGTTCAGCAGTAATTATGACTTAGTACACCGTTAAAGTCTCAGTTACACCTCATTCAACAAGGCTTAACGTTTTCAAGGGTTTTTACAGCGAGAATAGTGCGTAAAAAGTGGAAGTTCACGTCAATTCAGTGATTTCTAATTGATTTCCATCTGCGAGGACTGCAACAGCGCATCTTGTGAAGGAGCAGGGTATCAGTGACAACAACTTCCAGATTTCTGCGCATGTGCGGACTCCAGAAGTTGCTGTCCGTTTTACTAAGTAATGATGGCGAACGCTGACAGTTTCGCTGTCATTACAACTGCAAATTCCAGGCCATTCAATTTGTCTTGTGTAACTATTCTCCACTCATTACATTTTGCTCCTGTTTCCTCTGGTTGGAGAGTCTAGAACCAGGGGCCTCAGTCTCAGGATAAGGGGTCGGCCATTTAGGACTGAGATGAGAAATATCTTCACTCAGAGGTTTGTGAAACTTTGGAATTCTCTACCCGCAAAGGACTGTAGATGCTCTGTCATTGAGTATATTCAAGACTGAGATCGATAGATTTTTGAACACTAAGGGAATCAAGGGATACGGGGATAGGGCAGGAAAGTGGAGTTGAGGTCGAAGATGAGCTTATTCAATGGCGGCGAAGGTTCGAGGGACCGTATGGCCTACTCCTGCTCCTATTTCTTATGTGAGAAGTCGCACAACACCAGGTTATAGTCCAACAGCTTTATTTGAAATCACAAGCTTTCGGAGCACTGCTCCTTTGTCAGGTGAAGTGAAGAGATGCATTTTGGCACAGCATATATAGTCAGAGAACACAGCCAGATGATTACAGTTAATCTTTCCAACTGCCCTTTATCACACCTCGGCAGAGAGATAATCACGGCAATAAAAGGTGTGGATGGTGTCCAAACAGGTCAGTCAGGAAAACATTACATCAAAGACAATGTGGCAGATGCTGGGGTCTGTATGGAAAACAAAAAAACTTTTTTTGCTGGAAATCACAGCAGGTCCGGCCACATCTGTGTAGAGAGAACAAGCCAACGACGACTCGAGTCTGGATGACTCTACGTCAGGTGGGGTTACATGTAGCGTGATGTGAACCCAAGATCCCGGTTGAGGCCGTCCTCATGGGTGCAGAACTTGGCTATCAGTTTCTGCTCGACGATTTTGCGTTGTCGTGTGTCTCGAAGGCCGCCTTGGAGAACGCTTACCCGAAGATCGGAGGCTGAATGTCCTTGACTGTTGAAGTTTTCCCCGACTGGGAGGGAACACTCCTGCCTGGTGATTGTTGCGCGGTGTCCGTTCATACGTTGTCGCAGTGTCTGCATGGTCTCGCCGATGTACCATGCTCCGGGGCATCCTTTCCTGCAACGTATGAGGTAGACAACATTGGCCGAGTCACATGAGTATGTACCATGTACCTGGTGGGTGGTGTCCTCACGTGTGATGATGGTATCTGTGTTGATGATCTGGCATGTCTTGCAGAGGTTGCCGTGGCAGGGTTGTGTGGTGTCGTGGTCGCTGTTCTCCTGAAAGCTGGGTAATTTGCATAGACCTCCTCAGAAGACAAACACAGGACACAACCAACAGAGTACCCTACGTCGTCCAGTACTTCCCCGGAGCGGAGAAACTACGCCATGTTTTTCGCAGCCTTCAACATGTCATCGATGATGACGAACACCTCGCTAAGGCCATCCCCACGCCCCCACTACTCGCCTTTAAACAGCCGCCTAACCTCAAACAGACCATCATTCGCAGCAAATTACCCAGCTTTCAGGAGAACAGCGATCACGACACCACACAACCCTGCCACGGCAACCTCTGCAAGACATGCCAGATCATCAACACAGATACCATCATCACACGTGAGGACACCACCCACCAGGTACATGGTACATACTCATATGACTCGGCCAACGTTGTCTACCTCATACGTTGCAGGAAAGGATGACCCGGAGCATGGTACATCAGCGAGACCATGCAGACACTGCGACAACGTATGAACGGACACCGCGCAACAATCGCCAGGCAGGAGTGTTCCCTCCCAGTCGGGGAACACTTCAGCAGTCAAGGACATTCAGCATCCGATCTTCGGGTAAGCGTTCTCCAAGGCGGCCTTCGAGACACACGACAACGCAAAATCATCGAGCAGAAACTGATAGCCAAGTTCCGCACCCATGAGGACGGCCTCAACCGGGATCTTGGGTTCATGTCACGCTACATGTAACCCCACCTGACGTAGAGTCATCCAGACTCGAGTCGTCGTTGGCTTGTTCTCTCTACACAGATGCGGCCAGACCTGCTGTGATTTCCAGCAAAAAAAGTTTTTTGTTTTCCATACAGACCCCAGCATCTGCCACATTGTCTTTGATGTAATGTTTTCCTGACTGACCTGTTTGGACACCATCCACACCTTTGATTGCCGTGATTATCTCTCTGCCGAGGTGTGATAAAGGGCAGTTGGAAAGATTAACTGTAATCATCTGGCAGTGTTCTCTGACTATATATGCTGTGCCTATATGCATCTCTTCACTTCACCTGACGAAGGAGCAGCGCTCCGAAAGCTTGTGATTTCAAATAAAGCTGTTGGACTATAACCTGGTGTTGTGCGACTTCTCACATTTGTCCACCCCAGTCCAACACCGGCATCTCCACATCATGCCTATTTCTTATGTTCTTATGAAGCCATGTCTTTCCAAATATTTATTAATTTTATCCTGTATTTTAGCCTCTCAAAGCAAGCCTACTATTGACAGGTCAATATTTAAGAACATAAGAAATAGGAGCAGGAACAGGCCATTTGGCCCCTCGAGCCTGCTATGCCATTCAATAAGATCATGGCTGATCTGATCTTGGCCTCAAGTCCCCTTTCCTGCCCACTCCCCATAACCCTTGACTCCCCTGTAGCTCAAATATCTGTCTATCTCCGCCTTGAATATATTCAATGACTCCGCCTCCACAGCTCTCTGGGGTAGAGAATTCCAAAGATTCACAACCCTCTGAGAGAAGAAATTCCTCCTCATCTCCGTATTAAATGGGCGACCCCTTATTCTGAAACTATGCCCCCTCGTTCTAGATTCCCCCAGGAGGGTTAACATCCTCCCTGCATCTACCCTGTCGAGCCCCCTCAGAATCTTATATGTTTCAATAAGATCCCCTCTCATTCTTCTAAACTCCAATGAGTATAGGCCCAACCTGCTCAACCTTTTTTCACAAGACAACCCTTCCATCACAGGAATCAACCAAGTGGGTTAGGTTGATTTGGCTATGATAAATTTACCCTTAGTGTTTGGGGGGATTAAATATGTGGGGTTATGGGGATAGGATGGGATATGTTAGGGGGAATTAAAATACGTGGGGTTACGGGGGTAGGGTGAGTTATGTGTACTGTGGGGATTAAAGCAGGGACAGGGTACTGGATTTGGATGATCAGCCATGATCGTATTGAATGGCGGAGCAGGCTCGACGGGCCGAATGGCCTACTCCTGCTCCTAGATTCTATGTTTCTATGTTTCTATGAACCTTCTCTGAACTGCCTCCAAAGCAAGTGTATCCCTCCTTAAATAAGGTGACCAAAACTGCACGCAGTACTCCGGATGTGGTCTCACCAGCACCCTGTACATTTAATTGGTTTATCCCCCTTTGAACAGAGGTGAATCATTTGGCAACCGTCCAGCTTTTTTGGCACAATTTCCATATCTAAAAGTGTTTGAAAGATTGTGGTCAGCACTTCAACTGTTGCTTCACTGACTTCATTAACCTCCTCGGAGGCATACTGCCCGTATCCTAACTCGCACCAAGACCCATTCACCTGTGCTCATTGACCTACATTGACTCCTGGTCTGGCAATGCTTAGATTTAAAAATTTAATTTAAAAAAGTGCAATAACAGCCCTTTCTGAAGATCCAGGGCCAGAAGATTCACAAGGCAAATCGACGAGTCAGAAATAAGCACAAATACAACTGAGTTGCCTGCACTCCATGGGTGGATGAGCAGGTCTAGGAGACTGGTACGATAGCAAAATACTGCGGATGCTTGAAATCCGAAATAACAACAGAAAACGCTGGAAAAACTCAGCAGGCCAGGCAGCATCCGTGGAGAGAGAAACAGAGTTAACGTTTCAGGTCGAAGACCTTTCGTCAGAACTGGAAAAAAGCAGGAAATGAAATAGATTTAAAGCAAGGATAAAGCTGGGAAAAGGGGGAAGGGATGAAAGAACAAAAGGAGAGATTGAGAGACATTGGGCTGGATTTTCTTAGGGCCGTGGAGGCGGGTTTGGAGGCGTGTGGGGGGTTAAAATTGCAAAAAGTGGCGGGCTGACCTGATCCCGCCTCCATGCAATTTTGATAAAATCGTGTGCGGTGTTCCCAACTCCGTCCCACTTCCAAGAGGCGGGAGAGGCCATTAAAGCCCTTAACAAGCCCTAAATTGGCTCTATAATGCCATTTTGAAACTTTTTAGCTAGTTTAACCCTTTTCCGACGTGAAGCACGCCTGACGTGAAACATGCCAGTGAAACCTGGCAGGAGCACAAGTGGATAGCAGATAGTCAGCTGCAGGTCGACTATTACAACGGAGATGTAATGAAGGTAGTAGTAGTATTAGGTCTGAAAGTCGCCTCTGATGCTGCTGCATTGAATGTCTTCAGAGACTGCCTGGCCTTTGCTGTGAGAGGACCTGGATGCAAAAAAATTCTCTCTCTCCTCTCTCTCTCTCTCTCTCTCTCTCTCTGAGATGCTGCTCATTTTGCATCCAGGTCCTCTCACATCAAAGGCCAGGCAGTCTCTGAGACCAGGCAGTCTCTGACCTACAATGCAGCAGCAATGATGACATCATCAGAGGCGACTTTCAGACTGAAACCACTAATTGATTCATGGGTTCCCACATGCTGGAACTCAATTGCCCAATTAAGTGAAAATTGCATCTATCTCCCACATCCAATTGCAGTCGGGTGGATAACACGAAATGCAGATGACACGACCCCAACCCGCCCCAGTATCAAAATCCAGCCCATTAAGAGATAATCAAGGCAAGAGGAGGTGTTAATGTGACAGATTGAGGCTAAATGTGTATTTAGTATACTGTATTCGCTGCTCACGATGTGGTCTCCTCTGCATTGGGGAGACCAAACGCAGATTGGGTGACCGCTTTGCGGAACACCTCCGTTCAGTCCGTAAGGGGGACCCCGAGCTCCCGGTGGCCTGTCACTTTAATTCTCCGCTCCACTCCCACTCAGACCTCACCGTCCTCGGCCTATTACACTGTTCCACGGAAGCTCAGCGTAAGCTCGAGGAACAGCACCTCATCTTTCGTTTAGGCACCCTACAGCCCTCTGGACACAACATCGAGTTCAACAATTTTAGATCATAACCTCAGCCCCTATCACATTTATATTTTATTTTTTCATCCACCCTTTTGTTTGGCCCCCCCTTTTTTTTTCCCTCCCAGTAGCTGGCAGCTGTGCTTCATTCTGCCAGTGCATTTCACACTTCATCCAGCCTCAACCTGTCACATTAACACCTCTTCTTGCCTTGATTATCTCTTAATGTCTCTCAATGTCTCTTAATCTCTCCTTTTGTTCTTTCATCCCCTCCCCTTTTTCCCAGCTTTATACTTGCTTTAAATCTATTTCATTTCCTGCTTTTTTCCAGTTCTGACGAAAGGTCTTCGACCTGAAACGTTAACTCTGTTTCTCTCTCCA
Organism: Squalus acanthias; assembly: GCA_030390025.1. Lineage (NCBI taxonomy): Eukaryota > Metazoa > Chordata > Chondrichthyes > Squaliformes > Squalidae > Squalus > Squalus acanthias. The sequence goes on from CM059425.1 coordinate 258,973,336, forward strand.
CGGATGCTGCCTGGCCTGCTGAGTTTTTCCAGCGTTTTCTGTTGTTATTTCGGAATTCCAGCATCCGCAGTATTTTGCTATTGTGTTGTTTGTGGGATCTTGCTATACACAAATAAACAGCTGCATTTTGTTTACATAACAACAGTGACTTCAGTTCAAAATAATGTTTTGAGATTCAGGGTAAACCTTGGGAATGGATAAGAACCTGGCTGAAGGCTGGAAAACAATGAGCTCTTGTTAGAGGAGTTATGTCAGGGGTGACGGGTCATTGAGTGGAGTGAGTGGCCCAGGGAGTAGTGTTGGAACCATTAACTATCTCTAATTTACACCAATGATTTGGACTCAGAAACGTAATGTAAATTAGTCAAGCGGGGGTACAATAGTGTAGTGGTTATGTAACTGGACTAGTAATCCAGAAGCCTGGACTCGTAACCCACTAGTAATGGGAGTTGAAATGTCATCACAGCAGTTTGACAATTGGAATTCAGTTTTAAAAGATCTGGAAAGAAGAAAAACGCTGTTATCAGTAAAAGTGACTACAAAGCTGTCGATTGTCATAAAAACCCCCAATTGGTTCACTAATACTCTTTAGGGAAGGAAATCTGCCGCCCTTACCCATCTGGCCTACATGTAACTCCTGTCCCTCAACAATGTGGTTGACTCTTAACGACCGTCTGGATGTGGTCTAGCAAGCCACTCCCGTTGTATCAAACCACGACAAAGACCAACAAGAATAAAACCAGATGGACCACTCAGTTGAACTTCCGCCCCATTATGAAACCACCTTCACCACACAGACTGCAGCGGTTGCAGAAGGAGGCCCACCACCACCACCTCAGGGCAACTAGAGATGGTCAATAAATGCCAGCCTTGCCAGTGACACCCACATCCCGAGAATGCTTAAAAAGATATAACTTGTTTTTATTTCTTTTTCATAATAAGCAATTTACGTTTGCCTGAAACACGTGGCTTATGGGCCTGTTTTTCCAAAAATCGGGCGATCTGGGCTATACAGTGAGCAGATTATACTCTGTACAACCAAGCATTTAACCAGAGTCATTCTACAACCTATTCACTTCGCATATAAGGTTAAATGTTTTGGTTCATGAAAGGTGCAGAGAGAGGGAGAATAAATGAGCGGCAGTAAGAAGTGGAGGCTGTGAGTGTAAAATAAAGTTCCTTCATTATAATTAGAAAATACAAGGATGAAAAACACCCAAGATTGCTGCGACTGTTGTGATGTCTTGCTGGTTCGCATAAAAATTAAGCCACTTGCATAGGAGCCAATCAACTGTAATAAATGTGCTTTCCTGAGAATAAATTTGCTTATAAAGTATGATGGTAATAAAAAAAGTGCTAAATGTGCCATTTCTATTACATGAAGTATGCAATGACCAAACTTGGTGACAGGTTGAGGCTAGATGAAGTGTGAAATGCACTGGCAGAATGAAGGACAGCTGCCAGCTTCTAGGAGGGAAAAAAAGGGGGGGCCAAACAAAAGGGTGGATGAAAAAATAAAATATAATTGTGATATGGGCCGAGGTTATGATCTAAAATTGTTGAACTCGATGTTGAGTCCAGAGGGCTTTAGGGTGCCTAAACGAAAGATGAGGTGCTGTTCCTCGAGCTTCCGCTGAGCTTCCGTGGAACAATGCAAGAAGCCAAGGACGGTGAGGTCAGAGTGGGAGTGGAGCGGAGAATTAAAGTGACAGGCCACCGGGAGCTCGGGGTCCCCCTTACGGACTGAACGGAGGTGTTCCGCAAAGCGGTCACCCAATCTGCGTTTGGTCTCCCCAATGTAGAGGAGACCACATCGTGAGCAGCGAATACAGTATACTAAATTGCAGGAAGTACAAGTAAATCACTGTTTCACCTGGAAGGGGTGTTTGGGGCCCTGGACAGTGGGAAGAGGGGAGGTATAAGGGCATGTATTGCATCTCCTGCGCTTGCACGGGAAGGTGCCGGGCGAAGGGGAAGGGGTGCTGGGGGTGGTAGAGGAGTGGACTAGGGTGTCGCGGAGGGAGCGGTCCCTGCGGAATGCTGAAAGGGGAGGTGAGGGGAAGATGCGTTTGGTGGTGGGATCACGCTGGAGGTGGCAGAAATGGCGGAGGATGATCCGTTGAATGTGGAGGCTGGTGGGGTGAAAGGTGAGGACAAGGGGAACTCTATCATGGTTCCGGGAGGGAGGGGCAGGGGTGAGGGCAGAAGTGCGGGAGATAGAACGGACATGGTCGAGGGCCATGTCAACCACGGTAGAGGGGAATCCTCGGTTGAGGATAAAGGAAGACATGTCGGAAGCACTGGTATGGAAGGTGGCATCGTCAGAGCAGATGCGGCGGAGACGGAGAAACTGGGAGAATGGAATAGAGTCCTTACAGGAGGCGGGGTGGGAGGAAGTGTAGGGAGGGTCACAAAAATGTGCGGGTTAGGTTGATTTGGCTATGATAAATTGACCCTTAGTGTTAGGGGGGGATTAAATATGTGGGGTTATGGGGATAGGATGGGATATGTTAGGGGGAATTAAATACGTGGGGTTACGGGGGTAGCGTGGGATATGTGTACTGTGGGGATTAAAGCAGGGACAGGGTACTGGATTTGGATGATCAGCCATGATCGTATTGAATGGTGGAGCAGGCTCGATGGGCCGAATGGCCTACTCCTGCTCCTAGATTCTATGTTTCTATGTTTCTATGACCCGAGTAGGACTGGAACAAAGAGTGTTCCACATATCCCACGAAAAGGCAGGCATAGCTAGGACCCATGCGGGTACCCATAGCAACACCTTTGATTTGGAGGAAATGGGTGGAGTCAAAGGAGAAGTTGTTCAATGTGAGAACAAGTTCAGCCAGGTGGAGGAGGGTGGTGGTGGATGGGGACTGGTTGGGCCTCTGTTCAAGGAAGAAGCGGAGCGCCCTCAGGCCATCCTGGTGGGGGATGGAGGTGTAGAGGGATTGGACGTCCATAGTGAAAAGGAGGCGGTTGGGGCCGGGAAACTGGAAACTGGTAAAGTGGCGGAGGGTGTCGGAAGAGTCGCGGATGTAGGTGGGAAGAGACTGGACAAGGGGAGAAAAAATAGAGTCGAGATAGGAAGAGATAAGTTCCGTGGGGCAAGAACAGGCTGAAACGATGGGTCCACCGGGGCAGTCCTGTTTGTGGATCTTGGGAAGGAGGTAGAAGCGGGCTGTGTGGGGTTGGGGAACTATGAGGTTGGCAGCCATGGGGGGAAGGTCTCCAGAGGAGATGAGGTCAGTGACGGTCTTGGAAATGGTGGTTTGATGTTCGGTCGTGGGGTCATGGTCCAGGTGGAGGTAGGAGGAGGTGTCGGAGAGTTGGCGTTCAGCTTCCGCTAGGTAGAGGTCGGTACGCCAAACAACAACAGCACCACCCTTGTCAACAGGTTTAATGACAATGTTGGGGTTGGATCTGAGGGAATAGAGTACTGCAAGTTCAGAGGGAGGTAGGTTGGAGTGAGAGAGGGGAGCAGAGAAATTGAGACGGCCGATGTCACGCCGGCAGTTAGCAATGAAAAGATCTAGAGAGGGTAAGAGGCCAGAGGGAGGGGTCCAGGTAGAACGGGAATTCTGAAAGCGGGAGAAAGGGTCAGCCATGCGGGGGGAAGACTCCTGGCCAAAGAAGTGGGCACGGAGGCGAAGGCGGCGGAAAAAGAGCTCAGCATCGTGCCGAGCTCGAAATTCATTGAGGTGGGGGCATAAGGGGATGAAGCTCAGGCCTTTGCTGAGGACTGATCGTTCGGGGTCAGAAAGGGGAAGGTCAGAGGGGATAGTGAAAATGCGGCAGGGGGTGAGATTGGGAGAAGGGGGGTCAGAGGAAAGTGAAGGGGAAGAAGGTTCCGGAGGGGCGTTGGTGTTCAAGAGTTGATGAAGCTTGCGATCCTTGACATCAGAAAGGAAGAAAAAAAGTTTTTTGTTGAAGCATCGGATGAGTCGAAGGATGAAATGGAACTGTGGACCCGGACAGCTTTGAGATAGAGTGCGCCGGTGCTGCTGAAGAGAGAGGTCGAGAGTGTTCATGTGGCGCCGCATGGCGTTGAGCGTGGATCTCAAGATGCGGCGAGAGCAGTAGTTCAAGGAATGATGAATATCTTGGAGATATTTGTAATCCTGGGTGGATCCGAAACACGAAGGGTGGAAGTTTAGTTGGAATCCACGTGGAATAAGACGGAACTGGAGACAGTTGCTGAGGAAAGTAATGTGGCTGTGAAACCGAGTCTTGGCAGATACCTGATCAAACACGAGAAGGGAAAGTGAAAGCAGTGAAGATGAACAAGGTTGAAGAGACAAACGGAAGTCCCATCGAAGAAACGTTAACTCTGTTTCTCTCTCCACGGATGCTGCCTGGCCTGCTCAGTTTTTCCAGCGTTTTCTGTTGTTATTTCCCACAAACAACAGTTGGATATATGATCAGTTAATCTGTTCTTTGGTTCCGTTTAGTTAAGGATGGAATTCCATTGCCTCCAGGAATTTGTGTTTCCTCTTTTATGCCACATACCTTTCCCCTCAACAGTGCTAAATTCTCGAAGAAGCCCAAATCTGTCCAAGGCATGAATACTATTCCCTATCTTGGAAGACACTTCTAACTCCCCTCTCATACTCGGGCAGAAAATGAGAAAAAGCTTGTTACCCGATGGGGCTTTCACCTCCAACCTCCTTTGCAACCCTTCTTGTTTCTAGTGTCAGCCATGGCTTAGTTGGTAGCACCCTCACCTCTGAGTTGGAAAGTTGTGGGTTCACGCCCCACTTCAGGTACTTGAGTACAAAAATCCAGGCTGACACTCCAGTGCAGTACTGAAGGAGTGCTGCACTGTCAGAGGTGTCGTCTTTCGGATGAGATGTTAAACCGAGGCTCCGTCTTCCCTCAGGTGGACGTAAAAGATCCCATGGCACTACTTCGAAGAAGGGCAGGGAAGTTATCCCTGGTCTCCTGGCCAATATTTATATCTCAATCAACATCACTAAAACAGATTATCTGGTCGTCATCACATTGCTGTTTATGCGAGCTTGCTGTGAGCATATTGGCTGCCGCGATTCCTATAGTACAACAGTAACTACACTTCAAAAAGTACTTCATTGACAGTAAAGCGCTTTGGGACATCCGGTGGTTGTGAAAGGTGCTATATAAATGCAAGTCTTTCTTTTTCTGTATTATTGATTATACTGTAGTTAGTGCAATTCTGAGATTTCTTATTTTTCCTAAGCTGTAAATAGTGTCATATATGCCTTCTGCTTAACATTATTACTTTGTTATATAGATTAAGAGGCGATCTAATTGAGGTGTTTAAGATGATCAAAGGAGTTGATAGGGTTGCTGGTTCAAAATCCTTGAACTCCCTCCCTAACAGCATTGTTGGAGCAGCAGTTCAAGGCGGCGGCTCACCACAACCTTCTCAAGGGCAATTAGGGATGGGCAATAATTGCCAGCAATGCCCACATCCCATGAATAAAAAAAAAATAGAGGAACCAATTCCTTCGGTGGGGGGACTCCAAAACAAGGGGAAATAACCTTAAAATTAGAGCCAGGCCGTTCAGGGGTGATGTCAGGAAGCACTTCTTCACACAAAGGGTAGTGGAAATCTGGAACTCCCCCAAAAAGCTGTTGAGGCTGGGGGGTCAATTGAAAATTTGGAAACTGAGATTGATGGATTTTTGTTAGGTAAGGGTTAAGGGAACTAAGGCGAGTAAATGGAGTTAAAATATAGATCAGCCATGATCTAATTGAATGACAGAATGGGCTTGAGGGTCTGAATGGCCTACTCCAAAACAGTAGAAATTTTTACTCTTCCTACCATCTTTAGGATTTAAAAACTCAAGCTTTGCATTGCATAATGACTACTTGCTGATTTACCACCACTTGCTATCTCTTTTTAACCTTGCTGGTGTTCATCCTATGGGCCTTAGCCCTTGAATTTGGTTTCTTAATTTAAAATAAAATCATTAGCTCAGGAAGTAGCTGAGCCATACAAACAAAGGAGGTCCCAGATTTGGTCCCCAGTCTCTGCTGCAGAGTTTGTTGATCTCACTCGAGGCAGCGGCGGAGGTGCTACAAGTGGGTTAGGCGGGAATAACTGGCCAGCATTCCATTCCCGATTCCATCAAGTGACCTTTGCCAGAAATGCCTGAGTGGGCCTTGTGTGAGCATTGGTTGACTTGACTGTGATGCCTCCATGGATAAAGAGTTTGCTGACACTGAAAGCTCACACGTGAATATCGGCCATTTGGGTGAGATACTCGAGGGTGCAAGGGTCTGTGGAACCCAGTAAGGGATCAACACCTTCAGGAGGGGAATGGTGAATTTGCAAGAAATTAAAAAATCAAAACTAACGTAAGAATGTGACATAACCCAACAATTCAAAAGTATTTCATGCAGCCACACATGTTAACCATGGAATCAAAACCCTACGATAAACCAAAGAATGAATTAATTGGAAAAATTGAGTGGTTTGCTTTACACTTTTCAAGACCATTGCATAGTCAATTCAGTGGCTCAGTTGGCACCACCCTCACCAGAAGGTTGTGGGTTCAAGTCCCACTCCAGAGACTTGAACGCAAAAATCTAGGCTGACACTCCAGTGCAGTACTGAGGGAGTGCTGCACTGTCGGAGGTGCCGTCTTTCGGATGAGATGTTAAACTGAGGCCCCATCTGCTCTCTCAGGTGGACAGAAAAGATCCGATGGTACTATTTTGAAGAAGAGCAGGGGAGCTGGCCAATGTATCACTAAAACAGATTATCATATTGCTGTTTGTGGGAGCTTACTGTGTGCAAATTGCTGCCGTGTTTCCTACATTACAACAGTAAGTACACTTAAAAGTATAAACCGCTTTGGGATGTCCGGTAGTCGTGAAAGACGCTATATAAATACAAGTTTTTCTTTTCTAGGTCGTGGGGTTTTAGGTGCAGTTCTGCTCTGCTTGTAACTTCCTGATCTTGCGTTAATTCATTTGGAGGTGTGAAAGTGCTTTGCTCTCTCCACCTTAGAGTATGGAAAAGAAAATCCGATTTAATGCAGCCAGTTAGAGCTCATATTGGCAAAGAACTGGGACTCGGTCCAATGCCCACCCTCTGACCTGAGTCATTGTATGTGATGAATGAACCAAAGAGAGAGAGAGAAATGAACATACTGTGGCAGGCAAAAAAAACCTGCTGTATTACATGTTTCTTTGATTCTACAGTATCATTTCAGTGTTAGAAATACATGTTGGCTCATTATTGTGACTGCTTTGTAATACTTTGGTAATCTTTAGTATTCAAGGAGTTATTTGAAAGTAATGTGAACACTGTAATACATAATTTCTCTTTTTTTAACAAACTATTGTGCTGTTTAAATACCATCTGCTAAATCATTTTGTGCCCTGGTTGAAGTTACAGTTCTTTGCAAATCTCATTGTGTTTATGGATAACCAATAAACACATTGTCCAATAATAAACTCATTCCATGGGTGGGGAGGGGCGGGGGGGGAAATACAAAGGGTTTCTTCCTGTTTATACCGTTTTTATGCAAATCAAAAAGTCCCGAGATCGGAAACTAACATCAAAAATGTTTTGAGGTGCACAGATCCTGCAATCAGAATTGTTACGCAAAATATGGTAACTCTGTCTGATCTTGAACATATCACAGGAAACTGTTTGGCTAATAGCACTAATGAATGCTGAAGTTGTGACCAGATTCACTGATTATAATACCACCAGCCCCTTCTGGGTGAAAGCAATTACAATTCAATTAAAAACAAGGTTAGCGATTGAATTGGAATAAATGCTGTTAATGGACACAGGTCACAGTACAAAAGCACTATCACAATAGTATATGTACAAAGCCCAGCTAAAAGAGACCGACAACAAGTATGTCCACACAATCTGCTTCCATGCAGTGCATACTTTCAATTTATAATCACAAAATAACAGCTAAACCTCAATTAAATTTTTTTTAAAAACCATCACATTAATAAAATAAGTATAGTTAAATAAATTAACCATTTTAAATAAAAAATTAAATTTTTGAAAAAATTTAAAATCTTTTAAAAAGTTATAAAAATAAACTTACCTGTCTTTAAAGTCTCTAAAAAAGATATACCTGTTAAAAAAAATTCAAAAAAATACTTAATTCACTACTTACCTTGTTAAAAGTGGGTCTTACTCCTCCTTTTTCCATTTCTAAAATCTTCCGTCCTTACCTGCGTGTCCAAAGCACGAAGTGCACAGTGTGCGTGCAGCCTGTAGCGCGCACGCGATGCACCGAGGAACCGCCCCCTTTTCAAAAGACCAAGTGCCGGTTTTCAGCGCATGCGCAGGGCATGCAGAAAACCGGCAATTGGAGAGAGAATACGCGAGAGTACGCAGTGCGTACTCTCGCGCAGCGGGATGAATTTTTGGCCCATTATAAACAGAAAATGCTGGAAATACTCAGCAGGTCAGGCAGCATCTGTGGAGAGAGAAACAGAGTTAAGGTTTCAGGCCTGTGCCCTTTCATCAGAATTTTGTATTTGTAAGTTCTCTGCTGCATATTAAAACAGTAACGGATTCAGATTTCAATTATTTTGTAAACTAACATTACATTTATTGGGAACATTATTACATGGTGTTTTCGTAACAATGAATACGTTTTAACATTACTACTTAAAGGCAGGGTGCAGATTTAGTTTGGAGTGTTTTTTTGGGGTCTATCATGATGTACCATCCGCTCCACTAGGACGCCTTCTCAGCCGCTGCAGCAGCTATGCTACGAAGTTTAAACAGCTCGACCTTGTGTTCACGGCTTTCTTCCAGATTCCTCCACCAATGTTCTTCCTTTAATCGCTAGACAGAATTGCACACAAACATTCCATTAGATATATGAGATGTGACCTCCATCAGTGATTCGCATGTTTCTGTTGAATTTTTATCAAGATGAGGGATGTTAATCCTGTGAAACTAAGTAATATTTGGAGACATATTCTCAGCATCAACCATGCCCAGGTCAGGTAGTGTGTGGTTAGACGCAGAGTAAATCTCCCTTTTCCCCAGTGGCATGCATCAACCTCAAAGTCAGATGAGCAATTCCTACTGTGCCAACAGGACATTTGCACTTCTCAAACCATAGAAGCTTACAGCACACGAGAAAGTGACCATGTGGCCCATTGGGTCTATGCTGCCTTGTTGCTAGAGCAATCCAAAACCCCGGTCTCCACCCACTTCAATATCACCTTACAGATTTCAATATTTATCTATCCTGTAGCGACACAGCTAATTTAGGATTGAATTAGGGGCAGGTCAGCACTAAATTAGGCCCAAGGCCACTAGGAATTGGGTTGAGATACTATTTTCACGTAGATCTTTACAGCTAACTGACAGGGGACACTTTCGAGCTGAAAGACCAGTGTATTAATCCACTGTACCAACCAGATCACCGAATTTCAATTATTTATATCATGGGTGACATCTTTGTGTTATTTATATGTTGAAATTGAGAGCTTCCCCGACTGACTCATTAGGTAAATACATCGTGCAGTGTGATACAAAGTAATTCAAACCCAGAGATTATAGATTTGATGCCTGGTCCACGGGTGAGTTAGCTGACCTTGGTCAGCTAACAGTTGGGGTACTACACCTGCCTCAGTCTCCTGAGGCTAAGGAGGAAGTCACAAATCATGGTTCCTGCTATTGATTGCTATCCAGTCCTACTTTGGGTCAGGATCAGATTACGTTCGGCTGTGATAACCCAATGGTGAAATAGCCTACTTTCTCAGCTTGCATATAAAGAATCTTGGTTGAGGTGCACCCAACCTCGGCACGCGTCACCACCACCCTTCAGGAGCAATTACAGCCAAGCTGGTTCTTCTCACCTCGCAACCACACAGGGACTTTTCCAGCTGGAGTCTCTGGGTAGGAATCAACACTAATGTGCATTTATATGGCATCTTTAGCACAGAAAAACGCCTCAAGGTGCTTCACTAAGGCCTAATCAAAATAATGGATGCTGAGCCAAAGAAGGGGATAGTAGCCGCGATGGCCAAAAATTTGGTCAAAAAAGGTGGTTTAAGGAGGATCTTAAAGGAGATGGGGCTGAGGGATTTAGGGAAAGCATAGGGCCTGAGTGGCTGAAGGCACGGCTGCCAATGGTGGGGCAAAGGGATGGAGGCATGTACAAGAGGCCAGAATCAGAGGTACGGGGGGGGTGTGGAGGGCAGTTACAAAATTAGGGAGGGGCAAGGCTGGATGCTGAGCCAAAGGAGGCCAGAGAGGGTCAATAACCAGGGGGCATAGATTTAAAGTAATTGGTAGAAGGATGAGAGGGGAGTTGAGGAGAACTTCTTTCACCCAGGAGGGTGGTGGGGGGTCTGGAACTCACTGCCTGAAAGGGTGGCAGAGGCAGAGACCCTCATCACATTTAAAAAATACTTGGATATGCACCTGAAGTGCCGTAACCTATAGGGCTACGGACCAAGAGCTGGAAAGTGGGATCGCTCTTTTTCGGCCGACACAGACACAATGGGCTGAATGGCCTCCTTCTGCACCATAAATTTCTTTAAAAAAAAGGATAAGAAGGGATCTAAACATAAAGGTGAGAACTCTAAATCTGAGGCATTGGGGGACTGGGAGTCAATTTAGGTCAGCGAGGACGAGGGTGATGGGTGAGGAGAGAAAGGGAGAAAATAAATTAAAGTTCGGATGTTTGGGAAAGGTATGAAAGACAGAGAGCTGCTTGCTGTTTTAACTCTGAGAAACAGCATATTTTGCAGATTATATATTTAAGTGTGAAACTAGACACTAGATGGTGCTGTTGAAAGGAATAAATGATACTGTCTGCCTCCAGGTAGGAAAAGATGAGCGCTCCCAGAAGATAAACACAAACCATGGATAACTCTGGATATAAGAGCAAAAGCCAGTCCCCTAGCGTGAACACTTCATGCCACAATGGTGTTGGAGGTGTTGAAGCACCAACGCATAGTGCCACAGCAGTAGTGCGACACGGTTTGCTTCCCGCCCACCCCGTGCTAGTGATTTTTGTACCTCCGATTGGGCAGTTACAGAGTACCTGTTTGGCCTCCTCGCTGAGCATTCGTGGCACAGAGGTACTGGAATGCAGGGGAAAAAAATAAGATAGAGGAAAAAAAAACCTCAAACAAGTGACAGAAATAATTCAACATCTGAAATGGTTAACAAGCAAAAACAGTGGAGAGGAATGAGATTTGGAGGACCAAAAGCACCGTCAAAGTCCTAAGGAGACTTCTGAAGGAAGAGAAGTAACAAGGAAAATGTTTTGGAAGAAAATTTCAGAAAGCAGGGTGGTGGTGGTGGCTTAAAGAATGGCCTCTCAGTGGGAAGGAAGTTGTAAACTGAAGTCAGAAGAGCACGAGTCGGCTGATTCATGCAGTTGGCAAAGGTTGTCTGGATAAGGTGGAGCAAGCCCATGAAGGATCTGAAGGCAAGAACTAGGAAATGGAACTTTATTGCACACAAATCTTTGGAGGTGGCAGAAAGTTGAGAAGGCTGTTAAAAAAAGCATACGGGATCCTTTGCTTTATTTTTTTTATTCGTTCATGGGATGTGGGCGTCGCTGGCACGGCCAGCATTTATTGCCATCTGATATTGCCCTCGAGAAGGTGGTGGTGAGCCGCCTTCTTAAACCGATGCAGTCCACGTAGTGAAGGTACTCCCACAGTGCTGTTAGGGAGGGGGTTCCAGGATTTTGACCCAGCGACTAGGAAGGAACGGCGATATATTTCCAAGTCAGGATGGTGTGTGACTTGGAGAGGAACTTGCAGGTGATGGTGTTCCCATGTCCTAGGTGGTAGAGGTCGGGGGTTTGGGAAGTGCTGTCGAAGAAGCCTTGGTGAGTTGCTGCAGTGCATCTTGTAGATGGTACACACTGCAGCCACGGTACGCCGGTGGTGGACGGAGTGAATGTTGAAGGTGGTGGATGGGATGCCAATCAAGTGGGCTGCTTTGTCCTGGATGGTGCCAAGCTTCCTCAGTGTTGTTGGAGCTGCACTCATCAGAGTATTCCATTACACTCCTGACTTGTGCCTTCTAGATGGTGGAAAGGCTTTGGGGAGTCAGGAAGTGAAACACTCGCTGCAGAATACCCAGCCTCTGACCTGCTCTTGTAGCCACAGTATTTATGTGGCTGGTCCAGTTAAGTTTCTGATCAATGATGACCCCCAGGATTTGGCGATGGTCATGATTGAATGTCAAGGGGCGGTGGTTAGATTCTGTCTTGTTGGAGATAGTCATTGCCTGGAACTTGTGTGACACGAATGTTATTAATACAGCAATAGAATACAAAAGCAAGGAAGTTATGGTAGACATTTATATAACACTGGTTGAGCCTCAGCTGGAGTATTGTGTTCAGTTCTGGGCACCACATAATAGGAAGGATGTAGAAAAGAGGGTGCAGAAGATATTTACAAGAATGGTTCCGGGGATGTGGGACTTCAGGTTTGTTGAGAGACTGGAGAAGCTGGGGTTGTTCTCCTTAGAGCAGAGAAGGTTAGGAGGAGATTTGATAGAGGTGTTCAAAATCATGAGCGGTTTTGATCGAGTAAATAAGGAGAAACTGTATCCAGAAGGGTCGATAACCAGAGGACACAGCTTAAAGGTGATTGGCAAAAGAACCAGAGGCGACCTGAGGGAACATTTTTTTACGCAGCGAGTTGTTGAGATCTGGAATGCGCTGCCTGAAAGGGTGGTGGAAGCAGATTCAATAGTAACATTCAAAAGAGAATTGGATAAGTACTTGAAAGGAAAAAAATTGCAGGGCTATGGGGAAAGAGCAGGGGAGTGGGACTAATTGGATCGCTGTACCAAAGAGCCAGCACAGGCACAATGGGTGAATGGCCTCCTGTGTTGTATCATTCTATGATTCTACAATTTGATATGGCACCATGAGTCAGTGAACCTTAATGAGGATGGATGCCTGGGAGAGAACTTGCCTGGGAGAGAATTCGGGATCATTTTGGAATGTGGACCTAGCAAGGAGAAGAATCAATTTTCAAGGTGATGAAAGCATGAAAAAAGGAGTGGAGGTGTTAAATAAGGACAAAAGAAGGCAATGTCCACGTGGGTGGGAGGGGGGAGGTGGGCTTACCAGTAGACCAGAGGTGTGGTATGACACTCAGCTCAGGGACAAACAAGCCTACAAGACTTCATACAGTTGGGTTCATCCTGAGAGAGCAAACCAGGTAGGTTAATGGAATCGGAGCCTGAGGCACGTAGGTGCTATCAAGAGCCAATCAAGATGGCTTCAGTCTTGTCAATGTTCAGCTGCAGGAGGTGACAGCCCACCCAGAACTTGAGGTCAGATGGGCAGTCCTTAGATCATGAGTGGTGGCCGAGCTCGAATTGGGTGATGTCTATCAATATATAAATATATATATATATATAAAGCTAACCCATGTTTGAGGTGGATATGGAGTACAATACCGAAATTGATAATGCATATTTAATAACATAAGAACATAAGAATTAGGAGCAGGAGTCAGCCATACGGCCCCTCGAGCCTGCTCCGCCATTCAATAAGATCATGGCTGATCATCGACCTCATCTCCACTTTCCCGCCCGATCCCCATATTCCTTGATTCCCCTGCAGTCCAAAAATCTATCGATCTCAGCCTTGAATATACTCAACGACCCAGCATCCACAGCCCTTTGGGGGAGAGAATTCCAAAGATTCACAACCCTCTGAGTGAAGAAATTCCTCCTCATTTCAGTCTTAAATAGCCAACTCCATATTCTGAGACTATGCCCCCGAGTTCTAGACTCTCTAGCCTGGGGAAACAACCTCTCAGCATCTACCCTGTCAATCCCCCCTCAGAATCTTGTATGTTTCAATGAGATCACCTCTCATTCTTCTAAACTCCAGAGAGTATAGGCCCATGGGGTCTTATCAGATCCCTTTGGTTGTCAATGGTATGATCTCTAAAAGAACATATTTTAATTATATACGCAAGGTAACTGTAATGCTGGGTCTAAACTCGATTTTAATTCAGTCTAACATTGGAACAAAGTGGCTTTGTGCTGGATTCTTTTTAAATTCAGCCCCATTTTGATCATTTTCTGGAGTGGACTGACTGCTTCAAGTTGAATTTGACATATCTCATCACACAGTCCCATCACCCTGAAGTTTTCTTTTGTTGGAATAACCTTTAACTTTAGAAATGTTAGAAGGAAGTTTCTGAAAGAAGCCCCTGCTTCTGATTATCAACAAAAGGTATATTACCCTCTGTGCAATCGAGCTGCCCACATCTCTTTTTACATTTTCTTGAGTGATCTTCTTCTGTATTTTGATCAGTTTACGACGCTCCTTTTTCTTTTCTTCTAGTTTCCTTTGAAGCTCAGCCAACTGCTGGTTGGTTTCTATGAGTTTGGATGACTGAAGTTTTTTCAATTCCTCTTCGCTATATTGAAAGAAAAACACATATTTCTGATTGTTTTTCACAGTGAGGGGTCAATGGAGACCTGTTTCCACAGTAAATGAACTGTGGTGCACACACAATGAACGACACTTTAGCCTGCTGTTTCTGTGTCAGACTGTACATTATACTTCACGCCTTTTTTAATGAACCCATAAGTTTGTCCCAGTGTCATCGAACAAAAAACAAACAAAAGAGGCCCCTTTTTTTAAAGGGACACAACTAATAAAGAACTGAGGCAAAAACAAAACAAAGGAAAGTGATGAACTTCAATAATATTATTTGCATTATCCACCACATGACTACATTAAGAACATAAGAACATGAGAATTAGGAGCAGGAGTCGGCCATACGGCCCCTCGAGCCTGCTCCGCCATTCAATAAGATCATGGCTGATCTTCGACCTCAACTCCACTTTCCCGCCCGATCCCCATATCCCTTGATTCCCCATGAATCCAAAAATCTATCAATTTCAGCCTTAAATGTACTCAAAGACTCAGCATCCACAGCCCTCTGGGGCAGAGAATTCCAAAGATTCACAACCCTCCGAGTGAAGAAATTCCTCCTCATCTCAGTCTTAAATGGCTGACCCCTTATCCTGAGACTATGCCCCCTAGTTCTAGACCCTCCAGCCAGGGGAAACAGCCTCTCAGTATCTACCCTGTCAGTGCCCTGTAAGAATATTGTATATTTCAATGAGATCACCTCTCATTCTTCTAAACTCCAGAAAGTATAGGCCTAATCTACTCGATCACTCCTCATAGGAAAACCCTCTCATCCCAGGAATCAATCTTGTTTGGATACAACTTGCTTTTAGAGGGTATTTTCTGGAGAGGTGAAAAATAAATGATTTATCAATTAACATATATGATTACCTAGAAAACTTGCTGTGATCACATGCCTGTACTGGAGCACTGCTTTGATGACGTACCTGTGCCTGAGCACCGCTTTCTTGCTCAAAGCTTCTCTGTGCAGGGAGATCTGTTCCAATTTATCCAGAAGGAGTTGCTCCTTTGCTTGTTTCTCATCCAGGATCCGGTCTCGCTTATCTTCCTCTGCCTTAATCTGTGCCTCCTTCAACAGTCCCATGCGTTCTCGTAACTCGAGTATTGACATCTCATGCAAAAGGTTATGACCAGCCGGCTGCGGTTCAATGACATGAGTTTCATGTGAGGTACGACCACATCATGTGAATTAATAACAGTCTAATGAGAGAGAGAGAGAGACTTGCGTTTATATAGCGCCTTTCACGACCACCAGATGTCCCAAAGCGCTTTACAGCCAATGAAGTACTTTTTTGAAGTGTAGTCACTGTTGTAATGTAGGAAACGCGGCTGCCAATCTGCGCACAGCAAGCTCCCACAAACAGCAATGTGATAATTACCAGAGTACAGCACTGGGAGTGTCAGCCTGGATTTTTGTGCTCAAGACTCTGGAGTGGGACTTGAACCGACAGCCTTCTGACTCAGAGGCGAGGGTGCTGCCCACTGAGCCACTGGCTGATACAAAGTAATGAAGTAAATTCGTACAATTTGGACATTGGACAGTAATAGTGATAGAACAATGGGTGAAATCAGAAAGAAATGTAAATACGATGAAAGTTTCTTTCAGGGCAAATCTGTTTTGGCATTTTGAGCTAAAATTACGGGCGAGATCCTTAATACAAATAAGAACAAAATAAAGTGGTTAACGTTCAACTTTGCTCCCTGGACGATAACCTATCGAATCGGAACGGCCCCTCTTTATAGATTCCGCCCGATTTTTGTCCATTGATTTCAATGGAATGGAAATTGGGCGTCTTCTACAACGAGCTGTCGATCCGCTCTGCCACATTACCCCTCACCACAGACAGCGATGTTGAACATTACCCCCATTCCTTCCACCAACCATGTGCAGCCTGCTTCAACATGAAGTCTCTCCAACCATTTCATCAACTGAAAAGTTATGCACATTTTTGTTTATTGATACACTCAACACATTCCTTCCAAGCTCAATTCAACTTGACACTTTCCCCCTGCTTCCCCCCACCACCAACCCCCAAAATTCAAGCTGGGACTTTTTCCACATGGCCCCGTTTTCCCCCTCCCCCATTCAAGTTGGCATTCTTCATAGGAGCCAAAAACTGAAACAGCCGTGGCTCAGTGGGTCGCACTCTCACCTCTGAGTCATGAAGGTTTTGGTTCAAGTCCCACTCCAGAGACTTGAGCGCAAAAATCTAGGCTGACACTCCCAGTGCTGCACTGTTGGTGGTGCTGTCTTTCAGATGAGATGTTAAACCGAGGCCCCGCCTCCTCTCTCAGGTGGACATAAAAAGATCCCATGGCACTATTTCGAAGAAGAGCAGGGGAGTTATTCCCGGTGTCCTGGCCAATATTTATCCCTCAACCAACATCACTAAAAAAACGATTATCTGGTCATTATCACATTGCTGTTTGTGGGACCTTGCTGTGCGCAATTAGGCTGCTGCGTTTCCAACATTACAACAGTGACTACACTTCAAAAAGAACTTCATTGGCTGTAAAGTGCTTTAGGACGTCCCGAGGTCGTGAAAGGCGCTGTAGAAATGCAAGTCTTTCTTTTCTTTCTTTATCAAATATACGAAGTGTGTGCAAATGGCTGAATGGATGACTGCACTGTGTGGTCTGATACATTCGAGCAGGAAGGTCTTAGGTTGACTGTGATCTGAGCGGAGTTAGCTGGTCTCTGCCGGAGCAGTGGTGGCCGCACTTTAATTGGCCTCAGTATCCACAGTCGAAGGAGGGGGAAAAATAATCAGCGGAAGCTTTGGCTCCCGAATTGGGTGACGGAATCGTGATGCCTTCGACAGTGACTAGGCTGCTGACATTCCACGAAGAATGGCCACTTGGGCAAGTTACTGGAGAGCCGCTGACACTCCCTGGCATAAATTGGTGGTTTCGGGAGAAGAGGGAAGAATAAACCATTGCTGCATCTGCACATTCCTGTTAACATTCTGTTATTTTCTAAATGCTTCGGAGGAGGAATAAAAATGTTATCCTTGTAATTTGAATGTTCTTTCGTATTTTATTTTCCTGTAACATCCCGACTGTCGGTGCTGATGACTCGTGCTCCAGAACTAGCCGCGCCTCTAGCCAGGCTGTTCCAGTACAGCTATAACTCTGGCATCTACCCGACAATGTGGAAAACTGCCCAGGTATGTCCTGTCGACAAAAAGCAGGACAAATCCAATCCGGCCAATTACCGCCCCATCAGTCTACTCTCAATCATCAGAAAAGTGATGGAAGGTGTCGTCGACAGTGCTATCAAGTGTCACTTACTCACCAATAACCTGCTCACTGATGCCCAGTTTGGGTTCCGCCAAAACCACTCGGCTCCAGACCTCATTCCAGCCTTGGTCCAAAAATGGACAAAAGAGCTGAATTCCAGAGGCGAGGTGAGAGTGACTGCCCTTGACATCAAGGCAGCATTTAACTGAGTGAGGCATCAAGGAGCCCCAATAAAACTGAAGTCAATGGGAATCGGGGGGAAAACTCTCTACTGGCTGGAGTCATATCTAGCACAAAGGAAGATGGTTGTGGTTGTTGGAGGTCAATTAACTCAGCCCCAGGGCATCGCTGCAGGAGTTCCTCAGGGCAGTGTCCGAGGCCCAACCATCTTCAGCTGCTTCATCAATGACCTTCCCTCCATCATAAAGTCAGAAGTGGGGATGTTCGCTGATGATTGTTGATGAACACATGGGAGTATGATATTGTTGCTATCACAGAGACATGGTTGAGGGAGGGGCAGGACTGGCAGCTTAATATTCCGGGGTATAGAATCTTCAGGCGAGACAGAGGGGGGTGTAAAAGAGGGGGTGTCGCAATATTAATCAAGGAGTCAATTACTGCAGTAAGGAGGGATGATATCTTAGCAGGTTCCTCTAATGAGGCCATATGGGTCGAACTTAAAAACAAAAAGGGGGCAAGCACTTTGCTGAGAGTGTACTATAGCCCCCAAACAGTCAGGGGGAGATAGAGGAACAGATATTTAGGCAAATCTCAGTGCAGAAATAATAGGGTAATAATAGTAGGGGATTTCAACTTCCCCAATATTAACTGGGATAGTCAGAGTATGAAAGGCTTAAAGGGTGCGAATTCTTAAAGTGCATCCAGAGAGCTTTTTGAGCCAGCATGTAGCAACTCCTATAAGAGAGGGGGCGGTACTGGACCTAATTCTAGGGAATGTAGCTGGGCAAGTGGTAGAAGTGTCAGTAGGAGAGCATTTTGGTGACAGTGACCAGAATTCGGTGAGATTTAAGGTAGTCATGGAAAAGGACAAAGAAGGACCGGAAATAAAGGTTCTAAATTGGGGGAAGGCCGATTTTAATATGATAAGGCAGGATCTGGCCAAAGTGGACTGGGATCAGCTACTTGTAGGGAAATCCACATCAGAGCAGTGGGAGTCATTCAGAAAGGAAATAGAGAGAGTACAGCGCCAACATGTTCCCGTAAAGGTCAAGGGTGGGACCAACAAGTCCAGGGAACCCTGGATGTCAAAGGATATACAAGAATGGATTAGGAAAAAAAGGGAGGCTTTTGGCAGATACAAAGGACTAAAAACAGTGGAAGCCCCAGAGCAGTATAGAAAGTGCAGGGGGGTACATAAAAAAGAAATGAGGAGAGCGAAGAGGGGGCATGAAAAACACTGGCGAGCAAAATAAAGGAAGAGGATAACCAGGGAAAGAGTAGGGCCCATTCGGGACCAAAGTGGCAATCTGTGTGTGGAGCCGGAAGATGTAGGTGAGGTTTCAAATGAATATTTTGCATCTGTGTTCACTATGGAGAAGGACGATGTAGGCATAGAAATCAGGCAGGGGGATTGTGATATACTTGAACAAATTAGTACTGAGAGGGAGGAGGTACTAGCGGTTTTAGCGGGCTTAAAAGTGGATAAATCTCCAGGCCCAGACGAGATGTATCCCAGGCTGCTGTGTGAGGCAGGGAGGAGATTGCAGGGGCTCTGACACAAATTTTCAGAACCTCTCTGGCCACAGGGGAGGTTCAGAGGACTGGAGGACAGCTAACGTAGTACCATTATTCAAGAAGGGTTGTAGGGATAATCCAGGGAATTACAGGACAGTGAGCCTAACATCAGTGACAGGGAAATTATTGGAAAAAATTCTGAGGGACAGAATTAGTCTCCACTTGGGAGAGGCAAGGATTAATCAAGGATAGTCAGCATGGCTTTGTCAGGGGGAGATCATGTCTGACCAATTTGATTGACTTTTTCGAGGGGGTGACTAGGTGTGTGGATGAGGGTAGTGCAGTTGATGTGGTCTACATGGACTTCAGTAAGGCTTTTGAAAGTCCCGCATGGGCGACTGGTCAAGAAGGTAAGAGCCCATGGGATCCAGGGCAATTTGGCACATTGAATCCAAAATTGGCTTAGTGGCAGGAGGCAGAGGGTGATGATCGAAGGTTGTTTTTGTGACTGGAATCCTGTGTCCAGTGGTGTACCGCAGGGATCGGTGCTGGGTCCTTTGCTGTTTGTAGTGTACATTAATGATGATTTAGATATGAATGTAGGAGGTATGATCAGTAAGTTCGCAGATGACACGAAAATTGGTGGAGTGGTAAATAGCGAGGAGAGAAGCCTCAGGCTACAAGACGATATAGACGGGTTGGTCAGATGGGCAGAACAGTGGCAAATGGAATTTAACCCTGAAAAGTCTGAGGTGATGCATTTTGGGAGGACTAACAAGGCAAGGGAATACACAATGAATGGTAGGACCCTAGGAAGGACAGAGGAACCTTGGTGTGCATGTACATAGATCCCTGAAGGCAGTAGGACAGGTAGATAAGGTGGTTAAAAAGGCATATGGGATACTTGCCTTCACGAGCCAAGGCATAGAATATAAGAGCAGGGAGATTATGATGGAGCTGTACAAAATGCTAGTTAGGCCACAGCTGGAATACTGTGTGCAGTTCTGGTCGCCACACTATAGGAAGGATGTGATTGCATTAGAGAGGGTGCAGAGGAGATTCACCAGGATGTTACCTGGGCTGGAGCGTTTCACCTATGAAGAGAGACTGGACAGGCTGGGGCTGTTTTCCTTAGAGCAGAGAAGGCTGAGGGGGGACTTGATTGAGGTGTACAAAATTATGAGGGGCATAGATAGGATAGATAGAAAGGAACTTTTCCTCTTAGTAGAGGGGTCAATAACCAGGGGCATAGTTTCAAGGTAAGGGGCAGGAGGTTTAGAGGGGATTTGAGGAAAAACTTTTTCACCCAGAGGGTGGTTGGAATCTGGAACTCACTGCCTGAAAGGGTGGTAAAGGCAGGAACCCTCAGAACATTCAAGAAGCATTTAGATGAGCACTTGAAACGCCATAGCATACAAGGCTACGGACCAAGTGCTGGAAAATGGGATTAGAATAGATAGGGCTTGATGGCCGGCGCAGACACGATGGGCCGAAGGGCCTCTTTCTGTGCTGTATAACTCTATGACTCTATAATTGCACAGTGTTCAGTTCCATTCGCAACTCCTCAGTTAATGAAGCAGTCCATGCTCGTATGCAGCAAGACCTGGACTCCATTCAGGCTTGGGCTGATAAGTGGCAAGTAACATTCGTGCCACACAAGTGCCAGGCAATGACTATCTCCAACAAGCGAGAGTCTAACTACCGCCCCCTTGACATTCAACGGCATAACTATCGCCGAATCCCACACCATCAACATCCTGGTGGGGAGGGGTGGGGGGGGCGGTCATCATTGACCAAAAATTTAACTGGACCAGCCACATAAAAACTGTGGCTACAAGAGCAGGTCAGAGGCTAGGTATTTTGCGGCGAGTGTCTCACCTCCTGACTCCCCAAAGCCTTTCCACCATCTACAAGGCACAAGTCAGGAGTGTGATGGAATACTCTCCACTTGCTTGGATGAGTGCAGCTCCAACAACACGCAAGAAGCTCGACACCATCCAGGACAAAGCAGCCTGCTTGATTGGCACCCCATCCGCCACCTTAAACATTCACTCCCTCCACCACCGGCACACCGTGGCTGCAAGATGCACTGAAGCAACTCACCAAAGCCTCTTCGACAGCACCTCCCAAACCTGTGACCTCTACTACCGAGAAGAACAAGGGCAGCAGGCGCATGGGACTGCAGCGGTTCAAGAAGACGGCTCACCAACACCTTCTCAAGAGCAATTAGGGATGGGCAATAAATGCTGGCCTTGCCAGTGACGTCCACATCCCAGGAACGAATAATAAAAAACAATTCTGCACCTGCAAGTTTGGCCATTAAAAATGTCACCTTGCCTCTGAGTCAGAAGGTTGTGGTTCAAGCCTCATTGCAGGACTTGAAATTTCAGTCCAGTGCTGCGTTGTCTGAAGTGAGGTCCCATCTGCTTGTTCAGGAGAACATAAAAGAACCCATGGCACTATTTTGAAGAAGAGCAGGGGAGGTGTCCTGGCCAACATTTATCCTTCAACGAACATCACCAAAACAGACTAAATGGTCATTTATCTTGTTTGCTGTTTGTGGGATCTTCTGCCTAAATTGTTTGCCTAGATAACAGTAAATGCAATTCAAAAGCAAATTCAAGGCTGTGAAGTACCTTGGGATGACCTGGGAAAGTGAAAGGCACAATATAAATGCAAGTTCTTTTCTTATGAAAAAATTCCTGGGCGTTCCTTTCCGGTTATAATAATTGTGTTTAAACATACAAAAGACAATGCTTCAAATTTCGCTGCAGCAAAACCTTTGAGTGTGTTCATGAGAATCTGCAGAATGTAATTGTTATTATGCTGCGTTATGATGAGTTTGTTAAACAATAGAGTTAATGTAGAATGTATGACTCGAAATACGTTTGTGTTTAATTTGTAAATAGATACTGTAACTGAATAAAGTAGAACTGTCGTATTCACGCCAAGATCTGTATCAGTCACTCTACACCTTTTCATTAACATGCATGAGCATTTCTTCGTTGTGTGGGAGTGTTTCATAGAAAACTGAACAACAGATAAAGTTTACAATCATAGAATTTTACAGCACAGAAGGAGGCCACTCGGCCCATCGAGAAAGCAGGTTGAATCCCTGACCTTCCGACTAATAGTCAAGAGTGCTACCACTGAGCCAAGGGTTACAGGTAATCCCCCAAGGCTGAGGTTCAGGCATGATGTTGGACCAGAGCAGAGGGACCTTTACTATGCGTTTAATCAAGATTGTACCTGACGGTGCAATAAAAACAGAAAATGCTGGAAGTACAGCAGGTCTGTTCTGTCTGGTAAAGAAAAGACAGTTTCAGGTCTCAGCCTTGAGTCTCGATCTGATACGTTAATCCATCTTTATTACTTTATCGACTGTGCATTTCCAGCAGCTTGTGTTTTAATTTCATATTTTTAGCCTTCATCGTGTTTCCATTTTATATCTATGAGTGCCCTGATATTCAATCACGTTCTACGCCAGAATTCTCACCCAGTGACAGCTGCGGGAAGTGTACAGACATGGTCAGGCATGGCTGTAATGCCACTCACCCATTGTCGACTAGCTTGCCGACAGTCACTGTGAGGGGTCCCACCTGGCCACTTGGGCAGGGTACCGCGATCACACATGAAACTGTACCCTAGCAAGGAGTCGACTTCTTACAACGAAACAGAAGAACATTAAAGCCACAGTGATCTTACGGCACAGACACAGCAGGGTGATGCCAGGGACGGAAACTATAATTATGAGGAGAGACTTGAGATACTGTGACTATTTCCACTGGGATAGAGAAGGCTGCAAGGAGATTTAATAGACTTTTTTTTTAATTACGAAGGGTTTTGATAGTGAACAGCGAAAGACTATTTCCTCTGGTTGAGAAATCAGTCACGAAGAGAGTGGGGAGAGATGTCGTGAGCAATTTCTTTACACAGAGAGCTGTTGGAGCATGGAATGCTTGACCACAGGGAGCTGTTGAGGCAGAGACCTTTACAGCGTTTAAGTGAAAACTGGATAAATATTTGAAAAGCAGAGAAAAAAAAGACTGAGTGCAGTTTAAACAGAGTGCTGCGAGTTGGGTGAGTCAGGGAGTTAGGTGAGGAGTGAAGGAGGAGCTCCCTTGCTTTGCCTTTGTTTTTTCCTAACTTTTCACCCTGTAGAATTGGTTCTTACTTTACACCAAGGAAAGAGTCCGAGAGCGGGAGCAGTCATACAACAACAACTGCGAAACCGCGAAAGTGACGTCACAACCAGGGAAGGAGCTGATTGGTAAGTAGGACCTGGTGAGTATTTCTACAGTCCAGTTGTTAAAGTGAAAGTAAGGTCTCTAGTTTAGAGTAAGTAGTGTTTAAAGGGAAGTAAGGTCCCTCGTGTATTTAATATTCTTTAATTTAAAGGAAGTAAAGGGAGTAAATTAAGGGTAGGACATGGCAGGGCAGCTCGGCACCGTGGAGTGCTCCTCCTGTGCTATGTGGGAAGTCAGGGACACTTTCGGTGTCCAGGGCGAACACATGTGCAGGAAGTGTCTCCAGCTGCAGCGTTTCGGAGCTGGAGCTGCAGTCACTGTGGAGTATCCGTGAAGCTGAGATCTTCATGGATAGCACGTTTAACGAGGTGGTCACACCACAGGTAAAGAGTGCACAGGCAGATAGGAAATGATGACCGCCAGACAGTGCAAAAGAACTAGGAAGGTAGTGCAGGAGTCCCCTGGTTCCATCTCCCTCTCCGACAGATTTTCCGTTTTGGATACTGCTGGGGGAGATGGTTTCTCAGGGGAATGCAGCAAGAGCCAAGTCCGTGGCACTACGAGTGGCTCAGCTGCACAGGAGGGGAGGAAAAAGAGTGGGAGAGCAATAGTGATAGGGATCCTATCGTAAGGGGAACAGATAGACGTTTCTGTGGCTGCAGACGTGACTCCAGGATGCTATGTTGCCTCCCTGGTGCCAGGGTCAAGGATGTCACTGAACGGCTACAGGGCATTCTGAAGGGGGAGGGTGAACAGTCAGAGGTCGTGGTTCACATTGGTACCAACAACATGGGTAGAAAGAGGGACGAGGTCCTGCAACAGGAATTTAGGGAGCTAGGTAGCAGATTAAAAAGCAGGACCTCAAAAGGTTGTAATCTCTGGATTACTCCCGGTGCCACGTGCTAGTGAGTATAGGAATAGGAGGATAGAGCAGATGAATGCGTGGCTAAAGAATTGGTGCAGGAGGGAGGGCTTTAGTTTCCTGGATCACTGGGTTTGCTTCTGGGGAAGGTGGGACCTGTTCAAGTCGGACGGGCTGCACCTGAACCGGAACGGGACCAACATCCTTGCAGGGAGGTTTGCTAGTACTGTTGGGGAGGGGTTTAAACTAACTTGGCAGGGGGATGGGATACGGAGTGGAGCTATAGTAGGGGGTGATGCACAGCCAAATATAGAGGAAAAAACAAGTCAGCCTGGAAGGCAGAGCAAATATGTAACGGCACAAGGGAGTATAGCAAGGCTGGATGGCATTTATTTTAATGCAAGGAGTCTTGCGAGTAAGGCAGATGAATTGAAGGTGTTGATGAACACATGGGAGTATGATATTGTTGCTATCACAGAGACATGGTTGAGGGAGGGGCAGGACTGGCAGCTCAATATTCCGGGGTATAGAATCTTCAGGCGAGACAGAGGGGGGTGTAAAAGAGGAGGGGGTGTCGCAATATTAATCAAGGAGTCAATTACTGCTGTAAGGAGGGATGATATCTTAGCAGGTTCGTCCAATGAGGCCATATGGGTAGAACTTAAAAACAAAAAGGGGGCAAGCACTTTGCTGGGAGTGTACTATAGGCCCCAAACAGTCAGGGGGAGATAGAGGAACAGATATGTAGGCAAATCTCAGAGAAGTGTAGAAATAATAGGGTAATAATAGTAGGGGATTTCAACTTCCCCAATATTAACTGGGATAGTCAGAGTGTGAAAGGCTTCGAGGGTGCGGAATTCTTAAAATGCATCCAGGAGAGCTTTTTGAGCCAGCATGTAGAAAGTCCTACAAGAGAGGGGGCGGTGCTGGACCTAATTCTAGGGAATGTAGCCGGGCAAGTGGTAGAAGTGCATTTTGGTGACAGTGACCATAATTCGGTGAGATTTAAGGTCGTCATGGAAAAGGACAAAGATGGACCGGAAATAAAGGTTCTAAATTGGGGGAAGGCCGATTTTAATATGATAAGGCAGGATCTGGCCAAAGTGGACTGGGATCAGCTACTTGTAGGAAAATCCACATCAGAGCAGTGGGAGTCTTTCAGAAAGGAAATAGAGAAAGTACAACGCCAACATGTTCCCGTAAAGGTCAAGGGTGGGACCAACAAGCCCAGGGAACCCTGGATGTCAAGGGATATACAACAATGGATTAGGAAAAAAAGGGAGGCTTTTGGCAGATACAAAGGACTAAAAACAATGGAAGCCCTAGAGGAGTATAGAAAGTGCAGGGGGATACTTAAAAAAGAAATTAGGAGAGCGAAGAGGGGGCATGAAAAAACACTGGCGGGCAAAATAAAGGAAAATCCCAAGGTGTTTTATAAGTATATTAAGGGCAAGAGGAAAACCAGAGAAAGAGTAGAGCCCATTAGGGACCAAAGTGGCAATCTGTGTGTAGAGCCGGAAGATGTGGGTGAGGTTTTAAATGAATATTTTGCATCTGTGTTCACTATGGAGAAGGACGATGTAGGCATAGAAATCAGGCAGGGGGATTGTGATATACTTGAACAAATTAGTGTTGAGAGGGAGGAGGTACTAGCGGTTTTAGCAGGCTTAAAAGTGGATAAATCTCCAGGCCCAGACGAGATGTATCCCAGGCTGCTGTGTGAGGCAAGGGAGGAGATTGCAGGGGCTCTGACACAAATTTTCAGAACCTCTCTGGCCACAAGGGAGGTGCCAGAGGACTGGAGGACAGCTAACGTAGTACCATTATTCAAGAAGGGTAGTAGGGATAAACCAGGGAATTACAGGACAGTGAGCCTAACATCAGTGGTAGGGAAATTATTGGATAAAATTCTGAGGGACAGAATTAGTCTCCACTTGAAGAGGCAAGGATTAATCAAGGATAGTCAGCATGGCTTTGTCAGGGGGAGATCATGTCTAACCAATTTGATTGACTTTTTCGAGGGGGTGACTAGGTGTGTGGATGAGGGTAGTGCAGTTGATGTGGTCTACATGAACTTCAGTAAGGCTTTTGACAAAGTCCTGCATGGGAGACTGGTCAAGAAGGTAAGAGCCCATGGGATCCAGGGCAATTTGGCACATTGGATCCAAAATTGGCTTCCTGGCAGGAGGCAGAGGGCGATGATCGAAGGTTGTTTTTGTGACTGGAAGCCTGTGTCCAGTGGTGTACCGCAGGGATCGGTGCTGGGTCCTTTGTGTACATTAATGATTTAGATATGTATGTAGGAGGTATGATCAGTAAGTTCGCAGATGACACGAAAATTGGTGGAGTGGTAAATAGCCAGGAGGGAAGCCTCAGGCTGCAGGACGATATAGACGGGTTGGTCAGATGGGCAGAACAGTGGCAAATGGAATTTAACCCTGTAAAGTGTGAGGTGATGCATTTTGGGAGGACTTACAAGGCAAGGGAATACACAATGAATGGTAGGACCCTAGGAAGGACAGAGGATCAGAGGGACCTTGGTGTGCATGTACAGAGATCCCTGAAGGCAGCAGGACAGGTAGTTAAAAAGGCATATGGGATACTTGCCTTCATTAGCCGAGGCATAGAATATAAGAGCAGGGAGGTTATGATGGAGCTGTACAAAACGCTAGTTAGGCCACAGCTGGAATACTGTGTGCAGTTCTGGTACCACACTATAGGAAGGATGTGATTGTATTGGAGAGGGTGCAGAGGAGATTCACCAGGATGTTACCTGGGCTGGAGCGCTTCAGCTATGAAGAGAGACTGGACAGGCTGGGGTTGTTTTCCTTAGAGCAGAGAAGGCTGAGGGGGGACCTGATTGAGATGTACAAAATTATGAGGGGCATAGATAGGGTAGATAGAAAGGAACTTTTCCCCTTAGTAGCGTGGTCAATAACCAGGGGGCATAGTTTCAAGATAAGGGGCAGGAGGTTTAGAGGGGATTTGAGGAAAAACTTTTTCACCCAGAGGGTGGTTGGAATCTGGAACTCACTGCCTGAAAGGGCTGGTAGAGGCAGGAACCCTCACAACATTCAAGAAGCATTTAGATGAGCACTGGAAACGCCATAGCATACAAGGCTACGGACCAAGTGCTGGAAAATGGGATTAGAATAGACAGGGCTTGATGGCCGGCGCGGACACGATGGACCGAAGGGCCTCTTTCTGTGCTGTATAACTCTCTGACTCGCATTTACATAGCGCCTTTCTCAACCACCAGACGTCGCAAAGCGCTTTACAACCAGTGAAGTACTTTTAAAGTGTAGTCACTGTTGTAATGTAGGAAACGCGGCAGACAATTTGCTCTTCTTAGAAATAGTGCCACGGGATCTTTTACGTCCATTTGACTGAGCAGACGGCACCTCGGTTAAACATCCCATCCGAAAGACGGCACCTTCGACAGTGCAGCACTCCCTCAGTACTGCGCTGGAGTGTCAGCCTAGATTTTTGTGCTCAAGTCTCTGGAGTAGGCCTATGAACCCACACCCTTCATGACTCAGAGGTGAGGGTGCTACCAACTCAGCCACGGCCGACACCTAAAGGCACAGAACTATGGGGAGAGACAAGGGCAGTTTTGGATTGCTCGAGCAACGAGCTGACGAAGACACGACAGGCTGAATGGCCTTCTGTGCTGTAAACCTCTGTGGTTCCAAGAATGGTTATGCCCTTCAGGCACACACACACATAACTATTTCTACATTAAAAAAATAAATGTTCCTGTAACTTATCACAAAGTTGCGCTTCAGCTTTTGACACTTGCTACTTACTTTTGATAAATCCAGAAAGTTGTGTTTCATCGCTGGGATTGATTGCATTGCCCGGATTTCACGGATCAACTCAGATTTTTTCCTAATTTCTGCGTTAGTCTTCTCCAAGAGCTGTTGAAGCATTTCTTCTGTTTCTTATTCATCTCCTTAGCTGAAAAAAAAAATATCACGAGTACTTCCTAATTATCTATCAGCACCATTGTCTGGTCTTCTCAGGACAAAGCCAGTCAGCACTACAGTGTACTTTGTCAGGTCTATTCGTAAATAGAGACCAAATGATATGCATTTATAAATACAGCTAATATGTAAAATATGTACATATTATATATACTAGTTATTTTGCAAATGCTGAGTGGGAGGATACGTTGCTCATGATGAAAGAGGTGTAATGTTATATAACCGCAATCTATTATTGTCATTGATTTCGTCAAATTCTGCTTTCATTATGTATTTGATATTTTCCGCAGAATTTTTTGGGGATTGTATTCCACGATTCTGACTATTTTTCCGTGAACACCATAAATGGCCTTGATTATTATTACATGTTCCTTTACCTGTGTCTTTAACAGGCAGTCAGGTGTCAGCCGGGGCTCAGTCATAGCGCTCTCACCTCTGAGACACAAGGTTGTGGGTTGAAGCCCCACTCCAGAGACTTGAGCACAAAATCCAAAGTGACACCCCCAGTGCAGTACCGAGCGAGTGCTGCACTGTTGGAGGTGCCGTCTTTCCAATAAGACGTTAATCCAAGGCCCCATCTGCCCTCTCAGGTGGATGTAAAAGATCCCGTGGCACTATTGCAAAGAAGAGCAGGGGAGTTCTCCCCGATGTCCTGGTCAATATTTATCCCTCAACCAACATCACTAAAAAAACAGATTATCTGGTCATTTATCTTATTGCTGTTTGTGGGACCTTGCTGTGTGCAAATTGGCTGCCGTGTTTCCTACATTACAAGTGACATCACTTCATCTACCTCAACACCACCTCTCTTGACCCCTCCATTAACTATTTTCTCTGAGAGAGGATAATGTAAATTAGATTTAGGCCATTCAGGTGTGAAATCAGGAAATACATTTTCACACAAAGGGTAGTGGAAATCTGGAATTCTCTCCCTCAAATGGTTGTGGGTGCTGGGGCTCAATTAAAATTTTCAAGACTGGTTTCGATAGATGGTTGTTGGGTAACGTATCAAGGAATATGGATCAAAGGCTGGAAAATGGAGTTGAGGTACAGATCAGCCATGATCTAATTGAATGGCGGAAGTGCCTCGCGGAGCTGAATGGCCTCCTCCTGTTCAAATCACCCTTCATTCTCGGGCTGAACTGGACTGTTCGCATCCTATTTCGCATCCTAGGACTTGGCGTCCTATTCAACACCATGCTGAGCTACCGACCACATATCCATCTCTCCATCACAAAGACCGTCTACTTCCATCTCCGTAATATCGCTCCGCTCCTGCCTCAGTCCATCTGACAGAAACCTGATTGGAGAGATCCACACGTGGAGTTACGGGAAAGATGGCTGCAGATTTTGGAGACAACAACACATTCAAAGACTTAGGAGAGGAAGGGGAGGTTGGAGATGGGGTGGCATTTTGCAAGGACAGAGGGGATGAGGGTAGGTTTTTTTGAGGAGGATTGATGACAGCGGTTTTGAAAGAGGGAGGAACAGTACCTGAGGAGAGGAAACTGATAGATATATATTAATTCTATATTATAATATACTGTAATATAGATGCTTATATAGAAGCTAAGGAAAAGTCTACGGATTCTCATTGCCCTGTGAGTTGTTGCGTGTAATTCTCTTCATTGAAAAATGTGTCACTTGTGCGAGTCACAGTGAAGTAAGAAGCAGTTTTTTGGGAGGAGGGGTACAGAGTGGTTAGACACAGGTTCACAGTACCAACAACCTACCTGTTGAGACCTTGATCTCACTGGTGCTGCCATAAGCAAGCGGTAAGCAGAGTTCACCCGCTTTCTCACAGGGAGCAAGGGCAAATACAAGGGTGGCCTCACTGAGCCAGGTTTCATCGCAATTTCGGTCTGGGTGAAAATGTCAGCCAGGAATGGCTCAGTGCAGGGGGACCCACGTAAGGAGAAGAGGAAAAAATTGCTTGAACAACAAAGATATGTAACTCAAAAGATTTATCTTACTGTTTATTTCCCATCTCCATTTCCTGCAGGACTGCAATCAGACACTAGATGTCATGTTTCATTGCTGCCCAGTCTAGATTTTGAATAGAATAACTGCAGCAAAGGACGTCTATCTGTTCTTATTTTTATATTGCCACCTACAGCAAATCACCCATTACAATTTCTTCACCTTGGCACTGCCATCATAGAGAGCTCCCTGGTCCATTGATGAGATAACTTCAGCATTCATCGGTTCTGTACTGGGCTGTAGGAAGGTCCGAAGCTGACCGAACAAAGGTATCAATCCCAGAGGGGAGCAATTATCTTGAAGATCATTAAGGGTGATCTAATTGAGATGTTTTAAGATGATTAATGGATTTGGTAGGGTAGACTGAGAGAGAAACTATTTCCTCTGGCGGGGTGAGTCCAGAACAAGGGGTCCGTTCAGGGGTAATGACAGGAAACACTTCTTCACACAAAGGCTTGTAGAAATCTGGAACACTCACCCCACAAATGAGGAGCCATGAATATCAGATAGTCACTAATAAATCCAATAAGGAACTTCGGAGAAATTTTAGGAGAAACCCAGAGAGTGGAACTTGCTACCAAATGGCGTAATTGAGGTGACTAGCATAGATGCATTTAAGGGAAAGCTCGATAAGCATGAGTCGAAGGATATGTTGATAGGGTTAGAGGAAGAGGGGTGGGAGGAGGATCGTGTGGGGCATAAAGACCGGCATAGACCAGTTGGGCCTGTTTCTGTGCTGTAAATTCCAAGTAATTCTGTGACACACGCGTATGCAGTTCGGCACTGCTCTCTGGGGTATAAAAACACCTTACATTCAGAACCTGGAAAGGCAGTAGTGATTTTAAAAAGGGGGGGAAAAATGACACACAGCATTCCACACCGTGAATGATATTTACTCCACATACCCATCTTCTGTTTATATTCCTGCATTTTCAATTTTTGTTGCTTTGTGTCGCCTCGCCCTTTTATCACCTGCTCCACCCGCTCTTTCACCTCCTTCTCTTCCTGAAGTCGCTTCTCTGTATATTTCTGCATCAATTCTGCTGCCTGAAATGACGATATTTAAGATATAAGAAGTCCTGTATTTTTTGAGGAGTACAGAGTGGTAGTATTTTCCTAATATGAATTAGGAGCAGGAGTAGGCCATACGGCCCCTCGAGCCTGCTCCGCTATTCAATGAGATCATGGCTGATCTTCTACCTCAACTCCACTTTTCCGCCTGATTCCCATATGTCTTGATTCCCCGAGAGTCCAAAAATCTATCTATCTCAGCCTTGAATATACTCAAAGGCTCAGCATGCACAGCCCTCTGGGGCAGAGAATTCCAAAGATTCACAACCCTCTGAGTGATGAAATTCCTCCTCATCTCACTCTTAAAAGGCCGACTCCTTATCCTGAGACTATGTCCCCTAATTCTAGATTCTCCAGACAGGGGAAACAACCTCTCAGCATCTGCCCTGTCAATCCCCCTCAGAATCTTGATTGGTTTTATTGACACTTATAAACTATTGGATTTTTTACATTCACCCTTGGATTACAGACAGGTCCGGGAAAATTTCAGTCTCTTTGTGCTGGCCAATTCTTTAAAAATATCAGTTCATGCACCACGACACTGAAGCAGACCCTAATAATACAGTAATAAATGAGACGACTGGCTTTATGATTATGATATTAACCTTGCACAACAAAAATCAAGATGTGGAGATGCCGGTGTTGGACTGGGGTGGACAAATGTGAGAAGTCGCACAACACCAGGTTATAGTCCAACAGCTTTATTTGAAATCACAAGCTTTCACCTGACGAAGGAGCAGCGCTCCGAAAGCTTGTGATTTCAAATAAAGCTGTTGGACTATAACCTGGTGTTGAACAAAAATCAACACCAGATGTACAATTTTGAATAAGAACTAAAAAAAAAATTAATGCATTACTCCCGCCCCATCTTACTTTCCCCCTTTATTTTCTGTTCTTCCCTATTCTCTCTACAACCTTTAACGAGATTTATTTTGACTTTGGTGCCATCTAATGTATCTTCTATATTTACTTTTATTTAATCTCCTGTGTGTCCCAGATCCCATTGTTCAATCACAGAAATTGTTCTCGAATTGGTTGAAAGCATTTTCTTTCCGCCAATTGAGGTCTAGAAATCCATGGGTTAATCACAGAAATTTCAGCACAGGAGGTGGCCCATTTGGCCCATTGTGCCTGTGCCAATTTATGGTGCAAAATTACTCAGTGTCAAATAGAAGTTTCCTATCACCGTATGAATTATCTCAGCCATGGTGTCAGTTATTAAGTCACACCAACAGTGCAATTGGATTGTTTGTATTTCTTTACATATGTTTGTGTGCAACTATTTCTCCTGCCTTGGAGAGAATGTTCTTCGATCTTCTCCAGCTATTCCACAGTCCTATCTGGGTCCCATAGCTGGTGCCAGGTAACCTCCTTCCAGAAAGTATCTAGGATAGTCTTATCATAACAACTATAAAAATTTACAGCTCAGGGCAAGGCCAGCCAGTCCATCATGTCAATCCCTGCTCTTGCTAGAACTGTCCACAACAAAATCTCACTGCCCTGCTCTCTCTATCTAGCTTCCCCTTAAATGCATCTAAACTATTCGCCTCAACTACTCCCTGTGGTAGCAAGTTCCACAGTCTCACCACTCTCTTGTTAAAGAAGTTTCTCCTGAATTCCTGATTTGATTTCATGGTGAATTTCTTATATTGTTGGCCTCTAGTTTTGCTCTTCCCCACAAGTGGAAACACTCTCTCTGTATCACTCTATCACTCTCTCTGTATCCACTCTATCAAAAGCTTTCATAATTTTAAAGACCTCTGTTAGGTCACCCCTCAGCCTTCTCTTTTCAAGAGATTGGGAGGTCTTGCCTGCTGGCCATGTATGTCGGGAAATCGTAGACTTTTAAAAATTTCTGTCAGCCTTGTAAAGATCCCTCTCCGCTGCTCCAACAATGTGCTCAACCCCATCTTCAGAGGAGCCTCCTGCCCCCCCCACCCACCCACCCCGCCCCCCGACCCCCGACACTGTCCCAGTGTGACATTTTTCCCCATTTCCCACACCAGCCTCTCTGACCAACTTGAGCCCAAGCCCACTTGGAATGTGGATTGATACTGCTCCAACCCATTTCACATGGGATCCTTACAGCTCGTGGGCAAAGCAGGCTTTCATTTTCCCATTCATCCATGCTGGATTCAAACTCAGGTCCCAGAGGTGAAACATCAGTGCCTGTTCCACTAAACTACCCAGTACCCAACACACTGAGGCACTCCCCATTACAGAAGGTTCTCATGAAAGGACAGACACTTATGATTTGCAATAACATTTATGCAAGGCACGAATAACAGCATCCAATAAATATCGATTGTGTAACGTGACGCAACGGAATGACTCAGTACCTCCTCTTTCTGCTGAGCTGCTTTCCTCTGGTTCTCCTCGATTCTCGCCTGCCGTGCCAGTATCGCGTCTTCGAAGAAGATCCTTCCTTCAAGACGACGGCGTTCTACATCTGTCAGCTGTTGCTCCCTCAGCTCCTCATCCCTTTGCTTCTGCCATTCCTCATACTTGGAGGGATCGTGACCTCCTTCTATGAGATGATCAATTCTGGAATGGCCACAATAGAAGATCTTGTTGAGGTTTCGACAGTCATTGTTTTTAATATTAGCAGCTGACTTCATGCTGCAGAATGAACAACTTTTTTAATGACTGTTGTCTTTTGCCTCAATTTCACCACGCAATAATCGCCAAGCAGGATGGTTGCCTCCCAGTCGGGGAACACTTCAGCAGTCAAGGGCATTCAGCCTCGGATCTGCGGGTTAGTGTTCTCCAAGGCGGCCTTCGTGATACACGACAACGCAAAATCATCGAGCAGAAACTGATAGCCAAGTTCCGCACTCATGAGGATGGCCTCAATCGTGATATCGGGTTCATGTCACGCTATAGAACGTGACTTGACATCTTTGCCGGTCTTTCCAGTTTAAAAAAAAACACAAGAAACAAACACAAAAAATGGAGAGGATATGCAGCCAGCAGGTGTTCTGACGCGTTGGACCCCCTGGGACACATCTCATTGTCTTGGCTGTGCTCTTAGTGTGTCTTTGATGTAGGGAAAGATTTAATCTATGCATTTTCTCTGTGTTTTTATATTCTGTGAATTCTGATAGATTCTCTCACAGTAACTTTGCCTGACGAAGGGGCGACAGCTCCGAAAGCTTGTAATTTTAAATAAATCTGTTGGACTATAACCTGGTGTTGTGCGACTTCTCATTTTAATATGTGACACAGTGTCTGAGGGCTTGTCCACCATTATAAAAAATGCTCCTTTTAGAGCCCTTTAATAACATCTCCCTCCCTATTTCGGTAACCTCCTCAAGTCAATGCAGCGTTCGCTGTTATTACCCCTTTGAAACTGACCGCAACTTCAGGATTTAGCGCATGCACATCCAAACGCAGAAATTCTGATGTTACGATGAGTTAATCACTGCTCTGACACTGGCTGCACTGTGGTGCCCGCCCGCCCGCCCCCCCGCACCGACTCATAGCCGGCAATCCGTGTAATCAGGGAAATCAGTGACACTGACGAAAACTTAGGCTTTTCTGCAGTAATATCGCTGTTAAATACCCCGTTAAAAGTTAGCCTTTTGGATTAGGCGGAACTGGGATTTTAACAGCGTACTGACTGCTAAAACCTTATGGCCCTGAAAAACTAATTTTGATTTTGTGGTGTGTCAAATTTATCCATTTTCATAAAAATTCCAATTTTTAAGAAACTTAAAAAATTTTTTTTTTTTTAAAGTTTGTTCATATTTATTTCAGATTTACCTTTTCCCCATGTGAGAGCCCCAATCTTTGCTCTAACATTTTTAAAAAGTCAGAATAAAAGCAGCTTCTTCATTTCCTGGTTCCCCGTCTGTGAGAATTTTGCATTGTGATTGGCTGCTTAGACAGCTTGTTGAGGTCACAGCAGCTCGCACTAGGGGATCCCCATTAACTTACACTGATCTCAACTGAACGTCAGAAAAGCCAAACTTCTCGCTACAGAGATTGCGAGATCTTTGAGGGAAGCTTACTTCAGGGTCAGCGGCGAACGCCTTTGCTTCGCCGCTGACCGCAAATTACGGGCCAAAGTTTGTCTGATAATGCTTGGGACATATTTCCTGCATTAAAGGCGTCATACAAATGCTGTTTGTTATTGTTGTTTGTTGTTGAAATTAACCTCTCGTTGGCTGAAAGCTGCTCCAAGGCATTTTCTTTCAGCCAGTCGAGGTCTACAAATTCAAAGGTCGCAAGGGTCAAATTGCTGGGTTAACCACAGAAATCTCAGCACAGAAGGAGGTTGTTTGGCCCATTGTGCCTGTGCCAATACAGGGTGCAATTAGTCAGTGTCAAATAGAAGTATGAATCATCTCAGCCGTGGTGTCAGTTGTTCAGTCACACCCACAGTGCAGTCGGGATTGTTTGTACTTCTCTGCGTGCCTGTGTGCTGTGGGTATTTCTCCTCCCTTGAAGAGCACGCACCTGCGATTTTCTCACAGTTCTATCTGGGTCCCATGATTTAACCATCAAGGCTGGCATCAACTAATTTACTTCCAGAAAGTCTCAAGGATAGTCTTACCATGGAACTACAGACATTTACAGTTACGATTTTTCTACGGCTTCCAAACCTAACTCGTTAAAGGGGCTCTGGGGTAACGTTTCTCTGATAAATGGGCTCTGAGGTCATGCTTTCCATTGAAGGGGTTTTATCCCGTTTTGTGATCCTAATAAAATTGGGGCTGTGCATATAAGATCGTCACTAATAGGAAGATTGGAACAGGAGTAGGCCATTCAGCCCCTCGAGCCTGTTCCGCCAATCAATTAGATCCAATAGGGAATTCAGGAGAATGTTCTTTCCCCAGAGAGTGGCGAGAATGTGGAACTCGCTACCACAAGGTGTAGTTGAGGTGGAAAGCATAGATGCAATTAAGGGAAAGCTAGATAAGCACATGAGGGAGAAAGGAATAGAGGATATGTTGATAGGGTGGGAGGAGGCTCGTGTGGAGCATAAACACTGGCATAGACGAGTTGGGCCGAACGGCTTGTCTCCGTGCTATACAATTCGATGTAATTCTATATTATCCACGGCATGGTGCACTGGGCACATAAAGAGTTTGCTCAGAGATCTTAGCCTTTAGTTTACTTGACTGGGCAGCACACAATTGAGTGTGAATGCAGCACTTAAAGCATTGCAGCCTGTCAAAAAGGGGAAGTCTTTGAGATGGGAGAAAAGTGAACTGATTGTTTACAATGGTACATATGGGCAACACTTGTCCCTTTGATGCAGGAGATGCATCAATGAACGGTGGCCCTATTTGAGGCTGAAGGTCCCAGAAGTCACCCGACTCCCTCAGATACCTGGCAGAAAAATAGGAGTACGTTTGCTGGTGTCAGGAATAAGACAAGGGCGAATTTGCTCCTCACTTTTGCACATATTTTCCTGTGCGGCACAATGACCATGACGCAAGCCTAAGTTGGGAACTGCCACACCCTCTGGGAGGTCCCATTTGAAACACTGATGGCAGCTGAAGAACAGCAAACATGACCCGATGCTGAGGTGACCAGGCCTCGGTGCTCCTCTGCTGTTAGGGGGTTTCTGAGTGGGGTCATCAGCCATGGATCCAGAGGACGGTTCTGCTCTTCTAAGAGCCAACCACCCAACGTTTCTTCTTCAAATAATGCACGTACTATGGTCTGCTGCACAGCGATAACATTTACTGAACCGTTTCGTGCGCGGCCTTCCATGCCCTTTTAAAGACCGCTGGTTATACCGCTCACCATCTGGTACAGATGAGTTTAGCACGTGCAGAGCATGGTCTATTCATTCAGAACATAGGAATTGCCAGACGAGAAAAGATCAAGGTCCGTCTAGTTCGCCTTCTACCATCCTGCTAGTCGCACGATACAACAATCACGGAGTTGTTGACTAATCGTAGCAATCAATCGCTATCAATTGGTCTATAATAGGGTTGCCAACTGTGGTTGACTCCAGCTGGCGGCAGCCTGAGAGCCAGCAGAAACAGTGGGAGGTGACCCGATGGCATTTCCGCCCTGTTTACGTCGGGCGGAGGGAGTTAAAATTAGCCCTGCTATCCTGTATGTGACGAAGCAGGTTCTTTTAATGCTGACTGAGTATTTCTGAACAGTATAATTATTTTTGATGGCAATGTTTAAAAGCTGGTACGTTGGAACCGAGCCACACAGACTGGGCAAGTCCCAGGTTCAGTACCTGCTTGCGCTGAGTTAGCTGGGTTTCCAGCCAAGGCAGCAGCAGAGCTATGATTGTCCTTGGCTCTCCTAGGTTAGGAAGGCTGGAAAAAAATATCAGCCTGGCTTCCCACTCCGGATTGCAATCCAGCGACTCGGGTCATTAGGATTTTACAATAACTCAAAGTTCTGAATGACTTTAGTTGATTAAGGCAGAATTTTCTGCGCGGTCGGTGGGGTGGGGGGGGGCGGGGGTCAGGTGGGAAAGTGTTTTTTTTTTTACAGCAGGTTGGGAACCTGCTGTCAACCCACCACCACGCGCCTTTCCCAATGTTGGGTCTGTCAGCGCTGAGCAGACCCGACAGGCAACGGTGGGGGACCCAATTAATCTCATTAGCATCGAGTTGACAGATGCTTAACAGACTTTTTTAACTCACCCTTTCAGTTTAACTTCATGGCCACGGGAACCATGCTGTTCGGGGACCACGGCTGTCAACCTGAGGCGGGAGTTCAGTGGCCATTGCTCCAGCTGATTACTTGACAGCTTCAAATGTACAGTAAAAGCTCCCAGCTCACAGCTTTTCACTTTCCTCAGCCACAAGTTGTATCTCAGTCCATATCCAGCACAGATTCTGCAGGCTTTCCACTTTCCACTCTCCATCCACTCTCACCTCATTGAAAGAACTCTCTCAACATTGACAGAATGCTTCTGTCATCTCTACTTCACCTGCCATCTATTCCATCAACATGGGTGCCCTTTATACTGTCTGACCTTGGTCCTCAGAATCCGACCACGATCAGCCCCAACACCAGCAGCATCAGGCACACCAGCAGCACCAACAACAACACCAACCTTGTCCGCAATCACCTGATTGATGCTGCACAGGACACAGGGCATCAGCACCCGAGCACATCGCTGCCCGGGAGGCCAGGGATGGCCTAACCATGGCCAGATTTACTTCACTTGACGCTGTGCACCCTGGCTGCCACATGATGCGCCAGGTTGGCACCATCCCACAACAACACCAGAAAGCATCCCTACAATGTCCAAGCCATTCTTTTCACACTCATCACCATTGCGGGGGGGTACTGTTATGTCTTACCATTCACTGCAACTCACTAAACCACTTCCAAAGGTGCACACAAACCTGTCCAAGAACACAAAGTGTTGAAAATAAAGGTTTCAATGTTTGACAGCACATTAACAGAAACTTTGCATGAACATTGGATAAAACACCCAAGTGGCTACCCTTGTGTGTTGTTAGTAGGTATGATTGCACTTGGATGAGGGTGAGTGTAAGGGTGGCTAGTGAGATGGGGATGTGATAATGTAGATAGAGAGAGAGGGATGGGTGGAGGTGCAAGGTAAGTTGGTGTGAGTAAGGAGGTGCAGAGGTAGGGTAGGGAAGGCAGAGTGATGGGGATGTGATGAGAGGCACAGGACAATGAAGGTGAGTGTGGCTTTGTACTAACGTTTCATGATCTAATGAGATAATTGAAAGGTTTGCGCCACTGCACCCAGGTCCTCCTAATGACATCCCTGCTTGTGCCCTCCTGTGCAATGTGCAACCAGGCTGTGTTGGTGTCCTGGGGAGGTGTCTTCCGCCCATCGGAAGGGAAGAGAACCTTCCTGCGTGCTCTGACTCCCTCCATCAGCATATGGAGGGAGTCATGGGAGAGCCTGGGTGCCATCCTGCACCCCTGTGCAGTCATTGTCAATGTTTGCAGCACCTCAATGCTGTAGAACACTGACAGCACAAATGTCAAAATAAAGTTGGCCACGGTCCCTTTAAGGAAACCGGCTGATGACGCATCATCAAATGACGTCACCAGACCCGGGAAACGTGCTGGGTGACAGAAAGTGATTTCACAGAGTGGGATGGAGCCAGCAGCGGGGTCGGGACCCGCCACCGACATCGCCAGCCACGGACCCACTGAGATAAGTAAAATCGCAGCCGAAGTCTCAGGGTCATAATCACACATGAAAGGTTATCATGTTCAAAGCTAATGGCCGATAAATTTGCAGGTGCTAAACGGCCTCCTGGGCCTCCAATATGGCAGGCAGGAAGCGTACACATTACGAACAGGAAGTGTGCCACCTGCCATATTGGTATAGGCAAATAATTTGGCGTCCAGGGCCCACGCCTGTAACCGGCATTAGGCCCTTTGCAAATAAGGGGCCCAGCGCCTGTTTAAAGCCCCTTCTGCAATATTGGTTTGCCCTGAGCAAGCAGGTGCCGGCTGATTTCAGGAAAACTTGGTTTACAAACAGCCTAACAGGTGGTCCTTAAAGGAACCGCCGCAGGCCACAACCAACACGGTAAGTGTTTAACATATACTTGCCTGAATGTGTAGCCCCTGCTCCTCCCAACCCCACATTAAAAGTACGCTGGCCACTGCCAGCCAACACTACCCCACCCCCATCCTGACCTCGAGCCCCCCAAATTACCACCGCCCTACCACCCCGCCGCCCCCCCCCACTACCCTGATCACCGCCACCATACCACTCATTCCGGCCCCGGTCCAGCTCCAGGCCACCGTTCTTCAACCCTCCCAACTTGATCGCCCACCCTCCAGGTTCATCCCCTTTCCCTATTGCCCCCCCCCGCCCCCCTCCTTCACAGCCCCTTTTAACTAATTACCTGAGGGCCGCTGCAGGCGTCGCATCGGCCCGGTCAGCAGTTCCTCGTCAGCAGCGAGCTGCCTGGGGACACTTATTAGGTGTCTACAGTTCAGCGGCTCGATATTAATGAGGCCCCAGGCCCAATATCATGAGCACCTTGGCCCTCTCCATCCAAGCCCGAGGTGCACGCAATATTGGGCCTCGGGCCTCTATCATTGAATGTTCACCGCTGGTAACACTAGAATGCCACAAAACCCAATATAAAGGCAGCTAAAGAGAGCGCTGAAGGCGCCGTACCTTTCCAGTTCTTCTTTCACTCTGCGCTGGTAGAGGACGTTCTCCCTCAGAATGGCTGCTGTGTTCAATTTTATTGGAATATTTTCCATCTGTTTGACGAGAGAAAATGCATGCACTATTCAATTCATTGTTTGCTCCTCATTGTGTATTAATCCATGTTCAAGGGTTACCGAGTGCATATCGTGGCTGTGGCAACAACCCTGACTGACAAATTTCGAGCTTCATGGAAAGAGAAAAAGTGGTCTGGTTAACTGCAAATCTGGGCATGAAAACGAAGCGAAAAAAATGCCTGGAAGTGATTGCAAGTCAGTAAACTAATCAAAGGCATCATTATGGTCCAAACATTGCTGGAGCGGAGCACCTCGTGACGTGCGGCGTTAGTTAGACTTTTTTCTGCACCATGCAGCTCGAACTTCTTTGCACCGTAAACTTGCTGGATGTGCAAGCCGACAGCGGCGCAGCGAGGGCAACGGGACCTCCGCGAACGATGGGACCAAAGGTCTATCTCCCTAACCAATGAGATTTAAGGATTGAGAAAGATACAGAGGAATGATGGAGAGGAGGATGAATTAGAGTGAGATAATTACAGTCAAATCAGAGAAATAAAAAGAGGGAAAGAAAGATTGGATTAAGAGAGAGAAAAAAACAGACAGAAAGGAAAAGAAAAAAAAATGTTAAAATGTTAAATTTGACATTTAAACAAATCTCTAACAACAATTTATTAGAAGTCGCACAACACCAGGTTATAGTCCAACAGATTTATTTAAAATTACAAGCTTTCGGAGCTGTCGCTCCTTCCTCAGGTAGAGTAGCTGTGAGAGAATCTCCCAGAATTCACAATATAAACACAGAAAAAATGTATTCAAATCTTTCCCTACATCAAAGACACACTAAGAGCACAGCCAAGACAATGAGATGTGTCCCAGGGGGTCCAACGTGTCAAAACACCTGCCGGCTGCATATCCTCTGCAATTGACTTTGGTTCTTGTGTTAGTTTTTTTTTAAAAAAGGCTGGAAAGACCGGCCATGATGTCAAGTCACGTTCTGTATCGTGACATGAACCCGATATCGCGATTGAGGCCATCCTCATGAGTGCAGAACTTGGCTATCAGTTTCTGCTCTATGATTTTGCGCTGTCGTGTATCCCGAAGGCCGCCTTGGAGAACGCTAACCCGCAGATCCGAGGCTGAATGCCCCTGACTGCTGAAGTGTTCCCCGACTGGGAGGCAACCCTCCTGCCTGGCGATTGTTGCGCGGTGTCCGTTCATACGTTGTCTCAGTGTCTGCATGGTCTCGCCGATGTACCATGCTCTGGGGCATCCTTTACTGCAACGTATCAGGTAGACAACGTTGGCCGAGTCACATGAGTATGTACCATGTACCTGGTGGGTAGTGTCCTCACGTGTGATGATGGTATCTGTGTCCATGATCTGGCATGTCTTGCAGAGGTTGCCGTGGCAGGGTTGTGTGGTGTCGTGGTTGCTGTTCTCCTGAAAGATGGGTAATCTGCTGCGAACGATGGTACTTTTGAGGTTAGGCGGCTGCTTGAAGGCGAGTAGTGGAGGCGTGGGGATGGCCTTAGCAAGGTGTTCGTCGTCATCGATGACATGTTGAACACACGAATCTCCATCAAAGACGGACGCCTCAGCACTTCACTCTACCGCAAGCCCACGGACAACCTCACGATGCTCCACTTCTCCAGCTTCCACCCTAACCACGTTAAAGAAGCCATCCCCTATGGACAAGCCCTGCGAATACACAGGATCTGCTCAGACGAGGAGGAACGCGATAGACACCTACGGACACGGACGCCCTCGTAAGAACGGGATATGACGCTCGACTCGTCGATCGACAGTTCCGACGGGCCACAGCGAAAAACCGCATAGACCTCCTCAGAAGACGAACACGGGACACAACCAACAGAGTACCCTACGTCGTCCAGTACTTCCCCGGAGCGGAAAAACTACGCCATGTTCTTCGCAGCCTTCAACATGTCATCGATGACGACGAACACCTTGCTAAGGCCATCCCCACGCCTCCACTACTCGCCTTCAAGCAGCCGCCTAACCTCAAAAGTACCATCGCTCGCAGCAGATTACCCATCTTTCAGGAGAACAGCAACCACGACACCACACAACCCTGCCACGGCAACCTCTGCAAGACATGCCAGATCATGGACACAGATACCATCATCACACGTGAGGACACTACCCACCAGGTACATGGTACATACTCATGTGACTCGGCCAACGTTGTCTACCTGATACGTTGCAGTAAAGGATGCCCCAGAGCATGGTACATCGGCGAGACCATGCAGACACTGAGACAACGTATGAACGGACACCGCGCAACAATCGCCAGGCAGGAGGGTTGCCTCCCAGTCGGGGAACACTTCAGCAGTCAGGGGCATTCAGCCTCGGATCTGCGGGTAAGCGTTCTCCAAGGCGGCCTTCGGGATACACGACAGC
The DNA here is from genome assembly GCA_030390025.1 of Squalus acanthias. Classification (NCBI taxonomy): domain Eukaryota; kingdom Metazoa; phylum Chordata; class Chondrichthyes; order Squaliformes; family Squalidae; genus Squalus; species Squalus acanthias. The sequence goes on from CM059425.1 coordinate 259,016,393, forward strand.
GCAAAATCATAGAGCAGAAACTGATAGCCAAGTTCCTGCACTCATGAGGATGGCCTCAATCGCGATATCGAGTTCATGTCACGATACAGAACGTGACTTGACATCATGGCCGGTCTTTCCAGCCTTTTTAAAAAAAAAACTAACACAAGAACCAAAGTCAATTGCAGAGGATATGCAGCCAGGCAGGTGTTTTGACACGTTGGACCCCCTGGGACACATCTCATTGTCTTGGCTGTGCTCTTAGTGTGTCTTTGATGTAGGGAAAGATTTGAATACATTTTTTCTGTGTTTATATTGTGAATTCTGGGAGATTCTCTCACAGCTACTCTACCTGAGGAAGGAGCGACAGCTCCGAAAGCTTGTAATTTTAAATAAATCTGTTGGACTATAACCTGGTGTTGTGCGACTTCTCATTTTTGTCCACCCCAGTCCAACGCCGGCATCTCCACATCACAACAATTTATTACATGTAGGAATGAGACTCAACAGTTTAAATTGTTCCCTTTGTGAGCTGGAGAGACTGATTGGCATTACATTAACAATTATCACATTGTTAAAAACGTACTTATGCTATTCAGTATGAGCCCTAACTTTCTGCGGTGAGTTTAGTGGACAATTAATGTGCAAATCCAGCCAGTTCTTAAAAATAACGGGGAGGCTGAGGGCGAGATGCCGTTTGTGCGAGGCAGGCAGCGGAGTGGCGTAAATCAACCAGTGAATACCGGAGATTCGCAACGCACGGCGTATCTCTTCATCCCCTGAACTCGCTGGCCGATGTGCGCATTAATAACGGCGTGCGTCGTTAACACCGTTATTTTTCCAGGAAGACTTGGCCCTGTAAGTTAGAAAAGCTGTTTGTAACTATCATCCCAAGTCAGTGATCACATTGTAGCCTCAAAAACCTTCTCTGGTACCTACTATTATTATTTATAATGTATATTTTTCTATTTAATGTGGAGATTTATATTCAACTTTTAGGCGGCCACTGGGATGCCTACAAAAAGGGCCCCCATGAAGTTAGCTGTGGTGCGAATGCCCACGCAAAACCACTGCTACATTTGTCAATGTTGCACCCATTTCTGTGGGTAGGAGGTGCCACTCATCTCCCCCTTAACCCTCCATCTATTCCCTCCACTGCCAATTGCTCCCTCTAAGGGTAGTTGGTGAGAGGCCAGAAAACCCTGGACCTCAATTTGTTTCTCTCCTTTCCTCTCCCACCCTCCCTATCAATGTTTTTTATTTAATTCATTCACGGGATGTGGGCCGCGCTGGCAAGGCCAGCATTTATTGTCTATCTCTAATTGCCCTCGAGAAGGTGATGGTGAGCCTCCTTCTTGAATACAGCTGAGTGGCTTGCTGGGCCATTTCAGAGGGGCAGTTAAGAGTCAACCACATTGCTGTGGGTCTGGAGTCACATATCGGCCAGACTGGGTAAGGACGGCAGATTTCCTTCCCTAAAGGACATTAGTGAACCAGATGGGTTTTTCCGACAATCCGGTAGTTTCATGGCCACCATTACTGACACTAGCTTTTTAATTCCAGATTTAAGAACATAAGAACTTAAGAAATAAGAGCAGGAGTAGGCCATACGGCCCCTCGAGCCTGCTCCGCCATTCAATAAGATCATGGCTGATCATCGACCTCAACTCCACTTTCCCGCCCAATCTCCATATCCCTTGATTCCCCTAGAGTCCAAAAATCTATCCATCTCAGCCTTGAATATACTCAAAGACTCAGCATTCACAGCCCTCTGGGGCAGAGAATTCCAAAGATTTATTTAACTGAATTTAAATTCCACAGCTGACGTGGTGGGATTTGAACTCATGTACCAGATCATTAATCCAGGCTGGGTTAACCACTATGCTACCATACTTCAAAAGGATTTGTTTACTTCAATACTTCAACTTATATTTAAATAAAGAATTAATGGGCCAGAAATTCAGCTTTGCGGCTTCCTGCGGGTGCAAGCATCGCGCGCGTACTTGCCTACCGCGCCTGCAGTTGTGCTTTGGGCCCACGCGGACTTGGGGTCCTGGGCCTCCTGCAGCTGCCGGCGCGCAGTGCTTGTGTATCCCAGGGGCGCAGTTAGTTCGAAGCGTCCCCTGGGATCACGTGGGCCATGGAGAGCCAATCCTAGCAGGGCATTTTCATTCATAGATTTGACAGGAAGACCTGTCAAATCTCTGAATAGAGATCGGCCCCAAAACCACACTTAAACTTCAAATAATTTTTTTTTAAAACATCACATTTTTAAAATAACTATAAGTTACATAAATTAACTACTTTAAACAAAAATTAAAAATTTTGAAAAAATTAATTATACTTTTTAACGGTGCTAAAAATAAACTTACCTTTCTTTAAAGTATCTAAAAAAGATAAATCTGTTGAAAAAATGTTTAAATTGTAATTAATTAACCACTTACCTTGTTAAAAACAGGTCTTGCGCCTCCTTTTTAAAAGTGCAGCTTCTTCATACTTACCTTCCCGGAGAAACCTGAAAAAAAACCTGAAGTTCGCTGCATGCGCGCAGCCTCTCCCGCGCACGCGTTCGACTTCTGAACCCCTCCCTTCAGGGGAACGGAAGTTCCGGTTTCCCGCGCATGCGCAGTGCATGCAGGAAACCGGCACTTCAGGTGGCCTTATGGGTGAGTACACAGCGTGTACTCACCCGACAACAGCCGAATTTCTGGCCCATTATCTCTCTCTTTACCTGTCCCTGTATGTTTCTCGCTCATAGATGTTAGCAGAGCAAACACTTTGTTCCTGTGCTCTCACTGTCACACTTCTTTAAGCCCACCTCTGAATAAGAATTAATATCTCAAAGAGGCATTTGGGTTTGCTTGCGGTGGGCCACAGGTAGAAGAGTCCTTGAAGGCCACAATGGAGCTGGAGCTAGCTCGTGAAGACAGCTGCAATAGTTCATCAGGCAGGTGCCCCTTGCTTATTTTTCAGGAGCTTATTGCTGTCTTTTGGACCTTGGAAAGCAATGGGCTTTCCTTCAGGCATCTTCTTGTTTCTTTGGTATGAGGAAGAGGAGGAGGAGGATCAGGAGGACCCAAGTGAGGTGACTTCATTGCAACGCCTCAACAATGCTTGAGAAAGCTGTGCCTCACTCATGAATCAATAACTGAGTTGAGCCAGCTGCCAGGCAGCTGTGGGAACAGCTCATAAGGAGGACTCTCTGCTAAATAGGATCCAGGTCCATTGCTAAATGAATCCAACCAGCCCCTTCGGCAATAAACTCAACACATTGCCTCGTGAACATGTAGCTCATCTCCACAACTGACGAGGCTCCCATCTGGATAACATCCTGCTGCTCCTTCGGGCTGGCATTCACCCACCTTGGCCCAACTCGTTCTACGCACAGTCTGTCAGGGACAAAAACATTTCCCTGAAAAATATCTGACAACCTTCCCACTGTTTGTGATCACAGTGCCTCCCCCTTGTTGCCTACTGGTGGGTGCCATTTCAATCCTAGCCTCCAACTTCTACAACAGCAACTTCCATTTATACGTAGTAAAATGTCCCAAGGCGCTTCACAGGAGCGTTATCAGACAAAATTTGACACCGAGCCACATATGGAGACATTGGCCCAGAAATTGATCTCGCTCTGTTCCCGCGGGGGTAAGGCTTCCCCGCGATCTCTCACTCCGCTTGTGCTTTTTCAGATCCAGCTCGCACGAACTTGATGTTCCAGACATCAGCTGGGCAGTGCTTGCGTATCCCACCGGCGTAGTGAATTCGTGCGAGCTGTGGGATCACGTGACTCAGTTCGAGCCAATGGCAGCACACCATCTTCCATTCATAAGTTTCACATACGTGCTGTGAAATCTATGAATCTTACACCCCCCCAAAATAACAGCTAAACCTCAATTAAATTTAAAAAAAAAACCATCACATTAATAAAATAAGTATAGTTAAATAAATTAACCATTTTAAATAAAAAATTAAATTTTTGAAAATTTTTAAAATCTTTTAAAAAGTTATAAAAATAAACTTACCTGTCTTTAAAGTCTCTAAAAAAGATATACCTGTTAAAAAAAATTCAAAAAAATACTTAATTCACTACTTACCTTGTTAAAAGTGGGTCTTACTCCTCCTTTTTCCATTTCTAAAATCTTCCGTACTTACCTGCGCGTCCAAAGCATGAAGTGCACAGCGTGCGCGCAGCCTGTAGCGCGCACGCGATGCACCGAGGAACCGCCCCCTTTTCAAAAGACCAAGTGCCGGTTTTCAGCGCATGCGCAGGGCATGCAGAAAACCGGCAATTGGAGAGAGAATACGCGAGAGTACGCAGTGCGTACTCTCGCGTCGCGGGATGAATTTTTGGCCCAATAGGACAGGTGATCAAAAGCTTGGCCAAAGAGGTAGGTTTTAGGATTGTCTTAAAGGAGAAATAGAGAGGCGCAGAGCTTTAGGGAAGGTTTTTCAGAGCTTTGGTTTAGGCAGCTGAAGGCACGGCCGCCAATGGAGGGGTGAAGGAAATCTCGGGAGTATATACAGAATCTTAAATAGCTGACTGATGGTCTCCAGCTAGAGCCTTGTGGTAGAGAAATTGCCATTTCCTTGTCTTTGGTTATGGGCTATTTCCTCTTTAAGAGGGAAGTACAGAGTCTGAAGGCAATCTGCCTGCCATCATATGGAATAAAACACAGGTGTCACAAAGCATTCCTTAAAGGGGGCGAGAACAGGTGCTGAAAATGTGATACATATCACGCATGTCTTTCACTGCTTCCCTACGTGTTCGGCTGTGAGTACAGGAATACTTGTAGGAGAAGGAAGGAAGTGTGAAGGGGACTGTGCTGCAGACTGAATGTTGCTGGTGAGTTGCAGATGGTGTTCAATGCAGTGAGGGGAAGGTAGCTGCAACTGAGTAAGATTTTTATTATAGTGCATTCATTCAAAGTATGACTGCCTCCCGTTACCCTGGCCAGTTAACTTCGGACATTGAATAGCCATACGGGGCTGCTGAAGGGGGCAGTCAGTGCCAGGAGCACCTCCTTCCATGGGGCCTGGATCAGGCCCTTCTTCCCTTGGGGTCTAAAAGCTGAGTCTTCCTTTGTTGGACAGCAGACAGTTACACCTCAGCTGATGTCTTTATATTTGTGAGCTCGGTGCCCTGAAGAAGCACCAGCCTCAGACATTGCATTGAGCCACATTGTTACAGACACACAATGGCTGCTTGACCCTTTCAGCTGCTGCAGCACTATTGGACTTCACCCACCACCCACCACCCCCCTCCCCCCCACCCCAACTTCCTCTGAGACTCCCCATTAAAGAATGCCTTGGTTTCATTCAATATGATGGCACGTCGAGTGCCTTCACACACTGTGTGCTTTCCTCTTACATGAGAAAGGGGCCATAACCAGAGACGAGGAAACACCACCTCGAGACCCCAAGGCTCCTGCCGGAAAGCATCAGCCGGCAATCTGAGAACCTGTCGAGGTCGGAGGCAATAGCAGCAGGAGCCCAACATAAATACTTCATGAAGGTGCACTGAGGAAAATCGGGATGGTCCTTGGCAGAGTAACACTGATGGGTGGAAGTGCAGTTCCAGTACTATTTTGGTGGCAGAATTGCCAAGGAGGAAACTTAGCCCCTTATTTCAACAGGGAGAAGGATGAGGGTATCGGACAGTGTATTAGTTTCAATGCCGTAGGGATGCTTAGTTGTTACACTGATCTTTGTCAGTTATAAGGTGAAAGATGGCCCGGAATTTCCTGAAAACCTGTGCTGAAACAAGTGTGGTGTAATGCCGATTTTCAGCACAAGAGATTGAGGAAATTCTCGTTTTTTCATTGTGCCCGAATTTCCTTGATCTTTTCTGCCGTTTCCGCGAAACGTCCATCGATTTCAACTGGGCGCAGTGCAACATGGGCTGCCGAATTGCAATGAGCCTGTTCCGCGCTACTGGCGAAGACCACTTTCACTCCCATTGTGCTTATTTCTCCCCCCTCCTCCAGAGGATAGCCACTACTTGCTCTTTAACTAACCAACAGGCATGGGTTTGAGCCCTCGCTCGGCAGACAGCTGGTACCAGGAGTTGCTCACAAGTGACATAGAATAGGACAGCATAGAATGAGGTCATTCAGCCTATCGAGTCTGCGCAGCAATCCAGTTAGTCGCACTCCCCCGCTCTTTCCCCATATCCCTGCAATATTTTCTCCTTCAGGTATTTATCCAATTCCCTTTTGAAGGCTACTATTGAATCTGCTTCCACCATCCTATCAGGCAGCGCATTCCAAATCCTAACCACTCGTTGCGTAAAAAGGTTTTTCCTCGTGTCGCCTCATGTTGCATTTTGCCAGTCACCTTAAATCTGTGCCCTCTCGTTATCAACCCTTCGGCCACTGGAAACAGCTTCCCTTTATTTACTCTATCTAAACCCTTCATGAATTTATGCTCTGAGGATTTTTATTTAAACTATTAATTTGTGTTTCTATAAACCAGTCTCCATCTTTAAAAGGTCATTGCCACTTGGTCACATTACCTTCAGTAATCCACATAGTGAGCAGCGACACTCATCATAAAGTGTGTCATCGCAACTCACTGTTGAATCGCAAGGTCTAAAATAAGGAATGAAAAGTAAAACAGGCGGCACTGGTTCCTTGCAGCATTGATCATTTAAACAGTGGAAGCAGGTTTCCAAGTGAATGCTGCTCACTGACTGAGCTCGGTTGTTAACTGTGTTAGAGAAGCTGCTTGCACCTTTTGATTAGCAGATCGTGACTTCGCACTGCTGACGACTCCAGCTGGAAGATACACAGGAAACCCGAAACATCAACACTGCACCAGGAGGGCTCAGACAATCGGGGCACTTTTCAAAACTGTTGATTTAACAAGATCTTTTCTCCTCTGTGTTAATGGTCACTCCGCTCCACTGGAAGACCGAAATGGATTTAAAACTCATTTCAGCCAGCCGCGGGCAGTCTGACTGATAGGCAAAAGGCTGTAAACATTGTCTCAGGGCTGCACCTAACCCAGTATTGGGAAATTACCACTTTCAAAATTGCTTTCACTGGGAAGATGAAATTATGAACAGGAACGGATAGAGATATATTAAAAAAATCCACAAATACTGGAAAACTGAAATAACGGAAGGGAGTGATGCTTCAGTTGAGCAGAGCCTTGGTCAGACCCTATCTGGAACACTGCATTCACTTCAGAGCACCGCACCTCAGGAAGGATATATTGGTCTTGGAGGAGGTACAGCGCAGATTCACCAGCATGATACCAGGGCTTGAAGAGTTAAATTATGAGGACAGGTTGCATAAACTTGGCTTGTATTCCCTTACATTTAGAAAATTCAGGTGATCTAATTGAGGTAATTAAAATGACAAAAGCATTTGATAGAGTCGATACAGAGAAGCTAGCTATTGCCTCTGGTGGAGGAATCCAGAACATAAGAAATAGGAGCAGGAGCAGGCCATTCGGCCCTTCGAGCCTGCTCCGCCATTCAATGAGATCATGGCTGATCTTCTGCCTCAACTCCATTCACCGGCCCTATCGCCATATCCCTTGATGCCCTTACTAGTCAGAAATCTATTGACTTCTGTTTTAAATATACCCAATGACTGAGCCTCCACAGCCCTCTGGGGTAGAGAATTCCAAAGATTCACCACCCTCTGTGTAAAGAAATTTCTTCTCATCTCAGTCCTGAATGGCCTACGCTTTATCCTGAGGCTGTGGTCCCTGTTTCTAGACTCCCCAGCCAAGGGAAACATTCTCCCAGCATCCATCCTATCAAGCCCTGTAATAATTTTGTATGCTTCAATGCGATCCCCTCTCATTCTTCTGAATTCAAGAGAATACAGGCCTAGTTTACTCAATCTCTTCTCATACGACAGACCCGCCATCCCAGGAATCAATCTCGTGAACCTTCGTTGCACTCCCTCTATGGCAAGTATATCCTTCCTTAGATAAGGAGACCAAAATTGTACACAGTACTCCAGGTGTGGTCTCACCAAGGCCCTATATAATTGGAGTAAGACTTCTTTACTCCTGTACTCAAATCCTCTTGTAATGAAGGCCAGCATACCATTTGCCTTCCTAATAGCTTGCTGCACTTGCACATTCACTTTCAGTGACTCATGTACAAGGACACCCAGGTCCCGTTGAGCATCTGCATTCCCCAATCTTTCACCATTTAGGAAATACTCTGCCTTTCTATTTTTTCTACCAAAGTGGATAACTTCACATTTATCCACATTATATTCCATCTGCCATGTTCTCGCCCACTCACTGAGCCTGTCGAGATCCCCTTGAAGCCTCTTCACATCCTCTTCGCAACTGACACTGCCACCTAGCTTTGTATCATCAGCAAATTTGGAAATGTTACATTTAGTCCCCTCATCTAAATCATTGATATAGATTGTGAATAGCTGGGGCCCAAGCACCGATCCTTGCGGTACCCCACTAGTCACAGCCTGCCACCCTGAAAAAGACCCGTTTATCCCTACTCATTGTTTTCCGTCTGTTAACCAATTCTCAATCCATGCTAGTATATTACCTCCAATTCCATGTGCTCTAATTTTGTTCACCAACCTCTTGTGTGGGACCTTATTGAAGGCCTTCTGAAAATCCAGATACACCAGATCTACCAGTTCCCCTTTGTCTACTCCACTAGTTACATCCTCAAAGAACTCCAATAGGTTTGTCAAACAGGATTTCCCTTTCATAAATCCATGTTGACTCTGCCCAGTCTTACTATTAGTTTCTAAGTGCCCAGTTATTGCATCCTTTATAATAGATTCCAGCATTTTCCCAACTACTGTACTGATGTGAGGCTAACAGGTCTGTAGTTCCCCGTTTTCTCTCTCCCTCCTTTCTTAAATAGCGGGGTTACATTTGCTATCCTCCAATCTGCAGGAACCGTTCCAGAATCTATAGAATTTTGGAAGATGACAACCAATGTGTCCACTATTCCAATGGCCACCTCTTTCAAAACCCTGGGATGTAGGTCATCCGGTCCTGAGGGCACAATCTTAAAATTAGAACTAGGCCATCCAGGAGTGAAATCAGGAAGCACTTTTTTCACACAAAGGCTAGCTGAAATGTGGCACTCACTCCCCCAAAAAGCAGTAGATGCTGGGGGTCAATTGAAATTTTCAAGACTGAGATCTACAGATTGTTGTTGGGTAAGGGTATCAAGGGATATGGATCAAAGGCGGGCAAATGGATTTGAGGTACAGATCAGCCCTGCTCCAATTGAATGGCAGAACAGCCTCGAGGGGTTGAATGGTCTTCTCCTTTTCCTATACTCCTCTCTTATTTGCTCTGTAACTTCTCCTTTGTAGTCATTCGGTACATTTTCTAAGTAATGAAGGAAGCAGTTTTGTATTTTTTGATTCTCAATTTAGTAAGTACTTATTCTTTTCCCCAGAGGGTGGGATGTAAATGAAGATTGGCACAAAGCAGTGGAGTTCGGTATGTGTGACCTGTACAACACAAGCCTACATCTGGTGTTCCAGTAGAAGTTTTGCTGAATAGGCATATGTGTGGATCACGGTGCTCTTCCATTTGTGTGACTTGGTGTCCAGATCACCAAATCTTCTGCTGTAAATTAACACTGCCTGCTCTGAAGTCTCTGAATTCAATCTTCAATAAGGACACAATGCATATGACTTTAAAATGGGACTGAATTGTGTCTGGATGTCCTGGTCCAATTATTCCCTGCCTTCTGGTCCCGTCATCTGAAGACTACACTTTGTCCTCACTCCCCATGTGTAACACAGAAGATTGATTTGGAAATATTCTATTTTCCCCCAGTTTTCCCCTTCCAATTTGCAGTGACTCACCCTGGGGCACAGCTCCGCTAGTGGCCACGCTCTCTTCAAGTCTGAGCCCGGACAGTGACCATGCGTGAGCTATTTGACTGTCATCACAACTGAGCTGTTGCCCTTTCTTCACTTCCCCTAGGGATCAATGGGGATCTCTGGATTGATGATTTGGCTGACCATATTATAAGTCAGTCAACGGGTGTCTATCAGTCAGGGGAACTCTGGCGGGCTTCTCCCCTCTTCCTTCTAGGGCACTGAGGACAACTTTAGCAAGTCTATTGTTAAAGTTCTGTTTTCTAAATGTGTTTACCGTCACAAAGAACTATCTCCTGTATCACTGGTCTGCAAATTCCTGTAAGATTCAAGACAGAGCCCATTGAAACATTACAGGCTGGAGGTTACTGATTGCAATATTAGCACATAGACACTAAATATGTTCATGACACTTCTTTGTTAGCTATTTTAGCAGAGGCATTGCCCTGTTTAAAATAACCTGTGGAGACTTACCATCTGTGTGGGGATCGGCCGTACTTTTGGAACTTTAGGTTTCATCTTGGCCTCTTTCTCCTTCATAATTTCAGACATAATTCGCTGTCAGGGTTACAAAGAAAGACGAGTAAGTAACTATAGCAACAGAAAACATCTGAGAGAGATAATTCTGCAAACGTTTGTACTTCAACACCGTGCTCGACTGTAATTCACTTGTGTAGGTGGTGGGAGCAGACTTTTAAAAGGGTCACTCTTGCACTTTGTTAGATTCTGTCTTATGCTTCAATGTATAATTAAGAGGTTGAGAGTGAAAGAGACACGGCTGACAGTGGGTCTATAAATGGGGAACACTTACCTTTAAAGTTAACGATGAATCACTGCTCAAAATGAAATGTGAAATTCTGAGGTTACGTGGAGCTATGTGCACGTCATGCATGCAAGATTTCATTGGCCATTCAGTTGTGAAATGTAGAGCCCCCCCCCACCACCCCACCTTCCTGGTATAAAAGAGTTACCCACAGCTCCCTGGTTTGGTTCTGACCAGTGGAACTGGCAACGTAAAGCAGATATAGGTGACGAGACCAGAAATGTGAGGGGCCACTGAACAGCGGTTTTAAGCCTATTAACAACAGTCCAACTCACAGCCACATGTACAATATAACTGCTGCTGGTTGGTGACCAAGTTGAGATCCAAAACAACAGCGCAGGAGCTGGAAGCCTGGCTGATGGCACCACCAACGCTTCCTTTATCTGCCTATAGTTTCCTTTGGAAAAATATTCAGAGGATTGCCTGAAAAAGGGAAGAAAGTGACAGATAGCAGTCTGAAGAGACCAACCAGCAGAAGATGACAGAGGAGATGGGGGAATTCTTCGCCATTACATCTAATGGGAAGCAGTTTACCAGTTCGTAAACTTGTAGTAAATCGTAATTCCCTGTTGACTGTAATGATGAATGTATTTCAGGCAAAGGTTAAACCTTGGGATTGTCATTGTAACTTACTGACATATGAGTGACCCAAGTACAGTCTCTTATCAACCAAGGGTTTCCCACAGAACAAGTGGATAGCTCTAGTCGGTCAACCCAGCAGTTGCCAGGATGGCTTGCAGATGAAGATGAAGATGAGCACCAAACTGTGTGAAAGTGTAGTTCACAATTTCCTGGGCAGGAGGTAGGACAGGGCTTGGGCCAAATGAGCTTGGGTTCTTAGGTTTGTTAGGGTGGTGTTGAAAATTAATTGAAGACCTTGGTAACCTTGAAACTAACCACGAAACATCACGAGAGACTGAAGTATGTGGGAAAAATGGACTTGAAGTTTTGAAATTTCTGCATAGCCCACTCGATAAAAGGACTTCCAATCCAAAACTGGACAGTCAGCAACTCAAGTGTACCGACATCTACTTCTGCACATGTAGCTGCTCCTTCCTTACCACATGTAAGAGGTGCAACGGTTAGCAAATATCTGTGTTCGAACAAAATTAAAAAAGTTCAAAGAAATGGCACATAGATTGTCTTCCTATTGTTCGGGTGAATGGTATAATCCCGCCTCCTACTCTCCTCTCACTGGACGGCCAGTGGGAGTGGGGGTAGCACTGAGCAAAGGCATGGTGCTGGTGCACCAAATGGTTGTGCCATTGAGTGACAGGTAACATTCCATACAGTGACTTCACAGTTATGGTCACACTCTCGGGGGAGGCATCGAAAGTTAACCCCCTCCCATCATTCCATGCCACTCTTGTGTACATCCCCAACCACAGGAAATTGTCTTGCCCTACTCATTGGATCTAATCACTTCATAAAAAACCTTATTTAATCTCCTCTTATCTCGTGGAAATACTCCCAGATGCAAAGTGCATTCGAGATCTTGTGAAATAATGTAGTTAGAAAGGTATAAAAATGGGGAAATTGTATTGTGAGGGGGGAGATGAAAGGGAAGAAAGAGATCGGAAGGTTGAGCTTAACTGGCTGTTAATGTGCTGCTCTTCTGTGACCGCATCTGGTGTAATCTTGGTGTTGGCCGTGAGTTTAACCTTCAATAAACCTCCGAGTGATGGACTCTGTGTTTGAACTCATTCTTGGCACATAGACGCAGGGCTGCAGCCTTTGTCTATAATATTACAAAATTCCTATTTTGACTTGGCACTTTGATTTCACTTGTACGCTGTGCTCCTCCATAGCTCCCCTTCCTTCACTGAGATCGGGGTGGCTAGTCCAGCCTCTGTGATCTGTGGAAACTGAAATCGACCAAGACAGTATCTGCTCCCTGGGGCTGTCCTCCAAGCAGCCAGGTGAAATACAACCCGGATTTCCAAAAGGCGTTCGACAAAGTGCCACATAATCGGCTTGCCAGCAAAGTTGAAGCCCATGGAATAAAAGGAACAGTGGCAGCATGGATACGGAATTGGCTAAATGACAGGAAACAGAGAGTAGTGGTGAACGGTTGTTTTTCAGACTGGAGGAAGGTGTTCCCCAGGGGTCGGTACGAGGACCACTGCTTTTCTTGATATATATTAATGACTTGGACGTGGGTATACAGTGCACAATTTCAAAATTTGCAGATGACACAAAACTTGGAAGTATAGTGAACAGTGAGGAGGAGAGTGATAGACTTCAGAAGACATAGACAGGCTGGTGAAATGGGCGGACACGTGGCAGATGAAATTTAACGCAGAAAAGTGCGAAGTGATACATTTTGGTAGAAAGAATGAGGAGAGGACATATCAGCTAAATTGTCCTGAAGGGGGTGCACGAACAGAGAGAACTGGGGGTATGTGTGCACAAATCGTTGAAAGGCAGGTTGAGAAAGCGGTTGAAAAGACTTACAGGATCCTGGGCTTCATAAATAGAGGGATAGAGTACAAAAGTGTGGAAATTATGATGAACCTGTATAAAACACTGGCTCGGCTCCAACTGGAGTAATGTGTCCAGTTCTGGGCACCACACTTTGGGAAGGATGTGAAGGCCTTAGAGAGGGTGCAGAAAAGATTTACGAGAATGATTTCAGGAATGAGGGACTTCAGTTACGTTGATAGACTGGAGAAGCTGGGGTTGTTCTCCTTGGAGCAGAGAAGATTGAGAGGAGATTTCACAGAGGTGTTCAAAATCATGAGGGGTCTGGACAGGGAAGATAGAGAGAAACTGTTTCCATTGGCAGAAGATCGAGAACCAGAGGACACAGATTTAAGGTGATTGGCAAAAGAACCAAAGGCGACGTAAGAAAAAACTTTTTACGCAGCGAGTGGTTAGGATCTGGAATGCACTGCCTGAAAGGGTGGTGGAGGCAGATTCAATCACGGCTTTCAAAAGGGAGTTGGATAAGTAGCTGAAGGAAAGAAATTTGCAGGGCTACAGGGAAAGGGCGGAGGAGTGGGACTAGCTGACGTGCTCTTGCAGAGAGCTGGCACGGGCTCGATGGGTCGAATGGCCGCCTTCCGTGCTGTAATCATTCAATGATTCTATGATAACCCAGGATTTAAACCTATGGCCAGTGATCAAGTTTAGTAGCAGTCAATTCATCAATATTATTGACTTTTCCATTATGCTACTGTAAATAAATTAATGGCAGCCAAACTTGGCAACTGTAACTTGATTCACTAACAATAATAAGAGATAAGCCTACATAAAGGCATTTATTCATTTCAACAAGATGATTGGTTTATTTGATGAAATAACCGTTTTTTTGTCTCATTCTTTACATCCCTCCGACAGAAAGCATAGACGGACTAAGGGGGACATTTCTTGACTGAGATTGGGCATTCCCTGATGAGATGGGCAGGTGATCTGCACCCAAGCCTCGAATATTCTTCTGTCAGCCATGGTTCAGTGGGTAGCACTTTCATCCCTTAAGTCAGAAAATCGTAGGTTCAAGTCCCACTCCAGAGACTTGAGCACATAATCCAGGCTGGCACTCCAGTGCAGTACTGAGGGAGCGCTGCACTGTCGGAGGTGCCGTCTTTCAGATGAAATGTTAAACCCTTCAGGTGGATAGAAAAGATGCCATTGCACTATTCAAAGAACAAGGGGAGTATCCTGGTCAAAATCTATCTCAGCCAACAGCAATAAAACTGAGCAACTGGCTGCAGCATTTCCCTGCAGAGCAGTGACTAAAAGTAAACTCATTGACTGTGAAGTGTTCTGAGATGTTGTGAAAGGCACGATATAAATGTTAGTTCTCTCTTGAGCTGGCTGCCAGTCAAGTGCATCATCGCAGGCTGATCCGCCCTTGCAGTGTCCTCCCTGTGGAGAGGCACTGAGCCTCCTCCGGACAGCAGAACAAAGGGGTAAAAATTCAGTTGGTTGCGCCTCCCGTTAGCGCCTTAAGAGGGCGCTAATGGGGCGCAAAGCCGCTAACGCCCGGGTGCAGCGATGTTTGCGCCGCTCGGGAACTTAACTAGACATTGTGCGGCGGCGCTAAACTTTACCGCTGCGACCACCTGCGCGCGCAGATTGTGACGTCATTCCATGGTGCAACGCCCTTGTGGCGCCCCGGAGCGGAAATTGAGTGGCGCCCCCTGCCTTACCGCCTGACGCTAGCAACGACCAGAAGACTGGAACGCTATCAATCGCTGTGGGGCTGGGGGGGGCGCTATTTAAAGGGGGCCTCTTCCTGTCTTTTATTGTTGGTGGCATTTTTGAACTACGCATTCTGAGAGAGAGAGGGAGAGACTTCTGGAGAGATTCAACGTTGTGTGAAGGAGTTTTGGGTACTGAGCAGCACTTTGCAGGTTCATTTTGATTTGCCCTTCCTTGTATCGATTTAGCAGAGACTGTGGGGGCTGCACTCTGAGCTCTTTGCCTGGTACTCTCCATTGTTCTTTCCAGCACATTTGATGTGCAAGTCTCTCCAGGCCGAGATTCAAGGCTGCAATGAACAGGATGTGGATGGAAAGCAAGATTAACCATCCCCTTTAAGAACTGGCCCGTGCCATTGTGTGTGTGTTCCATTGCTGACTGACATTACATGAGCTTCGCCAGCGCTCTGAGTTAGCGCCTCACTCCTTAGCCTTTGCGCCTTAAGACAGGTGTGCAGCGCCTGCTTTAGCGCTCCACTCACCTCCCGGGGCGGTAAAAGTGAAGTTTCCAGTCATTGCCGATAATTAGCGCCAGGCGCTAATATTTGCGTCCAGACGATATTTGCGCCCCAAATGGGGCGCGACCTAATTTCTACCCCAAAGTCTGGGAACCTGCTAAGTGTGGAATCACACATGCAAAGAGACTATAAACCTTCATTGCGACCTTGGACCTTTGCACTGTGTCCATAGACCATCGCTCGGTGTCCTTGGACCATCGCCCCGTGCCCTTGGACCATCGCTCGGTGTCCTTGGACCATCGCCCCGTGTCCTTGGACCATCGCCCCGTGTCCTTGGACCATCGCTCGGTGTCCTTGGACCATCGCCCCGTGTCCTTGGACCATCGCCCCGTGTCCTTGGACCATCGCCCCGTGTCCTTGGACCATCGCACGGTGTCCTTGGACCATCGCTCGGTGTCCTTGGACCATCGCACCGTGTCCTTGGACCATCGCCCGGTGTCCTTGGACCATCGCACGGTGTCCTTGGGCCATCGCTCGGTGTCCTTGGACCATCGCACCGTGTCCTTGGACCATCGCTCGATGTCCTTGGACCATCGCACGGTGTCCTTGGGCCATCGCTCGGTGTCCTTGGACCATCGCACCGTGTCCTTGGACCATCGCTCGGTGTCCTTGGACCATCGCACCGTGTCCTTGGACCATCGCTCGGTGTCCTTGGACCATCGCCCGGTGTCCTTGGACCATCGCTCGGTGTCCTTGGACCATCGCCCGGTGTCCTTGGACCATCGCTCGGTGTCCTTGGACCATCGCACCGTGTCCTTGGACCATCGCCCGGTGTCCTTGGACCATCGCACGGTGTCCTTGGGCCATCGCTCGGTGTCCTTGGACCATCGCACCGTGTCCTTGGACCATCGCACGGTGTCCTTGGGCCATCGCTCGGTGTCCTTGGACCATCGCACCGTGTCCTTGGACCATCGCTCGATGTCCTTGGACCATCGCACCGTGTCCTTGGACCATCGCACGGTGTCCTTGGACCATCGCCCCGTGTCCTTGGACCATCGCTCGGTGTCCTTGGACCATCGCACGGTGTCCTTGGACCATCGCACGGTGTCCTTGGACCATCGCCCCGTGTCCTTGGACCATCGCACGGTGTCCTTGGACCATCGCTCGGTGTCCTTGGACCATCGGTCGGTGTCCTTGGACCATCGCTCGGTGTCCTTGGACCATCGCACGGTGTCCTTGGACCATCGCCCCGTGTCCTTGGACCATCGCTCGGTGTCCTTGGACCATCGCTCGGTGTCCTTGGACCATCGCACGGTGTCCTTGGACCATCGCTCGGTGTCCTTGGACCATCGCTCGGTGTCCTTGGACCATCGCCCCGTGTCCTTGGACCATCGCACCGTATCCTTGGACCATCGCTCGGTGTCCTTGGACCATCGCCCCGTGTCCTTGGGCCATCGCCCCGTGTCCTTGGACCATCGCACCGTGTCCTTGGACCATCGCTCGGTGTCCTTGGACCATCGCTCGGTGTCCTTGGACCGTCGCTCGGTGTCCTTGGACCGTCGCACGGTGTCCTTGGACCGTCGCACCGTGTCCTTGGACCATCGCCCCGTGTCCTTGGACCATCGCACCGTGTCCTTGGACCATCGCACCGTGTCCTTGGACCATCGCCCCGTGTCCTTGGGCCATCGCCCCGTGTCCTTGGACCATCGCACCGTGTCCTTGGACCATCGCTCGGTGTCCTTGGACCATCGCCCCGTGTCCTTGGACCATCGCTCGGTGTCCTTGGACCATCGCTCGATGTCCTTGGACCATCGCACGGTGTCCTTGGACCATCGCACGGTGTCCTTGGACCATCGCTCGGTGTCCTTGGACCATCGCTCGGTGTCCTTGGACCATCGCTCGGTGTCCTTGGACCATCGCTCGGTGTCCTTGGACCATCGCTCCGTGTCCTTGGACCATCGCCCCGTGTCCTTGGACCATCGCACCGTGTCCTTGGACCATCGCCCCGTGTCCTTGGGCCATCGCCCCGTGTCCTTGGACCATCGCTCCGTGTCCTTGGACCATCGCACAGTGTCCTTGGGCCATCGCTCGGTGTCCTTGGACCATCGCTCCGTGTCCTTGGACCATCGCACGGTGTCCTTGGACCATCGCACGGTGTCCTTGGACCATCGCACGGTGTCCTTGGACCATCGCTCGGTGTCCTTGGGCCATCGCCCCGTGTCCTTGGACCATCGCACGGTGTCCTTGGACCATCGCACGGTGTCCTTGGACCATCGCCCCGTGTCCTTGGACCATCGCACGGTGTCCTTGGACCATCGCACGGTGTCCTTGGACCATCGCACGGTGTCCTTGGACCATCGCTCGGTGTCCTTGGGCCATCGCTCGGTGTCCTTGGACCATCG
This sequence comes from Squalus acanthias, assembly GCA_030390025.1. Lineage (NCBI taxonomy): Eukaryota > Metazoa > Chordata > Chondrichthyes > Squaliformes > Squalidae > Squalus > Squalus acanthias. The sequence goes on from CM059425.1 coordinate 259,034,090, forward strand.
CTCGGTGTCCTTGGACCATCGCCCCGTGTCCTTGGACCATCGCTCGGTGTCCTTGGACCATCGCTCGGTGTCCTTGGACCATCGCACGGTGTCCTTGGACCGTCGCTCGGTGTCCTTGGACCGTCGCACGGTGTCCTTGGACCGTCGCTCGGTGTCCTTGGACCATCGCTCGGTGTCCTTGGACCATCGCACGGTGTCCTTGGACCATCTCTCGGTGTCCTTGGATCATCGCACGGTGTCCTTGGACCATCGCACGGTGTCCTTGGACCATCGCACCGTGTCCTTGGAAATCGCACGGTGTCCTTGGACCATCGACCCGTGTCCTTGGACCATCGCTCGGTGTCCTTGGAAATCGCACGGTGTCCTTGGACCATCGCTCGGTGTCCTTGGACCATCGCTCGGTGTCCTTGGACCATCGCCCCTTGTCCTTGGACCATCGCCCCGTGTCCTTGGACCATCGCACGGTGTCCTTGGACCATCGCTCGGTGTCCTTGGACCATCGCCCCGTGTCCTTGGACCATCGCACCGTGTCCTTGGACCATCGCACCGTGTCCTTGGACCATCGCACGGTGTCCTTGGACCATCGCTCGGTGTCCTTGGACCATCGCCACGTGTCCTTGGACCATCGCACCGTGTCCTTGGACCATCGCACGGTGTCCTTGGACCATCGCCCCGTGTCCTTGGACCATCGCACCGTGTCCTTGGACCATCGCACGGTGTCCTTGGACCATCGCACGGTGTCCTTGGGCCATCGCCCCGTGTCCTTGGACCATCGCTCGGTGTCCTTGGACCATCGCTCGGTGTCCTTGGACCATCGCTCGGTGTCCTTGGACCATCGCCCCGTGTCCTTGGACCATCGCTCGGTGTCCTTGGATCATCGCCCGGTGTCCTTGGACCATCGCTCGGTGTCCTTGGACCATCGCTCGGTGTCCTTGGGCCATCGCCCCGTGTCCTTGGACCATCGCTCGGTGTCCTTGGACCATCGCTCGGTGTCCTTGGACCATCGCACCGTGTCCTTGGACCATCGCTCGGTGTCCTTGGACCATCGCTCGGTGTCCTTGGACCATCGCCCCGTGTCCTTGGACCATCGCACGGTGTCCTTGGACCATCGCCCCTTGTCCTTGGACCATCGCCCCGTGTCCTTGGACCATCGCTCGGTGTCCTTGGACCATCGACCCGTGTCCTTGGACCATCGCTCGTTGTCCTTGGACCATCGCACCGTGTCCTTGGACCATCGCCCCGTGTCCTTGGACCATCGCTCGTTGTCCTTGGACCATCGCCTCGTGTCCTTGGACCATCGCTCGGTGTCCTTGGACCATCGCACGGTGTCCTTGGACCATCGCCCCTTGTCCTTGGACCATCGCCCCGTGTCCTTGGACCATCGCTCGTTGTCCTCGGACCATCGCACCGTGTCCTTGGACCATCGCCCGGTGTCCTTGGACCATCGCCCCGTGTCCTTGGACCATCGCTCGGTGTCCTTGGACCATCGCACCGTGTCCTTGGACCATCGCCCCGTGTCCTTGGACCATCGCTCGGTGTCCTTGGACCATCGCTCGGTGTCCTTGGACCATCGCCCCGTGTCCTTGGACCATCGCCCCGTGTCCTTGGACCATCGCTCGGTGTCCTTGGACCATCGCTCGGTGTCCTTGGACCATCGCCCCGTGTCCTTGGACCATCGCTCGGTGTCCTTGGACCATCGCTCGGTGTCCTTGGACCATCGCTCGGTGTCCTTGGACCATCGCCCCGTGTCCTTGGACCATCGCACGGTGTCCTTGGACCATCGCTCGGTGTCCTTGGACCATCGCTCGGTGTCCTTGGACCATCGCTCGGTGTCCTTGGACCATCGCTCGGTGTCCTTGGACCATCGCTCGGTGTCCTTGGACCATCGCCCCGTGTCCTTGGACCATCGCTCGGTGTCCTTGGACCATCGCTCGGTGTCCTTGGACCATCGCACGGTGTCCTTGGACCATCGCCTCGTGTCCTTGGACCATCGCACGGTGTCCTTGGACCATCGCACGGTGTCCTTGGACCACCGCTCGGTGTCCTTGGACCATCGCACGGTGTCCTTGGACCATCGCTCGGTGTCCTTGGACCATCGCACGGTGTCCTTGGACCACCGCTCGGTGTCCTTGGACCATCGCTCGGTGTCCTTGGACCATCGCACGGTGTCCTTGGACCATCGCACGGTGTCCTTGGACCATCGCTCGGTGTCCTTGGACCATCGCCCCGTGTCCTTGGACCATCGCACGGTGTCCTTGGACCATCGCTCGGTGTCCTTGGACCATCGCCCCGTGTCCTTGGACCATCGCTCGGTGTCCTTGGACCATCGCACGGTGTCCTTGGACCATCGCTCGGTGTCCTTGGCCCATCGCACGGTGTCCTTGGACCATCGCACCGTGTCCTTGGACCATCGCTCGATGTCCTTGGACCATCGCCCCGTGTCCTTGGGCCATCGCCCCGTGTCCTTGGACCATCGCTCCGTGTCCTTGGACCATCGCACGGTGTCCTTGGACCATCGCACGGTGTCCTTGGACCACCGCTCGGTGTCCTTGGACCATCGCACGGTGTCCTTGGACCATCGCTCGGTGTCCTTGGACCATCGCACGGTGTCCTTGGACCATCGCACGGTGTCCTTGGACCACCGCTCGGTGTCCTTGGACCACCGCTCGGTGTCCTTGGACCATCGCACGGTGTCCTTGGACCATCGCACGGTGTCCTTGGACCATCGCACGGTGTCCTTGGACCATCGCACGGTGTCCTTGGACCATCGCTCGGTGTCCTTGGACCATCGCTCGGTGTCCTTGGACCATCGCCCCGTGTCCTTGGACCATCGCTCGGTGTCCCTGGACCATCGCCCCGTGTCCTTGGACCATCGCTCGGTGTCCTTGGACCGTCGCACGGTGTCCTTGGACCATCGCTCGGTGTCCTTGGACCATCGCCCCGTGTCCTTGGACCATCGCCCCGTGTCCTTGGACCATCGCTCGGTGTCCTTGGACCATCGCCCCGTGTCTTGGACCATCGCTCGGTGTCCTTGGACCATCGCTCGGTGTCCTTGGACCATCGCCCCGTGTCCTTGGACCATCGCTCGGTGTCCTTGGACCATCGCTCGGTGTCCTTGGACCATCGCCCCGTGTCTTGGACCATCGCTCGGTGTCCTTGGACCATCGCTCGGTGTCCTTGGACCATCGCCCCGTGTCCTTGGACCATCGCTCGGTGTCCTTGGACCATCGCTCGGTGTCCTTGGACCATCGCTCGGTGTCCTTGGACCATCGACCCGTGTCCTTGGACCATCGCTCGGTGTCCTTGGACCATCGCTCGGTGTCCTTGGACCATCGCACGGTGTCCTTGGACCATCGCACGGTGTCCTTGGACCATCGCTCGGTGTCCTTGGACCATCGCTCGGTGTCCTTGGACCATCGCACCGTGTCCTTGGACCATCGCCCCGTGTCCTTGGACCATCGCTCGGTGTCCTTGGACCATCGCTCGGTGTCCTTGGACCATCGCCCCGTGTCCTTGGACCATCGCTCGGTGTCCTTGGACCATCGCTCGGTGTCCTTGGACCATCGCTCGGTGTCCTTGGACCATCGCACCGTGTCCTTGGACCATCGCACGGTGTCCTTGGACCATCGCCCCGTGTCCTTGGACCATCGCACGGTGTCCTTGGACCATCGCACGGTGTCCTTGGGCCATCGCCCCGTGTCCTTGGACCATCGCTCGGTGTCCTTGGACCATCGCTCGGTGTCCTTGGACCATCGCTCGGTGTCCTTGGACCATCGCCCCTTGTCCTTGGACCATCGCCCCGTGTCCTTGGACCATCGCTCGGTGTCCTTGGATCATCGCCCGGTGTCCTTGGACCATCGCTCGGTGTCCTTGGACCATCGCTCGGTGTCCTTGGGCCATCGCCCCGTGTCCTTGGACCATCGCTCGGTGTCCTTGGACCATCGCTCGGTGTCCTTGGACCATCGCACCGTGTCCTTGGACCATCGCTCGGTGTCCTTGGACCATCGCTCGGTGTCCTTGGACCATCGCCCCGTGTCCTTGGACCATCGCACGGTGTCCTTGGACCATCGCTCGGTGTCCTTGGACCATCGCTCGGTGTCCTTGGACCATCGACCCGTGTCCTTGGACCATCGCTCGTTGTCCTTGGACCATCGCACCGTGTCCTTGGACCATCGCCCCGTGTCCTTGGACCATCGCTCGTTGTCCTTGGACCATCGCCTCGTGTCCTTGGACCATCGCTCGGTGTCCTTGGACCATCGCACGGTGTCCTTGGACCATCGCCCCTTGTCCTTGGACCATCGCCCCGTGTCCTTGGACCATCGCTCGTTGTCCTTGGACCATCGCACCGTGTCCTTGGACCATCGCTCGGTGTCCTTGGACCATCGCTCGGTGTCCCTGGACCATCGCCTCGTGTCCTTGGACCATCGCACCGTGTCCTTGGACCATCGCTCGGTGTCCTTGGACCATCGCTCGGTGTCCTTGGACCATCGCACGGTGTCCTTGGACCATCGCTCGGTGTCCTTGGACCATCGCCCCGTGTCCTTGGACCATCGCTCGGTGTCCTTGGACCATCGCTCGGTGTCCTTGGACCATCGCCCGGTGTCCTTGGACCATCGCCCCGTGTCCTTGGACCATCGCTCGGTGTCCTTGGACCATCGCTCGGTGTCCTTGGACCATCGCTCGGTGTCCTTGGACCATCGCTCGGTGTCCTTGGACCATCGCCCCGTGTCCTTGGACCATCGCTCGGTGTCCTTGGACCATCGCTCGGTGTCCTTGGACCATCGCTCGGTGTCCTTGGACCATCGCTCGGTGTCCTTGGACCATCGCCCGGTGTCCTTGGACCATCGCCCCGTGTCCTTGGACCATCGCACGGTGTCCTTGGACCATCGCTCGGTGTCCTTGGACCATCGCTCGGTGTCCTTGGACCATCGCTCGGTGTCCTTGGACCATCGCCCGGTGTCCTTGGACCATCGCCCCGTGTCCTTGGACCATCGCACGGTGTCCTTGGACCATCGCTCGGTGTCCTTGGACCATCGCACGGTGTCCTTGGACCATCGCACGGTGTCCTTGGACCATCGCACGGTGTCCTTGGACCATCGCTCGGTGTCCTTGGACCATCGCCCCGTGTCCTTGGACCATCGCTCGGTGTCCCTGGACCATCGCCCCGTGTCCTTGGACCGTCGCTCGGTGTCCTTGGACCGTCGCACGGTGTCCTTGGACCATCGCTCGGTGTCCTTGGACCATCGCCCCGTGTCCTTGGACCATCGCCCCGTGTCTTGGACCATCGCTCGGTGTCCTTGGACCATCGCCCCGTGTCTTGGACCATCGCTCGGTGTCCTTGGACCATCGCCCCGTGTCTTGGACCATCGCTCGGTGTCCTTGGACCATCGCTCGGTGTCCTTGGACCATCGCCCCGTGTCCTTGGACCATCGCTCGGTGTCCTTGGACCATCGCTCGGTGTCCTTGGACCATCGGTCGGTGTCCTTGGACCATCGACCCGTGTCCTTGGACCATCGCTCGGTGTCCTTGGACCATCGCTCGGTGTCCTTGGACCATCGCTCGGTGTCCTTGGACCATCGCACGGTGTCCTTGGACCATCGCACGGTGTCCTTGGACCATCGCTCGGTGTCCTTGGACCATCGCTCGGTGTCCTTGGACCATCGGTCGGTGTCCTTGGACCATCGACCCGTGTCCTTGGACCATCGCTCGGTGTCCTTGGACCATCGCTCGGTGTCCTTGGACCATCGCTCGGTGTCCTTGGACCATCGCACGGTGTCCTTGGACCATCGCACGGTGTCCTTGGACCATCGCTCGGTGTCCTTGGACCATCGCTCGATGTCCTTGGACCGTCGCACGGTGTCCTTGGACCATCGCTCGGTGTCCTTGGACCATCGCTCGGTGTCCTTGGACCATCGCCCCGTGTCCATAGACCATCGCTCGGTGTCCTTGGACCATCGCACCGTGTCCTTGGACCATCGCACGGTGTCCTTGGACCATCGCACCGTGTCCTTGGACCATCGCACGGTGTCCTTGGACCATCGCCCCGTGTCCTTGGACCATCGCACGGTGTCCTTGGACCATCGCTCGGTGTCCTTGGACCATCGCACCGTGTCCTTGGACCATCGCCCCGTGTCCTTGGACCATCGCTCGGTGTCCTTGGACCATCGCTCGGTGTCCTTGGACCATCGCACGGTGTCCTTGGACCATCGCACGGTGTCCTTGGACCATCGCACGGTGTCCTTGGACCATCGCTCGGTGTCCTTGGACCATCGCTCGGTGTCCTTGGACCATCGCACCGTGTCCTTGGACCATCGCCCCGTGTCCTTGGACCATCGCACGGTGTCCTTGGACCATCGCTCGGTGTCCTTGGACCATCGCTCGGTGTCCTTGGACCATCGCTCGGTGTCCTTGGACCATCGCCCCGTGTCCTTGGACCATCGCCCCGTGTCCTTGGACCATCGCTCGGTGTCCTTGGACCATCGCCCCTTGTCCTTGGACCATCGCTCGGTGTCCTTGGACCATCGCACCGTGTCCTTGGACCATCGCACGGTTTCCTTGGACCATCGCTCGGTTTCCTTGGACCATCGCCCCTTGTCCTTGGACCATCGCTCGATGTCCTTGGACCATCGCACGGTTTCCTTGGACCATCGCCCCTTGTCCTTGGACCATCGCTCGATGTCCTTGGACCATCGCTCGGTTTCCTTGGACCATCGCTCGGTGTCCTTGGACCATCGCTCGGTTTCCTTGGACCATCGCCCTGTGTCCTTGGACCATCGCCCCGTGTCCTTGGACCATCGCTCGGTGTCCTTGGACCATCGCCCCGTGTCCTTGGACCATCGCTCGGTGCCCTTGGACCATCGCTCGGTTTCCTTGGACCATCGCCCCGTGTCCTTGGACCATCGCCCCGTGTCCTTGGACCATCGCCCCGGGTCCTTGGACCATCGCTCGATGTCCTTGGACCATCGCTCGGTGTCCTTGGACCATCGCTCGGTGTCCTTGGACCATCGCTCGGTGTCCTTGGACCATCGCTCGGTGTCCTTGGACCATCGCACGGTGTCATAGAAACATAGAAAATAGGTACAGGAGTAGACCATTCGGTCCTTCGAGCCTGCACCGCCATTCAATGCGTTCATGGCTGAACATGCTACCTCAGTACCCCATTCCTGCTTTCTCGCCATACCCCTTGATCCCCCTAGTTGTGAGTGTTATATCTAACTCCCTTTTGAATATATTTAGCGAACTGGCCTCAACAACCTTCTGTGGAAGAGAATTCCATAGATTCACCACTCTCTGGGTGAAGAAGTTCCTCCTCAGCTCCGTCTTAAATGGCTTCCCCTTAATCCTTAGACTGTGACCCCTGGTTCTAGTTTTCCCTAACATTGGGAACATTCTGCCCGCATCTAATTTGTCTAAACCAGTCAGGATTTTAAATGTCTCTATAAGATCCCCCCTCATTCTTCTGAACTCCAGAGGATACAAGTTCAGTTGACCCAATCTTTCTTGATATGTCAGTCTGGCCATCCCAGGAATCAATCTAGTGAACCTTCGCTGCACTCCCTCAATAGCAAGAATGTCCTTCCTTAAGTTAGGAGACCAAAACTGCGCACAGTACTCCAGGTGTGGCCTCACCAAGGCCCTGTACAACTGCAGCATCACCTCCCTACTCCTGTACTCAAATCCCCTTACTATGAAGGCCATCATTCCGTTTGCTTTCTTGACTGCCTGCTGCACTTGCATTCCCACCTTCAGTGACTGATGTACCATGACGCCCAGGTCTCGTTGCACCTCCCCTTTCCCTAATCTGCCACCATTCAGGTAATAGTCCGCCTCTCTATTTTTACCACCAAAGTGGATAACCTCACATTTATCCACATTGTACTTCATCTGCCATACATTTGCCCATTCACCCAACCTGTCCAAGTCACTCTGTAGCCTCCTAGCATCCTCCTCATTGTTCACACTGCCTCCCAATTTAGTGTCATCTGCAAATTTGGAGATATTACATTTAATCCCTTCGTCCAAATCATTAATATATAATGTAAACAGCTGGGGTCCCAGCACCGAACCCTGCGGTACCCCGCTGGTCACTGCCTGCCATTCTGAAAAGTACCCATTTACTCCTACTCTTTGTTTCCTGTGTGCCAACCAGTTCTCAATCCACGTCAACACATTACCCCCAATCCCATGTGCTTTAACTTTGCTCACCAATCTCTTGTGTGGGACCTTGTCGAAGGCCTTCTGAAAGTCCAAATACACCACATCTACTGGTTCCCCCCTGTCCACCCTATTGGAAACATCCTCAAAAAATTCCAGAAGATTTGTCAAGCATGATTTCCCTTTCACAAATCCATGCTGACTTGGACCTATCATGTCGCCACTTTCCAAATGGTCTGTTATGACATCTTCAATAATTGCTTCCATCATTTTACCCACGACCGATGTCAGGCTGACCGGTCTATAATTCCCTGCTTTCTCCCTCCCTCCTTTTTTAAAAAGAGGGGTTACATTGGCCACCCTCCACTCCATCGGAACTGATCCAGAGTCTAAGGAATGTTGGAAAATGATCGTCAATGCATCCACTATTTCCAAGGCCACCTCCTTAAGTACTCTGGGATGCAGACCATCAGGCCCCGGGGATTTTTCAGCCTTCAGTCCCATCAATTTCCCCAATACCTTTTCCCGACTAATAAGGATTTCCCTCAGCTTCTCCCTCTTACCAGATCCTCTGACCCCTTTTATTTCCGGCAGGTTGTGTGTGTCCTCCACAGTAAACACCGAACCAAAGTACTTGTTCAATTGATCTGCCATTTCCTTGTTCCCCATTACGACTTGCCCTGTTTCCGACTGCAGGGGACCTACGTTTGTTTTTACTAACCTCTTTCTTTTTACATATTTATAGAAGCTTTTGCAGTCCATTTTAATGTTCTCTGCAAGCTTCCTTTCATATTTTATTTTCCCTGCCCTAATCAAACCCTTCGTCCTCCTTTGCTGAGTTTTGAAGTTCTCCCAGTCCCCGGGTTTGCTGCTACTTCTGGCCAATTTGTATGCAACTTCCTTGGTTTTAATACTATCCCTGATTTCCCTTGTTAGCCATGGTTGAGCCACCTTCCCTTTTTTATTTTTACGCCAGACCGGGATGTACAATTGTTGTAGTTCATCCATGCGATCTCTAAATGTCTGCCATTGCCCTTCCACTGATAGCCCCTTAAATATCGCTTGCCAATTTAACCTCGCCAATTCACGCCTCATACCATCAAAGTTGCCCTTATTTAAGTTCTGGACCATGGTCTCTGACTTAACTGTTTCCTTCTCCATCCTAATGTAGAACTCCACCATACTATGGTCACTCTTCCCCAGGGGGCCTCGTACCACAAGATTGCTGATTAGTCCTTCCTCATTACACAACACCCAGTCCAGGATGGCCTCCCCTCGAGTTGGTTCCTCAACATATTGGTTTAGGAAACCATCCCTTAAACACTCCAGGAAATCCTCCTCCACCGTATTGCTTCCAGTTTGAGTAGCCCAATCTATATGCATATTAAAGTCACCCATGATAACTGCCGTGCCTTTTTTGCACGCACCTCTGATTTCCTGCTTCATACCCTCCCCCACCTCACCACTGCTGTTTGGAGGTCTGTACACAACTCCCACTAACGTTTTCTGCCCTTTGGTGTTCTGCAGCTCAACCCATATTGATTCCACATCCTCCAAGCTGATGTCCTTCCTAGCTATTGCATTAATCTCCTCTTTAACCAGCAATGCTACCCCACCCCCTTTTCCTTTTATTCTATCCTTTCTGAATGTTGAATACCCCTGGATGTTCAGTTCCCAGCCTTGATTGTTCTGGAGCCACGTCTCTGTAATCCCAATCACATCGTATCCGTTAACATCTATTTGCACAGTCAATTCATCCACCTTATTACGGATACTCCTTGCATTAAGACACAGAGCCTTTAGGCTTATTTTATTAACATCCTTTGTCCTTTTAGACTTATGATTTAGTGTGGCCCTTTGTGTTTCTTGCCTTTGTTTACTCGGCCTTCCCCTATTGTTTCTCACCCTTCTAACATTTGTTTCTGACTGCATATTACTTCCCCCTGTTTCGCTACATAGGTTCCCCTTCCCCTGCCATATTAGTTTAAATCCTCCCGAACTGCTTTAGCAAATATTACCCCGAGGACATCGGTTCCAGTCCTGCCCAAGTGCAGACCGTCCCTTTTGTACAGGTCCCACTTCCCCCAGAACTGGTTCCAATGCCTCAGGAATTTGAATCCCTCCCTCCTGCACCACTGCTCAAGCCACGTATTCAATCTCACTATCCTGTTCTCTCTATTCTGATTAGCTCGTGGCCCTGGTAGCAATCCAGAGATTACTACCTTAGAGGTCCTACTTTTTAATTTAGCTCCTAGCTCCCTAAATTCTGCTTGTAGGACCTCTTCCCGCTTTTTACCTATATCGTTGGTACCTACATGCACCACGACAGCTGGCTGTTCACCCTCCCTCTTCAGAATGTTCTGCAGCCGCTCCGAGACATCCTTGACCCTTGCACCAGGGAGGCAACATACCATCCTGGAATCTCGGTTACGGCCACAGAAACTCCTGTCTATTCCCCTTACAATTGAGTCCCCTATCACTATAGCCCTACCACTCTTTTTCCCGCCCTGCTGTGCAGCAGAGCCAGCCATGGTGCCATGAACCTGGCTGCTGGTGCCTTCCCCTGGTAGGCCATCTCCCCCAACAGTATCCAAAGCGGCATACCTGTTTTGGAGGGAGATGACCACAGGGGACTCCTGCACTACCTTCCTGATATTGCCCTGCTTCTTGGTCACCCATACACTGTCTGTCCTAGCCTTTACCTGCGGTGTGGACAACTCACTAAAAGAGCGATTCACCAAGTTCTCGGCATCGTGCATGCTCCAGAGTGAGTCCACCCGCAGCTCCAGCACCGCCATGCGGGCTGTCAGGAGCTGCAGCAGGACACACTTCCCGCACACGTAGTTGTCAGGGACACTGGAAGTGTCCCTGGTTTCCCACATGGCACAGGAGGAGCATGAAACGGGTCCGAGACTTCCTGTCATGACTTAACCCTTATGTTACTTTATTACTAAAATTTAAACTTATTTATCTTAGGTCCAGGAGTTAAGTCCCTGAAAACAAAATATAAAATCGAACCTACCTTTTAAATTCCCTCTACCCCTAAAGGTTAGAGGAGGTGGGAGGGTGGGAGTCACTACTAGTGTAGTGTCTCGGGTTTAGCAACCGCTCCACCTATATACGGGTACCAATGATTTGGCCCCGCCCCCTGCCTTTGAAAAAGCCCGCGAAGCTCTTACCCCGCTGGGGAAAAAGGCCACGTAGGTGAGTTTATTGACTCACCTCAGGCCTCTGCCGCTCCAACCAGGTCCGCTCCTCCTTCCCCGCTGCCGACCGCTCTGTGGGAGAGAGAAAGAAACAAAGGCTCCTCCTCCCCCGCTGTCGACGCTGGTCGCTCGATGTCCTTGGACCATCGCACCGTGTCCTTGGACCATCGCTCGATGTCCTTGGACCATCGCGCCGTGTCCTTGGACCATCGCACGGTGTCCTTGGACCATCGCTCGATGTCCTTGGACCATCGCTCGGTGTCCTTGGACCATCGCTCGATGTCCTTGGACCATCGCACCGTGTCCTTGGACCATCGCTCGGTGTCCTTGGACCATCGCTCGGTGTCCTTGGACCATCGCTCGATGTCCTTGGACCATCGCACCGTGTCATTGGACCATCGCACCGTGTCCTTGGACCATCGCACCGTGTCCTTGGACCATCGCTCGGTGCCCTTGGACCATCGCTCGTTGTCCTTGGACCATCGCACGGTGTCCTTGGACCATCGCCCCGTGTCCTTGGACCATCGCCCCGTGTCCTTGGACCATCGCACGGTGTCCTTGGACCATCGCTCGATGTCCTTGGATCATCGCGCCGTGGCCTTGGACCATCGCACGGTGTCCTTGGACCATCGCTCGGTGTCCTTGGACCATCGCTCGGTGTCCTTGGACCATCGCTCGGTGTCCTTGGACCATCGCACCGTGTCCTTGGACCATCGCTCGGTGTCCTTGGACCATCGCTCGGTGTCCTTGGACCATCGCCCCGTGTCCTTGGACCATTGCTCGGTGTCCTTGGACCATCGCTCGGTGTCCTTGGACCATCGCCCCGTGTCCTTGGACCATCGCTCGGTGTCCTTGGACCATCGCTCGGTGTCCTTGGACCATCGCACGGTGTCCTTGGACCATCGCTCGGTGTCCTTGGACTATCGCCCCGTGTCCTTGGACCATCGCACGGTGTCCTTGGACCATCGCACGGTGTCCTTGGACCATCGCCCCGTGTCCTTAGACCATCGCCCCGTGTCCTTGGACCATCGCTCGGTGTCCTTGGACCATCGCTCGATGTCCTTGGACCATCGCACGGTGTCCTTGGACCATCGCTCGGTGTCCTTGGACCATCGCACGGTGTCCTTGGACCATCGCCCCGTGTCCTTGGACCATCGCTCGGTGTCCTTGGACCATCGCTCGATGTCCTTGGACCATCGCTCGGTGTCCTTGGACCATCGCTCGATGTCCTTGGACCATCGCTCGGTGTCCTTGGACCATCGCTCGGTGTCCTTGGACCATCGCACGGTGTCCTTGGACCATCGCTCGGTGTCCTTGGACCATCGCTCGGTGTCCTTGGACCATCGCACGGTGTCCTTGGACCATCGCTCGGTGTCCTTGGACCATCGCACGGTGTCCTTGGACCATCGCTCGGTGTCCTTGGACCATCGCACGGTGTCCTTGGACCATCGCTCGGTGTCCTTGGACCATCGCTCGGTGTCCTTGGACCATCGCACGGTGTCCTTGGACCATCGCCCCGTGTCCTTGGACCATCGCCCCTTGTCCTTGGACCATCGCACGGTGTCCTTGGAAATCGCACGGTGTCCTTGGACCATCGCTGGGTGTCCTTGGACCATCGCTCGGTGTCCTTGGACCATCGCACCGTGTCCTTGGACCATCGACCCGTGTCCTTGGACCATCGCTCGGTGTCCTTGGAAATCGCACGGTGTCCTTGGACCATCGCTCGGTGTCCTTGGACCATCGCTCGGTGTCCTTGGACCATCGCCCCGTGTCCTTGGACCATCGCCCCGTGTCCTTGGACCATCGCCGCGTGTCCTTGGACCATCGCTCGGTGTCCTTGGACCATCGCACGGTGTCCTTGGACCATCGCTCGGTGTCCTTGGACCATCGCACGGTGTCCTTGGACCATCGCCCCGTGTCCTTGGACCATCGCTCGGTGTCCTTGGACCATCGCCCCGTGTCCTTGGACCATCGCTCGGTGTCCTTGGACCATCGCTCGGTGTCCTTGGACCATCGCTCGGTGTCCTTGGACCATCGCCCCGTGTCCTTGGACTATCGCCCCGTGTCCATAGACCATCGCTCGGTGTCCTTGGACCATCGCTCGGTGTCCTTGGACCATCGCACGGTGTCCTTGGACCATCGCTCGGTGTCCTTGGACCATCGCTCGGTGTCCTTGGACCATCGCTCGGTGTCCTTGGACCATCGCTCGGTGTCCTTGGACCATCGCACGGTGTCCTTGGACCATCGCTCGGTGTCCTTGGACCATCGCTCGGTGTCCTTGGACCATCGCTCGGTGTCCTTGGACCATCGCTCGGTGTCCTTGGACCATCGCTCGGTGTCCATAGACCATCGCTCGGTGTCCTTGGACCATCGCACGGTGTCCTTGGACCATCGCACCGTGTCCTTGGACCATCGCTCGGTGTCCTTGGACCATCACTCGGTGTCCTTGGACCATCGCACGGTGTCCTTGGACCATCGCACTGGAATACCAAAACGACACAACAATGCACCGCACTGAACAGAATTTTATTGATACTGCTAATTTCCTACTGTGAGCAAGTTCTAGAAAACTGTATGTAGTTGATTTATGGCTGCTGGCATGCACTTTGGCTGTTGGATTTTGACTACTAGTTAAAAATAACGAAATAATTTAAATTAACAAAGTTTTGAGGCCAGGATACATTAATTATTGCGATGGCACCAAATATTTACCATGATGTAAATTATTTTAGTGCACTAATGTTCGTACATTAGGTTTATTACAGTATTCAAGGTCTGTTGCAGTATCATTTTGTATCAGCAGGAATGTGAACAAACACTGGCCAGCCCAGGACGCAGAGTTTCCTGGGACTGCTGCCCATCTGTGCATTACTAGGCTCTCATCTGTCCCAGTTTGAGGCCTTCCAGTCTGGTTTACACCCTACCCAGAGCACTGAGATTGCACTCGTCAGTGTAAGTATTGCTATTTGTCTTTCCTCATTCTCCTTGACTTCTTTGCCACCTGGGATACTGTTGACCATTCCAACCACTTCCAATGTCTCTTCCTCTGCAGTCCCCTGCCATGGCATTGCTCTATCCTGCTTCTCTCCAACTCCCTGTATCACATCATGACTGAATGAGCCAAATCACGTTCCAGCTTAATGCTGGCAATACTGACAATGTCCTCTTTGGCTCCCACCAGCATGTGCATGCCTCTGATCTCGACTCCTTTAACCTCCCCAGCTGCCACCTCAGGCTGAGTCAAGAGGTGGGGAACCAGCGTTTTCTGGTGGGGAACCAGCGTTTTCTGGTCGGGAACCTTAGTGTTTGGCACAACCTGAGCTCAAATTCATCTCCGCACCCACTCTTATACCAAGATTACTTTCTTCCACCTCTGCAGTGTTGCGCCCTTCACTGCAAAGGTTGTAGTCCATGCCTTCATGGCCTCAAGGTTTGACTAACACCTCCCAACAAGTTTCCCCGTCTCAAATCCTCCACAAGCTTCAATTCATTCAAAACGCTGTGTCCTCATCCTCACAAAATCCCATACCCCCGTCAAACCCCCATCCTCTCCAAGATCTAGTGCTTTCCCAGACCCTGACGAGTTGACTTGAAAATTCTCATTCTCACTCTGAACTTTCTCCATGGCTTTGCTCTGCCCTACCTTAGTGACCTCATCCTCCTTTATAGCACTGCATGCATTCTACTCTTCTAAAACTCTCTTTGTCCGACTCCCGCTGCTATTCTCTTGTCCTCTTGGATTTCCTCTGCCTTTCCACCTCACTTTCTACTTTCGAAAGCCTCTTAAAAACCTCTCTCGATGGTGGCTCCCGCATCCTAGCCCTCCCTTTTCCTGTCCCCTGCCTGGCACCCACTTTCTTTTCTCTCTTCAATATAAAGCGCTTTCGGGTGTCCCCCCTGCCCATGAAGAGCACTGTGGTGATGCAAGTTGTTCCGCGTACACTTTCCAAATTATGAGCAAAATGTACACTGTACCTTTTTATAGTTGTACTCCTGTGGGTTGGCACACCGGAACGGGCAAATGTTAGCTTCTATGAGGTGCTCCTAAGAGAGAAGAAAGTGCAGTTTACGATTGGTTATCAGGGCCGTGCAAGGGATAGTTTTTTTTTTCCTCACCTCCATTTCCATCACAGCCTGTTCCATTCGTTCTGGCCGAGGAAGCAAGGGTCGAGTTCGAATCAACACTCAATTATCGCAAGCTGAGATATCCAACTCAAAGTGAATAAAACACGACAAAACACAAGGAGCTACACAGCTGATTCTCCACCCAGCTGGAAGCACTCACCATATATAATGCCAAGGAAATTCTTTCATCCCAATATTTTGCCTTTCCAAGCCTTTTATAGCTTGTGTCCCGGCAATTATTGCTTCTCTTTTTTCATTTTTGTGGCTTTTTTCAGGATCCTTGCCTGCAGACTAGGAACTTCCCTTGCCTTTACTGATGGCAGGGTCTCTTCATACAGCTTCGGATGCTGGGATCGGCCACTTCCCAGTAGAGTTGACTCACGCTCCTTCACCAGAATGGGAGCCAGTGTAGGTCAGCGAGTGCCGAGGTGATGTCGGGGTGCGACTGACATCATCAAACCCCGATCTGCGTATGTCAGTTAGGACCCCGCCAGCCACAGGCGGGTGTCTTTGCCGCCTGTTCTTCAACAACAATAACAGCAACTTATATAGAGCCTTTAACGTAATAAAACGTTCAGGTTAAAATCAGACATGGCAGGATTCAGGCGGTTTTCTGACGGGTCAGTAACCCGGGGGCATTTTGACTGCCCACCCGTCTGGTTTCTGCTGGGCGGTAAGAGGTAAAATCTCAAACTCTTAGAATACATGCAGAGAGGAAAATACTGGGGACTGTATAGACTAACACATAAAGGGTAGTCACTTGAATGAGGTAATTGAGCGGGTAGGGGAGTGTGACAAGAATCGGTGGAATCAAACTCCAGCAAGGAGTCAATGCCATCAGAAGAAAAGGAGAGGGGACAAAACTGGCAGGCAAACGAGTGAGAAAGCAGAAAAACATTCACATGGGTTTGATGCTTCACTTAACGTCAATTTATTCCACACAGTGGTCATATGACAGTACAATTTAAGGTTTGATGGAGTGTGAGATCGACAACCCATGTGGTTTGAACCTGAAGCGGGTGATGGGGGGGCGGCGTGGAAATACTGTTAATGAAAACCCATCAAGTGTTACTTAGCTATGCAGAGTGGTGATGCAGAGTAGATGGAGAAAATGATTCTGAGCTCTGTGTCGGAATGATAACCAGCACAGACTGCAGCACAGTCATGAACACCACTCTGCTGCTCTCACAAGACCTACCCCCACCTTGTTAAAAGGTTCAGGAGTTCGTCGATAGTATAACGGGATCATTGACTTCTCTCCTGCTCTATCACAAGACCTGCTGTCATCGTATTAATGGCTCAGGAGATCACAACAGAGACCCTCTTTTAATGACTGGAGGTTAACGTGAGCAACAGTCCTTGTGTGGGAAGAAGAGGCGTATAAAAGCTGCAAGTAAAAATCAACTGATATTTAGGTTGAAGGATGGTGATGATGTTGGGATTTGCGCAGAATTCTGAAGCTTTGAATTTACTGAAAACGTATTAAAACGGAATAATAATTATTACAAATCAATGCCATAATCAAAATGACTGCAATCTCTACAACAAACACAAAAGCAAAATACTGCGGATGCTGGAAATCTGAAATAAAAACAGAAAATGCTGGAAATACTCAGCGGGTCAGGCAGCATTTGTGGAAAGAGAAACAGAGTTAACGATTCAGGTCGATGACCCATCGTCAGAACTGGGAACCCCAGTTCTGATGAAAGGTCATTGACCTGAAACGTTAACTCTGTTTCTCTCTCCACAGATGCTGCCTGACCTGCTGAGTATTTCCAGCATTTTCTGTTTTTATGACTGCAATCTCTAGTCATTTGGGGCTATATTTTCTTCTGGGAAAAAAATGGGTGAAAATTAGCGCAGACTGTTCAGGCAGTGTCTGAATTTAAACGACCACCACTTCTGCCTCTTTGTAATGTGCAACCTCTGAGAACGCCATTTTGTTAAAGCTATTGAAGTAATAGTGGCCAATCATGATGAAATTGCGTCATAATCCTTTAACACTTGTCAAGCAGCTGATGTGCAACTTAAACGATAGAAGTATCAAAGAAAAATATGGGGAGAATGACAAAACAGAACGTGAGAAAGAAAGAACCAACAAACATTTATGTAGCGTTTTTCATGTCAACAAGATTTTATACAGAGGAAAGAGTGAACCACAGTCAGAGTCACAGAGGGTGTCATCTATGACTATGATTAGAGCCGTTTCAGTGCTGTGGCAGGTGCGGAAACCTGATTGGAGAAATTCAGAAACATGAAGTTGCGAGAAAGATGGGCACAGATTTGGGAGGCGACACCACATTCAAGGTAACAACAGAAAACGCTGGAAAAACTCAGCAGGCCAGGCAGCATCCGTGGAGAGAGAAACAGAGTTAACGTTTCAGGTCGAAGACCTTTCGCCAGTTCTGACAAAGGGTCATCGACCTGAAACGTTAACTCTGTTTCTCTCTCCACGGATGCTGCCTGGCCTGCTGAGTTTTTCCAGCGTTTTCTGTTGTTATTTCGGATTTCCAGCATCCGCAGTATTTTGCTACCACATTCAAGGACTTTGGAGACGAAAGGGAGGTTGGAGATGGAGCAGCAGTTTGCAAGGAGAGAGGGGTCGTGCGTGGGTTTTTTGAGGAAAGGGTGATGACAGCGGTTTTGAAAGGGAGGAGAATAGCACCTGAAGAGAGGGAACCATTTACAATGTCAACCTAGCATGGGGGCCAGGAAAGAAAGTTGGCTGTCAGCAGCTTAGTGGGAATGGGATCAAGGGACCAACAGGTGGGTCAGATGAACAAGAGGGGAGAGAGGAGAGAAACTAGAGAAAGGCACCGTTCAGGGCTAGGGCAAGGGGGAGCCTGGGGGAGGTGTGGCTTGATGGGCAAGAGGAAGTGGGGGTGCGGCAGAGGCAGCTGAAAGAATGGTTTCAATTTCAGTGACAAACAAATCCATCATCTCCTTGCTCTTATTGTTGGAGGTGAGGGTGGAGGGCCAGGGTAGAGGTGTTTATGGAGATGTTCGGTAGTGGATAAAAGAAGCCGGGGGTTATCTTTGCTCTCCAGGATGACTCCGGAGAAGTGGGCGGTTTTGGCAGATGAGAGCGAGGCCTGATCGTGCTTGATGTGGTCCAGTCAGATCTGATGATGGATGGTTAAATCAGATGTACACCAGATAAGGCTCAAATCTGTGCCCTTTGGATTTGAGAGTGTGAAGTTGTTGGCCATACAAGGGGGACCAACTGGGATGGGAGAGACTAAAAGATTTGCTGAAAATAAGGGCATCAAAGGTGGTGAGAAATAGTTGAGCAGGTCGACAGCTGTATTAGTATCATGACGAATAGATGTCTAAAGGCCAGGCTGTTGGGAATAACACACAAATATTACTGTAAAGTAGCTGCACAGTACAGCTAAGTGTCAGCCGTGGCTCAGTGGGTAGCACTCTTGCATCTTAGTCAGAAGGTTGTGGGTTCAAGGCCCGTTCCAGAGACTTGAGCACAAAAATCTAGGCTGACACTCCAGTGCAGTGCTGAGGGAGCACTACACTGTCGGAGGTGCCGTCTTTCGGATGAGACGTTACACCGAGGCCCCGTCTGCTCTCTAAGGTGAACGTAAAAGATCCCATAGCACTACTTCGAAGAAGAGCAGGGGAGTTCTCCCCGGTGTCCTGAACAATATTTATCCCTCAATCAACATCACAAAAACATTATCTGGTCATTATCACATTGCTGTTTGTGGGAGCTTGCTGTGCATAAATTGGCTGCTGCGTTTCCTGCATTACAACAGTGACTACACTTCAAAAAGTACTTCATTGGCTGTAAAGTGCTTCGGGACGTCTGGTGGTCGTGAAAGGAACTTGGTAAAATAATGGGACTAAAAGACGACAAGTCCCCTGGACCAGATGGCCTGCATCCCAGGGTCTTAAAAGAAGTGGCTGCAGAGATAGTGGATGCATTGGTTGCAATATACCAAAATTCCCTGGACTCTGGAGAGGTCCCAGCGGATTGGAAAACCGCAAATGTAACACCCCTATTTAAGAAAGGAGGGAGACAGAAAACAGGAAACTATAGACCAGTTAGCCTAACATCTGTTGTCGGGAAAATGCTGGAGTCCTTCATTAAGGAAGCAGTAGCAGGGCATTTGAAAAATCATAATGCAGTCAAGCAGAGTCAGCATGGTTATATGAAAGGGAAATCATGTTTAACAAATTTGCTGGAGTTCTTTGAGGATGTAACGAGCAGGGTGGATAATGGTGAGCCAGTGGATGCAGTGTATTTGGATTTCCAGAAGGCATTCGATAAGGTGCCACATAAAAGGTTACTGTATAAGATAAGAGCTCACGGAATTGGGAGTAATATATTAGCATGGATAGAGAATTGGCTAACTAACAGAAAGCAGAGAGTCGGGATAAATGGGTCATTTTCCGGTTGGCAAACAGTAACTAGTGGGGTGCCACAGGGATCAGTGCTGGGGCCTCAACTATTTACAATCTACATTAATGACTTGGATGAAGGGACCGAGTGTAATGTAACCAAGTTTGCAGATGATACAAAGATGGGTGAGAAAGCAAGTTGTGCAGAGGACTCAAAGAATCTGCAAAGGGATATAGACAGGCTAAGTGAGTGGGCAAACATTTGGCAGATGGAGTATAATGTGGGAAAGTGCGAGGTTATCCACTTTGGCAGGAAAAATAAAAAAACAAATTGTTATTTAAATGGAGAGAGATTACAAAATGCTACAGTTCAGAGGGACCTGGGGGTCCTTGTGCATGAAACACAAAAAGTTCGCATGCAGGTACAGCAAGTAATCAAAAAGGCAAATGGAATGTTGGCTTTTATTGCAAGGGGGTTGGAGTATAAAAGCAGGGAAGTCCTGCTACAACTGTACAGGGTATTGGTGAGACCACACCTTGAGTACTGCGTACAGTTTTGGTCTCCTTATTTAAGGAAGGATATACTTGCATTGGAGGCAGTTCAGAGACGATTCACTCAGTTGATTCCTGAAATGAGGGGGTTGACTTATGAAGAAAGGTTGAGCAGGTTGGGCCTATACTCATTGGAATTTAGAAGAATGAAAGGTGATCTTATTGAAACATATAAGAGACTGAGGGGGCTCGACAAGGTAGATGCAGAGAGGATGTTTCCCCTCGTGGGGAAATCTAGAACTCGGTGGCACAGTTTCAGAATAAAGGGTCACTCTTTTAGAACTGAGATGAGGAGGAATTTCTTCTCTCAGAAGGTCAGAAAACTGTGGAATTCTCTGCCCCAGAGAGCTGTGGAGGCTGGGTCATTAAATACATTTAAGGCGGAGACAGACAGATTTTTGCAAGAAAAGGGAGTGAAGGGTTATGGGGAGCGGGCAGGGAAGTGGCTTTGAGCCCAAGATCAGCCATGATCTTATTGAATGGCGGAGCAGGCTCGAGGGGCCAAGTGGCCTATTCCTGCTCCTATTTCTTATGTTCTTATGTTCCACAGAAATGCAAGTCTGTCTTTCTTTTTCTTTAGAAAAGGCCATCAAAGAAAGTAGTCGTTGTTATACTGACACAGAGAAATGTTAGCAAGGCTGCAGTAAGTAAGGCAGTAGAAATTAAAATTGCAGTTCTACAAGTTACCTTATACATGCTCTGATGTGAGAGAAAATGTGCTGCATGAAGAAATTTCCATGGGCCAGAGCACCCAGTCTCAATCCCGACTGCTCTTATGATTAAAGGTTAAACTTGCGTATAATTGGAGTTGACAGTGTGGAACAGATCATAGACCCCAGCTAGACATGAAACAACTTACACTTAATGAGCAAGCTATGATAGATTTGCTTGGGAGGTGGAACTTGGAAGGTGTGGAGTATGGGGAGATTGGCGAAGAGCACAGAGCTAGTAATATGTACCACGTTTTTCAGATACTGCAGAATAGGGATAATTCACTGCCTCTGCGCTGCTGATAGGGAGACTCGCCCACCGGCAGCACGTATCAGAAACACAGCCAGGCGCTGCCTGTGATTTTCTACCTTATTGCGTGAGGCTCCTGCCGACAGCACAGGCTAATGTGCTTGATCAACGCGTTGACACAGTGACTGCGAACAGATCCATAACAGTGCCTGGAGTTTGCGAGGACAGAGGGGGAATGGGGCTGTTTCCAGTAGAATACAAGAGATTAAGGCGTGATTTGACTGAGGGGGTTTAAAATTATGAAAGAACGGGACTGAGCAGATAGAAACAGACAGATTCCAGTGATTGAGCGGGACGAGAGCAAGGGGACAGAGATATAAGATTAAATGTAAGAAACTTAGGGCAGAGAGCAGGAGGTTTTTATTTACATCTTGCGCCTTGAGATGTTTTACTACGTTAAAGGCGCTATATAAATGCAAGTTGTTGTACACAGAGGCTTGTGGAATGCACGACCACAGATAGTGATTGAAGCTGAGGCCATGTCAGCATTTGAGAATAGGTTAGATTGGTGGTTGAAGGAAAAGGGAGAATAAAGGGATATGGAAACAGAGCAGGCACACGGGAACAATGATGTGGAGGATTAACACCAACACAGATTGCTTGGGCTGAACAGCCTGTTTCCGTGTTATAATTTCTCTGTAATTCTATGTAATGGCAGTACAGTACCCAGTGTGTCTAATTACTCATTATATACCATCTGCTCTCTTCACAAAGCAACACTCGAACCAAACGTGAACAGCACCACCCACCGCTCATCATGCTCACTTGAAGCAGGCACCAGCACACTATGGAAGGAGTAGCTGGTGATGTTCATGAGAAAGTGCAAGGGTGAGTCACAGGGAACTGCTGGGGATATGATAGCGTTGATGTTCAGTCCTTGCCAAAACATATTTTACAGTAATTGTTTCTTTTAAAGGGCTCTATTTGAATGTGCTGATCTCTGCCTAACATTACCAGGGTCACTAGTCTGGAACTGGAGCCTAACAATGGTTTTGCACGACGTTAGCGGTAAAATGGCAAACAAATTAATTCAAGGTCAATATCACGGAACAGTTTCTGTGCTGAGGAACAACCAGGCATTGAGCGTTGCCCCACTGTAGGGTTTAATTTTAATAATCTCTAGAATTGCTGAAAAGCCCAGGTTTGCTGGAAAATATGGAAAACTCCAATGATGCCTTTGAGGCTGGAAGTTACTGTTGGTGATATTAGCGAATGCTGAACGCATTGCTGGGACATTCCTCTGCTGTCTTAACGGAGGTGTCAACCCATTATTGGACAGAAGAGTGTCATACAAACCCAATGGCCCGGATTTTGCGGTAATAATAACGGTGCGGCTGTCAGCGCCGCTCACCGTTATTATGGACTAAATCAGACAGCAACTTCTGGCGTCCACACATGCACGGTTAAATGCGGAAATCTGGAAGTTGCTGTCCGATTTGCCCTGCTCCTACACAAGCTACGCTACACCTGTGTCTCGCCGATAGATTCATCATTAAAACACATGAAGGGCGTGAAGTTGCTGTCCTTACCCACTAAACACGCGCGAAAAAGTTAGGGCTGGTGAATATTTAACGGCGTGATAAGTCTTAGTTACTGGCAAACAACCTCTCTGGCCCTGAAAATTAAATTTTATATGTGTGGAGTCTCATTCCTTCAGAATTTAGTTATTGTTAGAGATTTTATAAGAATTAAAAGTTAAAGGGGGAGAAATTCAGTATCGCCCCATTTGGGGCGCAATTATCGGCCGGGTGCAAAGATTAGCGCCTGGCGCTAATTATCGCCTCCGACTGCAAACTTGTTTTCCATCCACATCCTGCTCATTGCAGCCTTGAATCTCGGCCTGGAGAGACCTGTACATCAAATCTGCTGGAAAGAACAATGGAGAGTACCAGGGAAAGAGCTCAGAGTGCAGCACCCACAGTCTCTTCTAAATCGATACAAGGAAGGGCAAATCAAAATGAAACTGCAAAGTGCAGCTCAGTATCGAAAACTCCTTCACACAGTGTTGAATCTCTCCAGAAGTCTGTCTCTCTCTCTCTCTCAGAATGCGTGGTTCAAAAATGTCACCAACAATAAAAGGCAGGAAGCGATCGCCTTTAAATAGCGCTCCCCCAGTCCCTTCCTGACTGCAAAACGCTCCCCTCAACCTGTCGTTGCTAGCAGCAGGCGGTAAGGCAGGGGACGCCACTCAATATACGCTCCGGGGCACTACCGGGGCGTTGCGCACTCGACTGACGTCACGATCTGCCGGCGCAGGAGATCGTGGCGGTAGTGTTTAGCGCCGCCGCAAAATGTCTAGTTAATTTCGCGAGCGGCGCAAACATCGCCGCGCCCGGGCGCTAGTTGCTTTACGCCCCATTAGCGCCATCTTTAGGCGCTAACGGGAGGCGCAACCAACTGAATTTTTCCCCCAAAATATTTTATTTTACATTTTCTTTCTGTCTCTTTCATAGAATCAAAGAATCATAGAATGGTTACAGCCCGGAAGGCAGCCATTTGGCCCATTGAGCCCGTGCCGGCTCTGTGCAAGAGCACTTCAGCTACTCCCACTCCCCCGCCCTTTCTCTGCAGCTCTGCAATTTTTTTTCCTTCAGGTACTTATCCAACTCCCTTTTGAAAGCTGTGATTGAGTCTGCCTCCACCACCCTTTCAGGGAGTGCATTCCAGATCCTAACCACTCGCTGAGTAAAAAAGTTTTTCCTCATGTCACCTTTGGTTCTTTTGCCAATCACCTTAAATCTGTGTCCTCTGGTTCTCAACCCTTCTGCCAATGGGAACAGTTTCTCTCTATCTACTCTGTCCAGACTGCTCATGATTTTGAACACCTCTATCAAATCTCCTCTCAATCTTCTCTGCTCGAAGGAGAACAACCCCAGCTTCTCCAATCTATCCACATAACTAAAGACCCTCATCCCTGGAATCATTCTCGTAAATCTTTTCTGCACCCTCTCGAAGGGCTTCACATCCTTCCTAAAGTGCGGTGCCCAGAATTGGACACAATACTCCAGTTGAGGCCAAACCAGTGTTTTATACAGGTTCATCATAATTTCCACGTTTTGTACTCTATACCTCTATTCATGAAGCCCAGGATCCCATAAGCTTTTTCAACTGCTTTCTCAACCTGCCCTACCACCTTCAACAATTTGTGCACATATACCCCCAGGTCTCTCTGTTTATGCACCCTCTTTAGGATTGTACCCTTTAGTTTATATTTCCTCTCTTCATTCTACCAAAATGTATCACTTTGCACTTTTCTGCGTTAAATTTCATTTGCCACGTGTCCGCCCATTCCACCAGCCTGTCTATGTCTTCCTAAAGTCTATCACTATCCTCCTCACTGTTCACTGTACTTCCAAGTTTTGTGTCATCTGCAAATTTAGAAATTGTGCCCTGTACACCCACATCCAAGTCATGAATATATATCAAGAAAAGCAGTGGTCTCTCTCTTCTTTCTTAATACCATCTTTCTTTCCCTCATTTTATTTCGCTTCCTGTACATGATTTTACATTGAATATTCGAATTTATACTTCCTGGTTTGGACTCTGCGTGTTTCAGTGAGGATTCTTCAATCTGATTGGTTAAAGAGACACGCTGTTGCATGCCCTGCTCACACACACCACAGATGCCCTGTTGTAAGTGCAGCGTTGGAAATGAGCTCTAATTACCGTAAGTTGCCGCGCAAAAGCCCACGAAAAGTCTGTGGGCAGCTGTAACCGTAATGAACGCGGGGGGGGGGGGGGTTGGCGGCAGGGGAGGGCGCTGTTCCTTGGCTGCTGACCGGCAAAATCTGTGCCATTGAACGCTTGTTCTAATGTCGCCAACCGTAATTTGTAGCTTTAACTTAAAAATGTCTTATACTAGTATAATGCAAGTTGTCTGTTTACAAAACATAACCTCAAATCATTTGAGTGCCAAATAATAGACTTTCCTTGTGTATCAAGTGAAAGCTATGGTTAACTACTATTAGCCTAACCACAATGAATGCCACCAGTGGGAGTTTCTGTTTCCCTATTTATTTTATTAGAAATCCTTAATATACGTAACCTTTGGCTCTCCAATGGTTCAGTGGGATAGAACTTGGTGGGAGCTCTTTTGGGCGCAAAGCATACCTGCGCAATTATAAATTCGTGGAGCCCATTTTTTAGGCGTCCAAGTTTTAGGCCTCTTGAATCTGTTAATTAGGAGCCTGTTGAAGGCCCCCTTGTTCCCGATGAGCGGGGCAGGCTTTGGGCCGAAGGATTCCCAAGGCTGCCAACTAAAAATAAGTGTTGAAATAGTTTTCCCTTCCTGTGGAGCCAGAAGGAGCAAGAGTTCTCTCACCACTCCACAGGTGTCATGATCACGCCCCTCCCCGTACCCCTTTCCTACCTCCCCTCCCCTCCGGACTTACCTGAGGGCCAGTGCCGGTGGCCCTAAATGGGGTTCTCCCATGGGGCGAGCTGCCTGTGGCGGCGTGACCAGCACCAGCAGCTCTCCCCGAGTTTTCTTACGAGGCCCGAGGATCATTTTCCTAGCGATCCTCGGGCCTCCTGCTTTGGGCGCTCGCTAATCGCGCAGCGCAGGGTCTTGGTCCCGAAAACGGGCTCAGACGAATTTTTAACCCCAGCGAGTTTACTCAATGAATAACTTGAGCCATTTAAACAAGGAGCTCCTCAGGTTCAATCCCTGGTCTGTGCTGGGTCGGCTGATCCTGCTGGGACAGCGAATAAGGAGCAGTACAATTGACCCCATCGCCAATGGGTTAGGGAGGGGAAATTCAACCAGTGACCCCTGGGGGGAAATGTGGGTGTGTGGATGTTGGCCGAGGATAGGAATGGGCTCGGCTGTGATGCCCACCATAGCCACAAAAAACCTGCCGGCACTCCCCATTTGGGCTCGCCTATGAATAATGATGGGCTGGAGGGTGCCTGGAACCCACGGAACCACACCCCTGCGAGCAGTCGATGTGTTCAGCAGAGCAGGGATAGAGGGGAGAAAATTAGCAAGAGAAAGAAAACGAAAGCATCCAAACCTCTGCCCTTTGGCGATTTTTCTTTTTACGTTCTTTCAGCAGGTGCTTCTCTTTGGGAGGTTCGTAGGTGCTTCTGGGAATCTGAATTACAGAAGAGAGAACAATCAGACTGAGACTACATCTGCCTGAAATATCAGCGAGGTAATACAGCAAATCCATTAGTCCATTTGAAAGGGTTTAACAGTATTTACAGCACAGAAACAGGCCCTCCAGCCTCACAGGTCCATGCTCAACACAAGCCTCCTCCCAAACTTCTTTATCTAACCCCATTAGCATATCCTTCTATTCCTTTCTTCCTCATGTGTTTATCTAGCTTCTCCTTAAATGCATCTACGCTAGTCGCCTCAACTACTCCCTGTGGGAGCGAGTTCAGGGGTACGGTAGCATTGTGGTTATGTCACTGGACCAGTAATCCAGAGGCCTGGACTAATGATCTGGAGACGTGAGTTCAAATTCCACCACGGCAGCTGGAGAATTTAAATTCAGTTAATTAAATAAATCTGGAATAAAAAACTACCGGATTGTCATAAAAACTCATCTGGTTCACTGATGTTCTTCAGGGAAGGAAACCTGCCGTCCTTACCTGGTCTGGTCTATATGTGATTCCAGATCCACAGCAATGTGGTTGGCTCTTAACTGCCCTCTGAAATGGCCCAGCAAGCCACTCAGTTGTACCAAACTGCTGCGAAAAACAATAACGGACTCCAGCGGTTCAAGAAGGCGGCTCACCACCACCTTCTCAAGGGCAATTAGGGATGGGCAATAAATCTTGCCTTGCCAGCGACACCCACATCCCAAGAAAGATAAAAAGAAATTCTCACCACTCTCTGGGTGAAGAAGTTTCTCCTGAATTCCTGATTGGATTTATTTATGGCCCCTAGTTTTGGTCTCCCCCACAAACATCTTCTCTATGTCTACCCTATCAAACCCTTTCATGATCTTAAAGACCTGAATCAGGTCACTAATCCATCGACAAATAGCTACAGAATTGTTTTGCTGTTGCACAATTGTGAAAAGTGGGTCAGAAATTTCAGCTACAGATCAAATCAGTGCATCTTGACAAGGAAAATAAATTTGTTGGGATTTCAAACAGTTAGATGTCAACCAGATTTTTTAATCAAAACAAGATCTCTGCAAACAGTCCTTTGAAAACATTTCAAACACACCCAAAGTGAGGTGCATGACAGCTTGTCTCAGTTGGTCACAGCCTCGCCTCCACGTCAGAATGCTGTGGGTTTAAGTTTTACTGCAGGACTCGAGCATGTAATCCAGGCTGAGTTAGTGCGGTTACTGAGGAAGCGATGTGATTGGGGGTGCCTACCTTTGGAAATTAGATTGAGGCCCATCTGCCTCTTTGCGGTGGATGTAAAACGGCACTATTTGATGAAGAGCAGGGAGGTCTCCCGGTGTCCTGGTCAAACGCTTTTCCCTCCAACCATCACCACCGCGAAGAATGACTTGGTCATTTGTCTCATTTTTTTGTGTGAACTTGCTGTGTGAAAACGGCTGCCGTATTCACTTGTGTAGCAGTAGTTGCACTCCAAAGTAATTAATTGTACATGAAGCTGGGGGGGCGGGGGCTCAAAGAGACGTGACAGCCAAAGTTTTCTGCTCGGGCACTTGCTAGTAAGCGATTTTCCCCCCACTCATTTTAATTGGCAGGAGAATCGTGGGCTGGCAAATGCAGAAGCAAGAAAAGGCCAGCCGGTGAGTTGCTGTGTCAATGCAAGTTCTTCCCTTGCAAACGTGGAAGGTAAGATTTCCTCTGGTTGCTAGGTGTTACTGACATCATAAACACAGTGGGACTATTTCTGTGCTCAGTATCTCCAGTAACAACAGATCCACAGCAATCAAAGGAAACTTTCTCCCATGCAGTCTTGGACAATAAAAAGATGTGCAGCTTCTTTCCACAGTCCTGACGAAGAGTCCCACGTGAACATTAACCCGTCTGTCAAATGCTGCTAACCTGCTGTGCGTTTCCAGCATTTTCTGTTCTCATTTTCGACTTTCAGCATTTACATTGTGTTTCTTTTTATCTTCGAACGCGCACGGTTGCTTTTTATGGCATTCGTTTTTCTTTCTTTTGGTCTGAAACCTCAGATCCAATGCGGTCTTTTACCACATCAATGATGTTAGCAAATATACACTTAAGAACATAAGAACATCGGAGCAGGAGCAGGCCATTCGGCCCTTCGAGCCTGCCCCGCCATTCAATGAGATCATGGCTGATCTTCTGCCTCAACTCCGTTCACCGGCTCTATCGCCATATCCCTTGATGCCCTTACTAGTCAGAAATCTATCGACTTCTGTTTTGAATATACCCAATGACTGAGCCTCCACAGCCCTCTGGGGTAGAGAATTCCAAAGATTCACCACCCTCTGTGTGAAGAAATTTCTTCTCATCTCAGTCCTGAATGGCCTACCCTTTATCTTGAGGCTGTAGCCCCTGGTTCTAGACTCCCCAGCCAAGGGAAACATTCTTCCAGCATCCATCCTATCAAGCCCTGTAATAATTTTGTATGCTTCAATGAGATCCCCTCTCATTCTTCTGAATTCAAGAGAATACAGGCCTAGTTTACTCAATCTCTTCTCATACGACAGACCCACCATCCCAGGAATCAATCTCGTGAACCTTCGTTGCACTCCCTCTCTGGCAAGTATATCCTTCCTTAGGTAAGGAGACCAAAATTGTACACAGTACTCCAGGTATGGTCTCACCAAGGCCCTATATAATTGGAGTAAGACTTCTTTTCTCAAATCCTCTTGTAATGAAGGCCAGCATACCATTTGCCTTCCTAATGGCTTGCTGCGCCTGCACATTCACTTTCAGTGACTCATGTACAAGGACACCCAGGTCCCTTTGAGCATCTGCATTCCCCAATCTTTCACCATTTAGGAAATACTCTGCCTTTCTGTTTTTTCTACCAAAGTGGATAACTTCACATTTATCCACATTATATTCCATCTGCCATGTTCTCGCCCACTCACTGAGCCTGTCAAGATCGCCTTAAAGCCTCTTCACATCCTCTTCGCAACTGACACTGCCACCTAGCTTTGTATCAG
The DNA here is from genome assembly GCA_030390025.1 of Squalus acanthias. NCBI lineage: Eukaryota > Metazoa > Chordata > Chondrichthyes > Squaliformes > Squalidae > Squalus > Squalus acanthias. The sequence goes on from CM059425.1 coordinate 259,063,575, forward strand.
CAGCAAATTTGGAAATGTTACATTTAGTCCCCTCATCCAAATCATTGATATAGATTGTGAATTGCTGGGGCTCAAGCACCGATCCTTGCGGTACCCCACTAGTCACAGCCTGCCATCCTGAAAAAGACCCGTTTATCCCTACTCTTTGTTTTCTGTCTGTTAACCAATTCTCAATCCATGCTAATATATTACCCCCAATTCCATGTGCCCTAATTTTGTTCACCAACCTCTTGTGTGGGACCTTATCGAAGGCCTTCTGAAAATTCAGATACACCACATCTACCGGTTCCCCTTTGTCTACTCCACTAGTTACATCCTCAAAGAACTCCAATAGGTTTGTCAAACAGGATTTCCCTTTAATAAATCCATGTTGACTCTGCCCAATCTTACTATTAGTTTCTAAGTGCCCAGTTATTGCATCCTTTAAAATAGATTCCAGCATTTTCCCAACTACTGATGTGAGGCTAACTGGTCTGTAGTTCCCCGTTTTCTCTCTCCCTCCTTTCTTAAATAGCGGGGTTACATTTGCTATCCTCCAATCTGCAGGAACCATTCCAGAATCTATAGAATTTTGGAAGATGACAACCAATGCGTCCACTATTCCAATGGCCACCTCTTTCAAAACCCTAGGATGTAGGTCATCCGGTCCTTGGGATTTATCGACTTTTAGTCCCATTAATTTTGCTAGTACTGTTTTTTTACTAATAATAATTTCTTTAAGTTCCTCATTCTTGTCACATCCTTAGTTTTCTCGTATTTCTGGGAGGTTTTTTGTGTCTTCCTCCGTGAAGACAGAAACAAAGTATTTATTTAATTTCTCTGCCATTTCCTCATTCCCCATTATAAATTCTCCCGTCTCTGACTGCAAAGGACCTACATTTACCTTCGCCAGTCTTTTCCTTTTCACATACCTATAGAAGCTTTTACAATCCGTTTTTATATTTTTCGCTAGTTTGTGCTCATATTCCATTTTCCCTTTCTTTTATCAAATTTTTGGTCCCCCTTTGCTGATTTCTAAAAAGATCCCAATCCTCAGGCTGACTGCTTTTTCTGGCAACTTTATAAGCTTTCAACTTTGACTTAATACTAGCTTTAATTTCTTTTGTTAGCCATGGTTGGATCACTTTTCCTTTTGGGTTTTTATGCCCTAGAGGAATATATGTTTGTTGCAAATTATGCATTATTTCCTTGAATGTTAGCCATTGTATGTCCACCTTCATACCTTTTAGTGTAGTCTCCCAATCTACCATGGCCAACTTGTCCCTCATACCCTTGTAGTTTCCTCTGTTTAGATTGAAGACCTTAGTTTCAGATTGGACGACATCACTCTCAAACTTAATGTAAAATTCAATCATATTATGGTCACTTGTCCCTAAAGGCCCCTTTACCACGAGATTATTGATTAGCCCTTTCTCATTACACAGTACCAGATCCAGAATAGCCTGTTCCCTGGTTGGTTCCTCCACATACTGATCCAGGAAACCATCTCGCATGCATTCCAAGAATTCGTCCTCCACACCATTAGTGGTAATTTGATTTGCCCAGTCAATATGTAGATTAAAGTCCCCCATGATTACCGTATTGCCCTTGTTACATGCACTTCTAATCTCTTGATTGATACTGTGCCCGACATTACCGTTACTGTTTGGTGGCCTATACACAACTCCCACCAATGTTTTCCGCCCTTTGCTGTTTCTTAGCACCACCCAAACTGATTCCAGTTCTACATCACAAAAGGGGAGGAGAAATTACAAAAAATATTTCTTGTTCATTTCAAATAAGCTGATTTGTGCAACGCTAGCTACCATATTCTTACATTTCTGATTTTTCTGCAGTACATTCTTTCCATGTTACGCTTCTTCCTCCGGTGGATGTTAAAGATCCCATTGCCACTAATCAAAGGAAAGCTTTTTTGTTTCAACACTTACTCCAATTAATGTAGTAGGCTGATGATAATGTATATTTGTGCTTTGCTTTGCCCTACTACTCAAGGAGTTACATAGTATTACACAGAATGTACAGCACAGAAACAGGCCATTTGGCCCAACAGATCCATGCTGGTGTTTATGCTCCACACAAGCCTACCCCCTACTTCATCTCAACCCATCAACATCCTGCTGTTCTTTTTTCCCTTCGGTACTTATCTGGCTTCCCCCTAAATGCATCTATACAATTTGCCTCAACTACTCCCTGTGGTAGTGAGTTCCAGATTCTCACCACTCTCTGGGTAAAGAAGTTTCTCCCAAATTCCTTATTGGTTTTATTTGTGACTAGCTTATTTTTTATGAACCCCCTAGTTTTGGACTCCCCCCACAAGTGGAAGCATCTCTACTTCTACCCGATCAAACGTCTTCATAATTTTAAAGACCTTTTATCAGGTCACCTCTGCCTTCTCTTTCCCAGAGAAAATAGCCCCAGCCTGTTCTGCCTTTCATAAAATACTGCATTTATAAAATATTGTTTTTATAAAATACTGTATTTATAAAATAATACATTTCCCAAGCTCTTTTCCTGGGAATCTCAGTGTACCTGGGTATTAATCATAAAATACATCCCTATGGGTTAATCTTTTGAGCTGTTACAGTTGTGCTTTTGACCTGTACGTATTCCTGCTTGTGAATTCCCTGGATTGCAGTTGCAAAACCCAGCGAGGCAATCTTGGTGATTTCGATCACCGTTTCGAAAATTCCTATTCTGTAGGGACAACAGTACAACAGCTCCATCCACTCACCCTCAGACCACATGAAAAGTATTAGTCGGAAGCAGTGGAAAATATGATTTAATAGTCGCTCTCCAACTTGCATGCAATCCGACCTTAAGCATAACAGTAGGACCCATCTGACCCCAGTACCCATTTCTACAACTTCATTTAGTTTTGTGCTTGACTGTCACATTGTTCCTCTCGGGTTAGCAGCTGTAAATGCTGCACAGTTTGGGTTATATTGGCTCCATTTGCAGAACCTGAGCTGTCCTCTTACCTTGGGCCTATTTCACGCACAAATGTATTTCTCAGCTTCTGATCTTAGTTTTCAATCTGACTGAAACCCGATAATTATCCCCCAAATACAAACGCCAAAATTTGCGTTGAACCAATAAAACCAAGAAAGAATGATGCCAATCTGGTGTGGCACAAGTCCTCGTTTTGTACTGGAAGCACTTCACTGTCTCTCCATACTGATGAGGAGCTGTGGTGTCGAGGGCGACTTCAAGTTGCCTTTGTCCCATACTAAATGAAGCTCCATGATGGAGGAGATGCTGTGGTTGTGGCTCCTTTTCACAGTGCACTTTGTGAAGATGGTTGTATATATGATTTATTTATATACTTGTACCTTGCAAATTTTTTTTTTGTGCATTGGTCCCAAGGTTTTCTGATTTATGAACTTCCTGTTTTATCTTTGACCCAAAAAAGGACGGCTGGTATCTTGAGTGTCTTGGCGCATTCTGGTATGAAGGACCCATTTTAGACAGGCACTTTCCCGGCATGGAGCCTCACTCACATGGCGCTCATATCGCACTCCTCCTGATTTTTTTGACCATTAATAACAGTATGGCTGTGATTCACTGGTTTGCGCTCCTGGTAGGTGGGACTCTGCATCGGGAGCACGCATTCCTAAAATCAGCTCTGTAGTCTCAGGAAACTGCACTTTTCCCACATGGCAAGTCTCCAATCTTGGCTAACAATCAATGGATTGTTAAGAACAAGGCCTCTGCAGTGGGCAATTAGTCTTAGAATCATAGAATGGTACAGCACAGAAGGAGGCCATTCGGCTCATAGCGCCTGTACCGGCTCTTTGAAAGAGCGCTCCAATTAATCCCACTCCCCTGCCCTTTCCCCAAAGCCCTGCACATTTTTGCCCTTCAAGTATTTATCCAATTCCCTTTTGAAAGTTATTATTAAATCTGCTTCCACCGTCCTTTCAGGCAGTGCATTTCAGATCATAACAACTAGCTGTGTAAAAAAATTCTCATCTCACCTCTGGCTCTTTTGCCAATTACCTTAAATCTGTGACCTTTAGTTACCAACCCTTCTGCCACTGGAAACAGTTTCTCCTTATTCACTATCAAAACCATTCATGATTTTGAACACCACTAGAAAATCTCCTCTTAACTTTTGCTGCTCCAAGGAGAACAACCCCAGCGTCTCTAGTCTCTCCAAATAACTGAAGTCCCTCATCCCTGGTACCATTCCAGTCAATCTCTTCAGCATCCTCTCCAAAGCCTTGGCATCCTTCCTAAAGTGAAGTGCCCAAAATTGGACATTATACTCCAGTTGAGGCTTAACCTGTGTTTTATAATTTCCTTGCTTTTGTACTCTATGCCTCTACTAATAAAAATCAGAAGTCGCACAACACCAGGTTATAGTCCAACAGATTTATTTAATTTTACAAGCTTTCGGAGCTGTTCGCTCCTTCTTCAGGTAAGGTGGCTGTGAGAGAATCTCCCAGAATTCACAATATAAACACAGAAAAAATCTATTCAAATCTTTCCCTACATCAAAGACACACTAAGAGCAGAGCCAAGACAATGAGATGTGTCCCAGGGGGTCCAACGTGTCAAAACACCTGCTGGCTGCATATCCTCTCCATTAGTCTTTTTAAAACAAAACCTGGAAAGACCGGCCACGATGTCAAGTCACGTTCTGTATCGTGACATGAACCCGATATCGCGATTGAGGCCATCCTCATGAGTGCGGAACTTGGCTATCAGTTTCTGCTCTATGATTTTGCGCTGTCGTGTATCCCGAAGGCCGCCTTGGAGAACGCTTACCCGCAGATCCGAGGCTGAATGCCCCTGACTGCTCTACTAATAAAGCCAAGGATCCCATATGCTTTTTTAACAGCCTTCTCAACTTGTCCTGCCACCTTCAAAGATTTGTGTACGTACACCCCCAGGTCTCTCTGTTCCTGCACCCTCTTTAAAATTGTACAATTTAGTTCATTTGCCTCTCCTCATTCTTCCCACCAAAATGCATCACCACACTTCTGTGCGTTAAATTTCATCTGCCATGTGTCTGCCCATTTCACCAGTCTGTCTATGTTCTCCTGAAGTCGGTTACTATCCTCATTGTTTACCACATTTCTGAGTTTATTGTCATTTGCAAACTTTGAAATTATGCCCTGTATACCCAAGTCCAGGTCATTAATTTGTATATCAAAAAGAGCAGTGGTCCTAATACCGACCCCTGGGGAACACCGCTGTATACATCCCTCCAGTCTGATAAACAACCGTTCACCACTACTCTCTGCTTTCTGTCCCTTAGCCAATTTCACACATACACTGCCACTGTCCCTTTAATCCCATGGGCTTTAGTTTTGCTCATAAGTCTTGTGACCTGTAAGACAAAAAACGAGGAACACAAAGTTTTTATTTTTAATACAGATGTCACACGGGTGCCATCTCTGGGATCTAGGGACTTTATCACCACATGAGACCAAATACTGCTACTTCCTGAACTTTAGATGCACTAATGAGCCACAGTAGTAGAATGCAGTTTATTTAATTTAGATGGGTTCCCTGGGCTCAGAGAGGGCATGGCAGTTTTGAAACCATTGAAGTGGCAAGCCACCTGGAGAGGCCCAGCTGTCTGTTGTAATGTTTGAGCCATGGCCATGAATTACTAGCTTAGAGATCAGTGTATGGGGAATCTGTTCAAGGCCTTGACGGCTTAGGATCATAACCTGTGAGGAGGAAGCAGTTGAAAGCATCATCCAAAACAAATGTTACAGCTTTAAGCACATAGGGACAGAAGCAAGCTTGGGACAAGAAAAGGTCATTGAGCCCATCAAGCGCTCTCCTTCCACAGTCCATGCATGGTGACCTCAACCACAGACTCTCCACCCCCACCTACAGTATTTATACCCCAGGTTAGATCTTCTAAGTGACGCTGTTTTCTTATGAACGCTTATACTAAATTCCTCTTTGTATTGAATTGCTCTTTTCGCTATTTTAATGCAGGCGTTAACCTGTGACGCCTCAGTGTTCCTTCCTCCAGCACGCTCCCAGCTAATTGTTATTTGTTTTATAAGGGAGTTAAAATTTGCAGTGCTACGGGGGAAAGAGCAGGTGAGTGGGACTAAATTGGATAGCTCTTTCAAGATGGGCCGAGTGGCTTCCTTCTGTGCTGTGTGATTCTAACTGCACAGCTCAGATTCATATTTTAGTTTTAGAAAATATGTACATTTTCCTTCTTGTTTTTTTGTGCCCTGTAAGGTCTCCGACCGCTCCCTCTCACCAGCACACGGAGGTTCCAGCGGGAGGCCGAGACTTTCTGGACTGCCGACTGTGCCTGTCAGTGCCGCTCTCAGTCTCCCGACAGAGCTCTGCAGCACGCCACTAATCTTGCTCGTGCTTTTCAGTAATATACCTGCGCCTCACAGCTCCCAAGATTAATGGGCCTTGGAGACAACACTGACAGGACTCCTCAGGCGTGGCATCCTATGTTGCCTCAACAAGTCACTTGTGCTCAGCCATGCTGTTTTCATCATTGAAAATCCGACAGAATGATTGCAAACATCTTTTTTTCATAGACTTTTAAATTTTGATATAATGAACAAAAGATCCTAATTTATTAAACATTCGAGTGTTGCAAGCTCATTTCTTAATAAGAGTGTTATTTACTTAAACGGATTATGGTCAGGAAATTGCTCAGCTGATGGGGGGATGCTGATGATAACCCAGTTTTCTCAGTATTATTGACTTACAAAAGCCCTGTTTACAAAATAGCAAAGGACGCAGGTGCACGAAGAGCAATTACAATAAGATAATAAAGAAAAAAAACTTGGATTTGTACAGCGCCTTTCACGATCTCAGGACGTCCCAAAGCGCTTCACAGTCGATTAAGTCCTTCTGAAGTGTGGTCACTGTTGTAGTAACAGGTGAATGCACTGATTACGTCTGAGGCGGGCGTGTGTATACCGACTATTAATTATGTTTCTTTTGTTAGACCATTTGCTAACCAAAACCTAAACTGTACCTGCTGTGTTGTGACCTTGTTTGAAGAGGGGCACAGGGAGTTCTCTTGGTACCCTGGCCGAAATTCATCCCTCAGCCAAAAACTACTGAAGCAGAGTAACACGGTGGCATAGTGGTTAGCACTGGTGCCTCACAGCGCCAGGGACCCGGGTTCGAATCCGGCCTAGGGTGACTGTCTGTGTGGAGTTTGCACATTCTCCCCGTGTCTGCGTGGGTTTCCTCCGGGTGCTCCGGTTTCCTCCCACAGTCCAAAAATGTGTGGGTTAGGTTGATTTGGCTATGATAAATTGACCCTTAGTGTTAGGGGGGATTAAATATGTGGGGTTATGGGGATAGGATGGGATATGTTAGGGGGAATTAAATACGTGGGGTTACGGGGGTAGGGTGGGATATGTGTACTGTGGGGATTAAAGCAGGGACAGGGTACTGGATTTGGATGATCAGCCATGATCGTATTGAATGGCGGAGCAGGCTCGACGGGCCGAATGGCCTACTCCTGCTCCTAGATTCTATGTTTCTATGTTTCTATAACTGGTCATTTATCTGGTTTGCTGTTTGTGACTTGATCTGCACAAATGGGTTGCCTGCATGACAACAGTGACTGCACTCCAAAAGTAATTGACTGAAACACTTTGGGACGTCGTGAGGACCTGAAAGGTGCTTTATCAGAGCAATTTCTTTCTTTCTTTGCAGTTGCCAAGTCTTATTAAAAAAGCATATGATCCAGCATTTTATATTGAGAAGTCAAGGAGATGGGCCTTAACCCGTATCGCAATACACCAGCACCCTTGATAAGCGGTGAAGAGAAAACAAGGCAAATCAGGAAATGATGATTAGTTAAAGTCTATAAATTATATGAGGTAAGCAGTTCTGTAATTTTGACATCTTGGGAGAGAATGTTCTCTTCTTCTTCTTAGGCAGTCCCTCGGAACCGAGGATGACTTGCTTCCACATTAAAAATGAGTTCGCAGGTGACTGATGAGTCCAATGCGGGACCTACAGTCTCTGTCACAGGTGGGGCAGACGGTGGTTGAAGGCGCAGGTGGGTGGGGTGCTTGGGTTGACGTGCGCTCCTTGCGCTTGGCTTCCGCTTGCTCCCGGCGAAGAGACTCGAGGTGTTCGGCGCCTTCCCGGATGCTTCTCCTCTACTTTGTGCGGTCTTGGGCCAGGGATTCCCAAGTGTCGGTGGGGATGTTACACTTTTTCCAAGGAGGCTTTGAGGGTGTCCTTGAAGCGTTTCCCTCTGCCCACCTGGGGCTCTCTTGCCGTGTCGGAGCTCCGAGTAGAGCGCTTGTTTTGGGAGTCTCGTATCGGGCATGCGGACAATGTGACCCGTCCATCGGAGCTGATCGAGCGTGGTCAAAGCTTCGATGCTGGGGATGTTGGCCTGAGCAAGAACACTGACGTTGGTGCGCCTATCCTGCCAATGGATTTGCAGGATCTTGCGGAGACAGCATTGGTGGTACCTCTCCAGTGCTTTGAGGTGCCTGCTGTACATGGTCCATGTCTCTGAGGCATACAGCAGGGCGGGTATCACTGCTGCTCTGTAGACCATGAGCTTAATGCCGGGTTTGAGGTCCTGGTCTTCAAACACTCTCTTCCTCAGGCGACCGAAGGCTGCACTGGCACACTGAAGGCGGTGTTGGACTTCGTCGTCGACGTCTGCCCTTGTTGACAGTAGGCTCCTGAGGTATGGAAAGTGGTCCACGTTGTCCAAGGCCTTGTCGTGGATTTTGATAATCGGGGGCAGTACTGTGTGGCGGGGGCAGGTTGGTAAAGGACCTTTGTCTTACGAATGTTTAGTGTAAGGCCCATGCTCTCGTACGCTTCGGTGAAATGTTGACGATGGTTTGGAGTTCGACCTCCGAGTGAGCGCAGACGCAAGTGTCGTCTGCATACTGTAATTCGACGAGAGAGGATGGGACGACCTTGGATCTGGACTGGAGGCGACGGAGGTTGAACAGTTTCCCGTTTGTTCTGTAAATTAGCTCCACTCCAGCGGGGAGCTTACTGAGGGTGAGATGGAGCATTGCAGCAAGGAAGATCGAGAAGAGCGTTGGTGCGATGACACAGCCTTGCTTGACCCCGGTTCCTACGTGAATTGGGTCTGTGGTGGAACCGTTGGTCAGGATCACGGCTTGCATGTCATCGTGAAGCTGGCGGAGGATGGTGACAAACTTTTGAGGGCAGCCGAATTTGCGGAGGACACTCCATAATCCCTCACGGTTGACAGTGTTGAAGGCCTTTGTCAGATCAAAGAAGGCCATGTACAGCGGTTGGTGCTGTTCCCTGCATTTCTCTTGTAATTGACGTGCGGTGAAGATCATGTCCATTGTGCCCCTTAGTGGGCAGAATCCGCATTGCGACTCTGGGAGGAGCTCTTCGGCCACTGGGAGAAGGCGATTGAGGAGGATTCTTGCGATGACTTTCCCTGTGGCAGACAGCAGGGAAACTCTTCTGTAATTACCACAATCGGACTTGTCACCTTTCTTGAAGATGGTCACAATTACGGCATCTCTGCGAACCCCTGGCATGCTCTCCTCCTTCCAGATAAGAGAAATAAGTTCATGAATTCGCGCCAGTAGTGCTTCTCCGCCATGCATTAGTGCCTTGACGGGGATTCCATCTGCTCCTGAGGCCTTGTTGTTCTTCAGTTGTCGGATAGCCTTTTCAACCTCATGCCGGGCTGGGGTTGTGCTGAGATGGTGGCGGGTAGCATGCTGCGGGATGGAGTTGAGGACACTCGCGTCGAAGACAGAGTCGCGGTTAAGGAGATTTTCGAAGTGCTCCTTCCAGCGGGCACTGACTGCCTCTCTGTCCTTGATGAGTACCTCTCCGTTCTTGGCCTGCAGTGGGGTAGGGCCTTGGGTGCTTGGGCCGTCGATGGACTTGACTGCGCTAAAGAATCCACGCACGTCGTGGTTGTCGGCTAGCTGCTGGATCTCCTGCACTTTCTCCACCCACCATCTGTTCTTTAGGTCGCGAGTTTTTTGTTGGACCTCGGCCTTCAGGCGTCTGTAGAGCTGCTTTCTTGCTCTCGAGTTCTGTTGCTGTTTCCAGATCAGGAATGCCTTGCGCTTGCGGCTTATTAGCTCCTGGATCTCCTGGTCGTTCTCGTTGAACCAGTCTTGGTGTTTCCTGGTCGAGTGACCGAGTGTCTCTTCACAGCTGCTGATTATGGAGGCCTTGAGTGCAGACCAGGCGCTGTGGGCACTCTGTGTCTCTGAATCACTGGGAGTCATCAGGTTGTTTGTGAGGCGCAGGCTGAATCGGGCTTTCTTAGCGGGGTCTTTGAGTGCTCCAGCGTTAATTTTCCTGCGGCATTGTTTCTGTTGCCGCTGCTGTTCCTGATGAATTGTTCAGTTCAAGATGGCTCCTGTGCTGGCAGCTCCCTAGGGAGCTCTTTTGCCATCCTTGGCCATCCGTTGCCATCCTTTGCTCTTTTCCCCCCCAGTCTCCTCTCTTCTGCTGTTTAAGTTCCCCTGGCTCTAATAGTGGGTGTATTTTATCCCCAACTGCAAGTTCAAGCTGCAAGGTTAAAGTTACCTGAGCCCACTGCCCATCCTCCGAGAGAATGTACAGTTGGAGCAAGAGGCAGAGAGGAGGGCCACTGTCCAGGGTGGCATATTTCAGCTTCGGAGAAGTGAGGGAAGAAAATTCAGAGGTTGACTGACCAAAGTGATTGCAGCAGTTGTTACAATTCAAGCTTCCTCACAATACTTTAAATCATGTTTATATCAAAAGGGCAAGCTCCTATGAACTGAAACTTGCTACTTTACGGGTGCCATGAGTGGAATAGTGTGCCAAAGGACTAACAATTACCCTCTCCCACAGTACTACACACTAGAGGTAACATTGGTTGCCTACCACATTCTAAATATCGCACGGTCGGGTTGTACTGTTCAGGCTAAATAAGTAGTCTAATTTATTTACAAGAAAGATAATTACACAGAAGCATAAAACCAGAAGTAAAAAGCAATACAAATACATGACTTACACAATATCCTCTAAGTCCCTTTTTGGCTGACTCATGTAGAATAGGGAGTGTGAAACAGGGAAAGAAAAATGAGTACCTATGGCAGTGTCTTTATGCCAGAAACCATTCATGTTACAGGTGTTACACTCGAGACACCGACAGTCTTCCTTTGAAAATATTCCCTGATGGATCACATTAGAGATAATGGCCCAGAAATTAAACATCGATGGTTCCCACGGGGGTAAGGATTCCCCGCGATATCGCACTCCGCGCCTACCTTTTTGTTTGGGGCCCACACGAACTTTAGTTTCAGAGCCTCTCCCTGTTGCAACCATGCAGTGCTTGCGTATCCCAGAGGCTCAATTAGTTCGTGCGAGCTCTGGGATCACGTGATTCAGTTAGAGCCAATGGCACAACACCATCTTTCATTCATAGTTTTGACAGCAAGGGCTGTCAAAGCTATGAATACTACAAACCCCCAAAAGAACAGCTAAACCTCAATTAAATTTTTTTAAAAGCCATCACATTAATAAAATAAGTATAGTTAAATAAATTAACCACTTTAAACAAAAAATTAAATTTTTGAAAAAATTTAAAATCTTTTTAAAAGTTATAAAAATAAACTTACCTTTCTTTAAAGTCTCTAAAAAAGATAAACCTGTTGAAAAAAATTTAAAATAACACTTAATTAACTACTTACCTTGTTAAAAGGGGGTCCTACGCCTGCTTTCTTTATGTGTAAAATCTTCACCACTTACCTGCGCGTTCAAACCTGAAAAAAAAACTAAGTGCACTGCGTGCGCACAACCTGTAGCACACACGCGGTTCACTTAGGAACCGCCCCCTTTGCAATTCACGAAGTGCCGGTTTCCCGCGCATGCGCAGTGCATGCAAGAAACCGGCAATTCGGGACCTAATACGCGAGAGTACACAGTGCGTACTCTCGCGTATTAGGTTTAATTTTCGGCCCAATGAATTCATCCATTCCCTGCACCCTGTCTACATACTTACATACATTAACATCTCCAAAGGGACTGGCCGAGACATGAAGTCATTTTCCAATCCAATGAACTTCTGAACATAAGTAACATCTTTTCAGTTTTTTCAAAGTATAGCATATCTTGAACTGCGTATAAAGCTTAAAGAACTTTTCTTTACTAAACTGCCAATATAAACCTCCTCGGTTCAATAAAGGAACATCTCTTTAAACTTTACAGACTGAACAAAATACCCGTGAAAAGTTGAAAGGCATAAGATTTTCATTGCTGTGTTGAACGGGATGGAGATTGAGATGTACTGATCCATCCATCTTGCTGTGAGAGAGCACTAAGGGCATGTGATCTAAATGAAGTTGATGAATACAAAGTGAAAGTATCCACTGAAAAGTGGATAAGATTGGATGAAGAGTGGAGGAGAGATCACTGATTTTTTTAAAAGAGTGCGAGGAAGATCAGAGTCCTGGGGAACCCCCAAGTTAAAGGAAAGCAAAGTGTCAGAGGATGAACCATCAACGACAGCACATAGAACAATTTGACAGGAAGCTAGATGGTCATGAACAGAGGTTTGCTGGAAGATCATGTGATGGCAACTTGTTCTGAAGTACATGTTACAAGACTCAAGGCAACGACAGATAATTCACTAAAGTTTTTTTAAATTCATTCACGGGATGTGGGCATCACTGGCAAGGCCAGCATTTATTGCCTATCCCAAGTTGCCCTCGAGAAGGTGGTGGTGAGTTGCCTTCTTGAACCACTGCAGTCAGTATGGTGAAGGTACTCCCGCAGTGCTGACTTTGTCATAGCGGTTTGTTAGAAATGAATGGCTTGCTCGGCCATTTCAGAGGGCAGTTAAGAGTCAATCACAGTGCTGTGGGTCTGGAGTCACATATAGGCCAGACCGGGTAAGGACGGCAGATTTCCTTCCCGAAAGGACATTAGTGAACCAGATGGGTTTTTATGACAATCCAGTAGTTTTCATGGTCACCATTGCTGATACTAGCTTTTTTATTCCAGATTTATTTAATTAACTGAATTTAAATTCCCCAGCTGCTGTGGTGGGATTTGAACTCATCTCTCCAGATTATTAGTCCAGGCCTCTGGATTACTAGTCCAGTAACATAACCACTATGCTACCGTTCCCGTAAAAAGTGTTCAAAAGGTGTGTAGGCAGATGTGAGGGCAATGGAGATAGTTCTAACACTGAAAGGGATCACTTTTCTTAGAGAGAGAGTGAGCAGACGCAAATGTCCAAGGAGAAGAAAAGGTGGAATGGATGCAAGAGTGAGGTTGAAGAGAAGGGATGGGCGAGAAGTAAGTTTACCGGCGCTTAACGACAACAGGAAGCATACTATCAGGACCAAGGTCTTAAAGTCCAGAAAGTGGAAGTTTCGTCATAACGCAGAGCACTGAGAGTAATGAATTACGTAGATGTGGAGTATCAAACTGGACTGAAAAAACACAAGTATAAAAATGAATAAGCTTCAAGCATTGATAACATTCGGAATAACCTTTTCCTCCCAGAGTACTGTATATGTAGAATGAACTCCCAGCTAAAACTGCGAATACTATTGATTACCACCTCTGAAACAGAGCTGATGAAATGGAATTCCAGGTTATAAATATAATTACAGACAATTGAACACTGTGTGCAACATGATGGTTCTCGAACTGCTGAGACAATGCAAATGTCACGCTAAGAAAGATGACCAATCAAGTATGAATAATGTAAGATGTAAGATTGGTCAGGTATTACAGAGTTTTGCTTGATTTATCTTTTGAGGGATGGGGAGGTTTTTTTTTGCAGATTCTTGCCTCAAAAGATCAAAGAGTTGGAGTGGAGTCCACGATAGGATTGTACATGGGCTGTGGAAGGAATAGTCAGCCAATGGCTCAGTGGGTAGCAGCGTAGCCTCTGAGTCAGAAGGTTGTGGGTTCAAGTCCCACTCTAGAGACTTCAGTGCAAAAATCTCGGCTGACACTCCAGTGCTGTACTGAGGGAGTGCTGCACTGTCGGAGGTGCCGTCTTTCAGATGAGACATTAAACCGAGGCCCTGTCTGCTCTCTCAGGTGGACGTAAAAGATCCCATGGCACTATTTTGAACAAGAGCAGGGGTGTCCTAGCCAATATTTTTCCCTCAGTCATCAGCACTAAAACAGACTATCTGGCCATTATCACATTGCTGTTTCTGGGAGCTTGCTGTGCGCAAATTGGCTGCCACGTTTCCTACATTACAACAGTGACTCCACTTCAAAAGTACTTCATTGGCTGGAAAGTGCTTTGGGATGTCCAGTGGTCGTGAAAGGCGCTCTAGAAATGCAAGTCTTTCTTTCTGTTGATGGATTTCTATTATCCTGCTCCCAGTTTGATCAGCAATCTGGACATTTGCTTTTGGAATGCCTCAGCGGAGTCAGCATTCACCGCACGAGGTGGCAGTCTATTCCCGTTACCCCGCTCCCAATGCTTCGAGATGCAAGTACAGTGACTGTCATAAATCGCAAGTAACAACTCAGGAAGTACTACTGGGCGGCCAGCTGGGGCGCCGTCCAGGGAGTATAAATACTCAGGCATGGGCCCACCTTGGGCAGAGACAATCTGGAAACAGGAAGCTCGTGACTGCTAACTAGACCTCCATGTTTTGTTACAAGTTGATTAAAGCCTTGCTTTATGTTCAAGTGCGTAGTGAGTCTTTATTATGTCAATTTAATCAACTTAATATCGTCTCCACGCTTTGGGTGATTCGGAACAACCAGCTGCAACTCGAACCACAGAAGGGAACTTGGGCAAGAAACTGATCCATCATGGAAAAACTCCTTAGACCCGCTCGTCTCGACCTGGACCCGAATGCACCTGCATTGGTTTCGTACCTTTAGCAACTTTCTTGAAGAATGTGGGGCGGATGTCCCTAATAAGTTACGAATGCTTATCAACTACGTGTCTCCTCATGTGTATGATTATATTGAGGACTGTATAGACTATGACACTGCTATCGAAATCTTACAGCAGCTATATGTCAAGTCCCCAAATGAAATCTTTGCTCGACACCTACTGGCCACAACTCGGCAGCAGCCTGGGGAATCACTCGATGAATTTCTCCAGAAACTTCGCAGGCTCAGCAAGGATTGTAACCTTAAAGCAGTTTCAGCTGAACAGTATCAAGAGGAACTAATCCGCGATTCCTTTATCAATGGAATCGCGTCCCCTTTTATACGTCAGCGCCTGCTGGAAAATAAAACCCTCAATTTACGGGCTGCTTATGACCAGGCGTGTTCCTTGGACTTGGCCAAGAAAAATGCAGACACTTATCTCCCACCACGTGCACGGGCGGCGGCTATCTCCTTTAATGAGTCTTTCGGTAGGTCTCGGGCGGATGCCCCCACTGATGTTGATTCTACTCTAACAGACGACGACCCTACCCTAGAGGCCTTCGCTGATGACGACCCCGCCCTAGCAGCATCCTGGCAATCAGGAAGAAAGTGTTTCTTTTGTGGAGGGGCGTGCCATCACAGAAAATTTTGCCCGGCTCGTAATGTGACCTGCAATCATTGCAGCAAGAAAGGACACTTTTCCAAGGTATGCCAGTCACGGGCCTTTGCTAACAAGAAAGGCCGCTCCTCTAAAGTATACCGGTCGAGAGCTCCTGTTAGCTTCACAGCTGCTATCTATGGAGCTGCTCCTCCCCCAAGAACTACTGTTAAGGCTACAGTTGCCGAAGGGAAAATTGCCCCTCCTCCCATCACGGCTGTTTTTCCCCAAAGTTTGTCCCATGCAGCCACGAAGGTTTCAGTAAATGGGCACACTCTAAGCGCGCTAATCGACTCCTGCAGCTCTGACAGCTTCATTAGTAAGCGGGCTGTCAACAGGTTAAAACTGCACATTTATCCCTCGGACAGGGAGATTGCAATGGCTCGGACGACTCTGACCACCAATTCTTCTGGCTTCTGTCTGGTCAACCTCATCCTCAACGGCCGCACGTATCTCTCCACCCGGCTCGGAGTACTTGCAAACTTATGCAGCGATGTGCTTCTGGGACAGGACTTCCAGAAGCAGCACAAGAAGATCACTTTTGAGTTTGGAGGGTCAAGGCCGGAGCTTACCATTTCTAAGGTGCCGTTTTGTGCACTCTCGGCGGCCTTACTCGGTGAACCCTCCCTGTTTGCCAATCTTCCCCCCCGCTGTAAACCCATAGCCACCAAATCGCGGCGCTTTAGCCAAGATGATCGAGCGTTTATTGAGGCGGAAATCTCTCGCCTTTTAGTCGACGGTATTATCGAGCCATGTTCATCTCCCTGGCGGGCTCAGGTCGTCATCGTGAGGAATCCCTTAAAACAACATAAAAAACGTCTGTGTATCGATTATTCGCAGACTATTAATCTATATACCGATCTGGATGCCTACCCGCTGCCACGCATAGATGACATGGTCAACAACCTTGTCAAATACAAGGTATTCTCGACCTTCGATTTAAAAAGCGCGTACCATCAGGTGCCACTGCAAGACTCCGACAAGAAGTATACGGCCTTTGAGGCCAATGGTCGGCTTTTCCAGTTTCGCCGCCTTCCATTCGGGGTCACCAATGGGGTGGCCGTCTTCCAACGGGGCATGGATGGCCTAGTCCGGCAAGAGAACTTGACGGATACCTTTCCGTATTTAGACAATATCACTATTGCCGGCCATGATCAAAAGGAGCATGACGCCAATCTTCAGAGATTTTTTGACGTACTCCGCCGTCGCCACTTAACGTTAAACGAATCCAAATCGGTGAAGTCGGTGCCATCGGTGAACATTCTTGGCTACTGGGTGGGCAACGGTGTTGTTAAACCGGACCCAGAGCGACTTCGTCCACTTCAGGAGCTCCCTCCCCCGACGAACCTCGGCTCTCTTCATCGGGCACTTGGCATGTTTGCTTATTACGCAAAATGGATACCACACTTCTCCGATAAAATACAGCCCCTGCTCCATGCGAAGTCTTTTCCATTGGAAGCTACGGCTATTTCTGCCTTCAACCTCCTCAAACGACAGCTGGAGAAAGCCACGCTTCGCTCCATTGACGAAAATCTTCCTTTTGTGGTCGAATGCGATGCATCGGAGGTGGCGATCTCCGCTACCTTGAATCAAGGTGGCCGACCCGTGGCATTCCTATCCAGAACCTTGCAGGGTAGCGAGCTCCATTACCCCCCCGTCGAGAAGGAGGCTACGGCCATCATCGAGGCTGTACGCCAATGGGGTCATTTTCTTGCTCGGCGTCATTTTACGCTTATAACTGACCAGCGCTCTGTGGCCTTCATGTTGGATAACCGGAGGCGCACGAAAATCAAAAATAATAAAATTCAACTCTGGAGGATGGAGCTGGCTGCCTTTGGATATACTATCTGTTACCGACCCGGCAAACAGAACGTGGCCCCAGATACCTTCACACGGGCATTTTGCTCCTCAATGTCAACGTCGACTCTGGCGGATTTGCATATGGACTTATGCCATCCTGGTGTGACCCGCATGTTGCACTTTGTGCGCTCCAAAAATCTACCATTTTCAACCGAGGACGTAAAGAAAACATGCTCCTCCTGTAGGATTTGTGCAGAATTGAAACCACAATTCTTTCGCCCATCAGATGGCTTACTCATACATGCAATGCAGCCTATGCAGAGGCTCAGCATAGACTTTAAAGGGCCATTGCCTTCGTCGACAAGGAACACCTACCTACTTACGATGGTGGACGAGTATTCACGCTTTCCCTTCGCCTTCCCCTGCCCTAATATGCTTACCTCTACGGTAATTAAATGCCTCGATCAGGTCTTTTCCCTTTGCGGGACGGCCAATTTTATCCACACTGATCGGGGTCCCTCCTTTATGTCGAGTGAACTTAAAAATTATCTCTCCCAACGGGGAATCGCCTCAAGTAGGACGACACCATATCACCCAATCGGTAACGGACAGGTTGAACGATACAATGCCATCATCTGGAACGCTGTCCGTCTGGCACTAAGGTCACGCAACCTGCCGGACCAGCAGTGGGAAACGGTGCTCCCCGACGTGTTACACTCTATCAGGTCTCTTCTCTCCACATCTACTAATGTCACGCCTCATAAGCGATTCTTCAAATTCCGGCGTCGCTCTACACATGGGACGTCTCTACCGTCATGATTGGTGGCTCCAGGCCCGGTGCTACTCCGGAGGTTCGTCCGGTCTGCCAAAAACGACCCTCTCGTTGACGAGGTGGAGTTAACGGAGGTAAACCCCACGTATGCGCACGTACGGTACCCTGATGGCCGGGAGACCACCGTCTCGCTCCGAGATCTGGCTCCCTGCCCAACCGGTCACACGGGCCCGAATGATGAAGGATCCCCCGACAATGATATCAACACTCCGCACCCCTATGAAAATGACGCCCTGCCTGGGACATCGGGGGATCTGCCGGCAACGCTACCGGATCAACTCAGGGAGCTGGACGCTCCCCGTAGGATGGCCACCCGAAACCAGGACGCCGGACAATCTCCAGCCACGACCCGGGATGAGGCCAGCTCAGCACCTGTGGGGACCCGCACCCGGAGTCATGATATTCCCAGTCCTCCACAGGATGATCAAGATGACGCGGACTCTACTGACTTACCGGTACGGGCCAAGCGACCCAGGGACCAGGACATGGTCCGGGGAGATGTGCCTTCCAGTCACAAGCAGAGAGCTAAACGTCTACGGCTATTTCTGGTCCGCCTAGTCCGTTAAAGGAAGACTGGACTTCCAAACCTTTTAGGGAGGAAGAATGTCATAAATCGCAAGTAACAACTCAGGAAGTACTACTGGGCGGCCAGCTGGGGCGCCGTCCAGGGAGTATAAATACTCAGGCATGGGCCCACCTTGGGCAGAGACAATCTGGAAACAGGAAGCTAGTGACTGCTAACTAGACCTCCATGTTTTGTTACAAGTTGATTAAAGCCTTGCTTTATGTTCAAGTGCGTAGTGAGTCTTTATTACGTCAGTGACCAAAACAGAGCACAATTCCCCATTGTGGTTTCAACAGTGCTCAATAAAGACAATAAGAAGAAGCATAATGAAAAGAAATTAAAGACATTTTAAAAGACAGAGAAAACGTGGTGGATGGGAGGGCACAGGGTAGGTCTGAAGTAGTGTCGGCCAATGTTCCCTTTAAGCTGCGCGGCTGCACAGCGTTCCAGGGAACCCGCGCAGCCGGCTTTTCAATGCAAAAACCGTGCATGCGCGGTATTTTAATGGTCCGCACAGCCTCATAAAAATTACAGGGAACATTGGTCTCGGCCTGCTTTTTATCTCCTTAACCTGCTGGATTCCTACTTTGTTAGCTTTTATGCTTCTTCCTATTGTCTCTTGTTAATATCACTTCAGCCATTGAACCATCTATTGGTTTCCATTTACGCGCAACCATTCTTAAATGGCAACACTATCACCTCCAAGTTCCCCTCCAAGTCACACACCATCCTGACTTGGAAATATATCGCTGTTCCTTCATCGTCACTGGGTCAAAATCCTGGAACTTCCTCCCTAATAGCATTGTAGGGAGTACCGTCACTGTACTTGCATATAGAAGCGGTTCACCACCACCTTTTCAAGGGCAATTAGGGATGGGCAATAAATGCTGGCCTTGCCAGCAACTCCCACGTGCCATGAATGAATAAAAAAAAGAGTTGATGCTAGATCAATTGTTAATTTTACATCTGAGATTGACAGACTTTTGTTAACCAAAGGTATTAAGGGATATGGGGCAAAAATGGGTAGATTGGAGTTAGGTCACAGATCAGCCATGATGTCATTGAATGGCGGAACAGGCTTGAGGGGCTAAATGGCCTCCTCCTGTTCCTGCGTTCCGATGACCTGCTGAGTGTTTCGAACACTTTCTGTTTCAATTATAGTGGATGGTGGTTTACAATTTTAAAATAACATTCCATTGCAGCAGCTGAATTTTCAACTCGAGTGACCGGCACCCACACACACATAGAAAAGCTGCCGCAATATTTAATGTTTCCTCTAATATTACCTCGCTTTATTCTAGCTTTGTGCGTCGGCAGGGTACCACAGCAGCGAGCATATGGTAACGGTGTGGGTTTTCTTTTCCAACAGCTTTGGTTTTTAATGAGGAAGCGAAAGCCAAGATCATTCTGTTGCGCATTTGCTTCATTTGCTGGGAGTTGGCTTCCATTTGCACAGGAACAAAGTGATTTCAAGCCGCACATTCTGCTGTTGCAAAGAATCTTCTGTCACACCGACAGCCCCACACCACAACAGTCAGATGAGTGAGCCTTAGATTTTAGTGCATCTGTTTCAGGGATCTCAGTTTTAAGATCACCCTTTTGGTTGTTCTGGCAAATCACTAGTGATTGGCGGCATTATCAATCAATTGGAAACTAGACAGATCCATGGGCAGGGCAAAGGATGGTCAACTGACAGATATGTGCTCATGCCTTCCTTTGTTTCAAAATACTGCGCAGCCTCCCGTAAAATGGCTGTGTGATCGGATTCTGAACCGTGCTCCACCATTTGAAAACTCCCAACCTACACGGCTACCACATACACTGGTCCCAGGAAAGGGACCTCTGTGCGCCACTCTCAACCTTTTAGATGCATTGCTGGGTGTCGTTCTCCTTAACCCTGCTGAGTTCTGCTGTGTCATACAGGGATCTGACTGTGGTTGCGTACATCAGTGCAGGGCTGGCTCTCGCAGTTTAGCTTGTATGACAAGAAGGGGTTACATCTGATAGTGGATTTGCAGATCAACGGTTTTGTGTGTCGCTTCCCTGAAGGTCAGATCCTAGGTGAGCATCTGCTATCGGCTTCACCCCTCTGCTAGAAAGGTGCCTTCACTATTTAATTATCGCAATTTGGGGGGGGGTGGGGGGGAAGAAGTTGATTAAACCACAATGTTTGCCTTTAATTCCTAAAGCAGCAATATCTTCAAGGTGTTCCTGAACCCTGGATACAGTCTTTTTTTGCATTAAAAGAGTTAGAAGTAAATGGAGAATCAGCTAAGAATCAGGCACTGTGACAATCCATCAATTTATGATTGCAAGGCTAGCCAGTGCTCACATGGTGTTTTCTGGTACCATGGATTTCACTATTTCAGATAAAACTGATAAATGCCTGCAGCAGAAGAGATCCAGACACTTATATGATCATTTGGCATCAGTAAGAGCCCCTTACACAATCTTAGGTCCCAAACATAACCTCACTTTCAGCAGCTCAAGCTTCGTAAGTGACCAATATGAATCTCAAGAATGATTTGCCAGCTTATTTTCAAATCCATAAATCCACTTGAACCAGAGATCCTTAAAATACACGCAATCTAGATAATTACATAGGATTACATAGGATATACGGCAAAGAAACAGGCCATTTGGCCCAACCAGTCCATGCCGGCGTTTATGCTCCACTCGAGCCTCATCTAAATCTATTGGCATAACCCTCTTACCATTCTCCCTCATATGCTTGTCTAGCCTCCCCTTAAATGCATCTATACTTTTTTTTATTCGTTTATGTGATGTGGGCGTCGCTGGCAAGGCCAGCATTTATTGCCCATCCCTAATCGCCCTTGAGAAGGTGGTGGTGAGCCGCCTTCTTGAACAGCTGCAGTCCGTGTGGTGAAGGTACTCCCACAGTGCTGTTAGGGAGGGAGTTCCAGGATTTTGACCCAGCGACGATGAAGGATCGGCGATATATTTCCAAGTCAGGATGGTGTGTGACTTGGAGGGAAACTTGGAGGTGGTGGTGTTCCCATGCGCCTGCTGCCCTTGTCCTTCTAGCTGGAAGAGGTCGCAGGTTTGGGAGGTGCTGCCGAAGAAGCCTTGGTGAGTTGCTGCACTGCATCTTCTAGATGGTACGCACTGCAGCCACGGTACGCCGGTGATGGAGGGAGTGGATGTTTAAGGTGGTGGATGGGGTGCCAATCAAGCGGGCTGCTTTGTCCTGGATGGTGTCAAGCTTGTTGAGTGTTGTTGGAGCTGCACTCATCCAGGCAAGTGGAGAGTATTCCATCACACTCCTTACTTGTGCCTTGTAGATGGTGGAAAGGCTTTGAGGAGTCAGGAGGTGAGACACTCGCCACAGAATACCTAGCCTCTGACCTGCTCTTGTTGCCACAGTATTTATGTGGCTGGTCTAGTTAAGTTTCTGGTCAATGGTGATTCTCAGGATATTGATGATGGGAGATGATGGTAATGCCGTTGAATGTCAAGGGGTGGTGGATCCATCTAGTTTCCAATTGATTCATAATACTGCCAATCACTATTGATTTTACCAGTCAGAAATCAAAGACATTAATGGGCAGGATGAAAGCTCCTCTGTTACCTGCTCACGGTCATGCATGTGCAACCGGAAAATATTTTCTCTGAGTCCAAGGGGGTGAACTTAGACTTGGCCAACATTCTACCCTTAACCAACACCACTAAAAACAGATTAACTGGCCATGGATCTCATTGCTGTGTACTAAATGGCCACTACATAACAACAGTGATTGTAAATCAGAGAGGGTGCAGAAAAGATGTACAAGAATGGTTCCAGGGATGAGGGACTTCAGTTACGTGGATAGACTGGAGAAGCTGAGGTTGTCCTCCTTAGAGCAGAGAAGGTTGAGAGGAGATTTGATAGAAGTGTTCAAAATCATGAGGGGTCTGGACAGAGTAGATAGAGAGAAACTATTCCCATTGGTGGAAGAGTCGAGAACCAGAAGACACAGATTTAAGGTGATTGGCAGAAGAACCAAAGGCGACAGGAGGAGAAACTTTTTAATGCAGCGAGTGCTTATGATCTGGAATGCACTGCCTGAAAGGGTGGTGGAGGCAGATTCAATTGTGGCTTTCAAAACTGAGATGAGGAGAAACTTCTTCCACTCTGTGGAATTTGCTGCCCCAGGAAGCTGTGGAAGCTACATCATGAAATAAATTTAAAACAGAAATAGATAGTTTCCTAGAGGTAAAGGGAATTAGGGGTTACGGTGAGCGGGCAGGAAATTTGACATGAGGCTGAGTTCGGATCGGTCAGGCCTCTGTGGGTGGCGGAGCGGGCCCAGGGGCTGAGTGGCCGGGTCCTGCTCCTACTTCTTGTGTTCTTTAGATTTGAGGTTAGGATCAGATCAGCCATGATCTTATTGAATGGCGGAGCAGGCTCGAGGGGCCGATTGGCCTACTCCTGCTCCTATTTCTTATGTTCTTATGTTCAAAAGGGAATTGGATAAGTACCTGAAGGAAAAACATTTGCAGGGCTACGAGTAAAGGGCAGGGGAGTAAGACATGGGGAAGTGCTCTTGCAGAGAGCCGGTACGGGCTTGACGGGCCGAATGGCCTCCTTCTGTGCAGTAACCATTCTATGATTCTATGATTAAGTGTTCTGGGAACATTCTGAGAGAAAGGATTAGGTGCTGCATAAATGCAAGTCTTTCAATTTTCTTGATGAAGAAGCTGCTCCTTCTTTATTTAATATTGGAACAATAGCTATTCAATTAGAGATTTGGGGGGAAAAATTCGGTTGCTTTGCGCTTCCAGTTAGTGCCCTAAGGGCGCTAACGGGGCGCAAAGCAACTATCGCTCGGGCGCGGCGCCACCAACGCCGCCCGCAAAATTCAGCGGGAGGTTAGCGGCAGCGGTAACCGTTAGTGCCCCGCAGCGCTGCGTCGCCGGTGATGACGTCATCGCCGTGCGCAGCGCCCCCTGACTTACCGACGGACGCTATGTCCGACGGGGTCGGGGGGCCTACCTGTGGCCAGGGCGGCGCTATTTAAAGGCGAGGTGCCAGATGGCCATTCTTGTTGCTGGCCGCCTGCCAGCATCTGCCTCCGCTGCCATCCCTGGCCTCCTGAGCACCCCACCCCTGCGGAGTGCCGGCTGCGCTTCATGTGCCCGGCACTTCTCTTGAGTGCCGGGCTCTTTTGCGTGGCGCTGCGGCACGTCGTGCCGTGATATTCCCTCGCAGCACCCCAAGAGGGAGGCGGGGTGCTTCCAGTCGTGCCCCGCTTCTCTCTTGGGACGTACGTTACCACTCAATTTTGGCCGCGCGGGTGCTAATATTTTTGGGACACTAAAAGTAGCGCCCTGGTGAAGTTAGCGCCCCAAAGGGGGCGTGACTCAATTTTTCCCCCTTTAAGTTCTGAGCTGAATCTTGAACTCCTGCAGTCCCAAGAATTACAAGCCTTGATTTGTAGTCAATGTTGGGAAGAGTGTTTTTGTTCTGTGAATATTCAGAGCAACCAGCTAGCAGGTGATGATCAACATTGCTCTCTGATAGGAATTGACCTGCAGTGAATGTTTTAACAATTGCAAGCTTACACTCTTAAAACTCCGTGATCGGTAGGTTCCATGAATCGGTGAGGTTCGTGTTTGAATCGGTGCTGGTTCCCGTTTGCTTCTATTTCTCGTCCCCTAAAAACATTTCATTCCGACCCGATTAAATTTTAATCTAACTTTAAACTGAATCAGAAATATTTTTCTTAATTTAGATGGTTAGTGGGCTTGTTTATCCACATTCCTCTTCCTTTATGTTTCCCCCCAGCCCCCCCACAGTACTTTCTGGTTTGTGAAGCTGTAAAAAAAATGCTCCCTTTCTCACCGCTATGTTCCAATTATATTTCATGCTGATTTTTTAGGAGAACTAAGTGAGTTATGTTATAATATGACTCTGACTGTTGCAAAAGACATCAGGGGAGACTTTCCTGGGTCTGCACACAGGCACACTGCATCGCCTGGGCGCAGCAATATAACACCCATGAAAGGAACCCACCTCATTTTCCTTCCATTATAATTAATTCTGAGATTTTCCTGGGTCTGTGCCCAGGGAATCCAGCGGAAAAATCTCCCCTGTTGTGTGAATAACATCAAGAAAAATCAGTCACATCCACGTCTTGACTTCTATTAACCCTGTAAAAAGCTGTCGTGACCTCAGTAGAATTGATGCCTGTGATAAGTGAACCTTGCCCGAGTATAATCAAGGACCCCCTGACATACGAGATCATGCGTGTGAACCATAAGATACGTTTGGAGGAAGAAGGCCGTTCATCCCGTTTGATCTCATCCTTCCAGAATCCTAACCCGACCAATCTTCCCATGATAGGAACTAGCGGCTTGTTAAATGAGTTCAATCTCCTGGCCTCAACCATCATTCCTGGCAACACGTACCAGCTGTTGATCACCTTCTGCGTAAAGAAATATTGCCTAGCTTCTGTCTTAGCTTTTCCCTTCACAACCACGAACCTGTGCTTCCTTGTCCTATTGCAATGGCCTGTCTGAAGTGATTCAAAGTTTGTTTTCCGTAGCCCTTTATGTATCTCATATCCCCATAACGTCCCCTCTGGGATATCTCTTTTCAAGCTGAAGAACGCGGCTAGCTTATTAAGTCGTTTTTCACAGCTCTTCACTCTAACACTCGGAATCAGTCTCTGTTACTCTCTGCAATGCCTCTAGGAACTGGGTGACCTCCTTATGTGCTGCTGATGAGAACTGTATGCAGTAGTTCAGGTGCAGCCTGACCTGTGCAGCTTCAGTATGACCTCTGGAGATTTGGGCCCCGATATTCCTCTCCGATACACCTGGGAAAGGTTCAGCTCCCGGGAGCAAGGGAGAGGAAACGGGGCAAAGGCCAGTTTCTTGCCATTTCTACCCACCTTTTACATTGCCCTGGATTTCCAGGGCTTCCTCCAAGGGGCATAGGCATTGAAATTAGATGGAAATAAGTGGAAGGTGTCTAACAGTGCCTTCTGCCACATTTTCCTCTGGGAGTGTTAGTTGAGAGTCACCTGTAGAAACTATCCCTTGTGCCTTGTCCCTCTCAGGTCAGATGGTCCGAAAGGGCAGATAACAAGGCCACGAGAGGTCTAAACTGATAAGCAGACATTTTTTTCTTGCAGGGACCATCTGCATACCAATCAGGCCCCATTACCTGTTCACATCTGTGCTTTTACTTTTGCCCCATGGTAGCCATTTGCTCCATGATGCTGTGGTGTTGCTCGTCATTACCCAAGACTGTTTCATCAAACACCCACATTATAGTCATCCAGCATTGAATAGATGGGAAAGGCACTTTGTAAGTAAGCCAGAAAGACCAGGCAAGTGCCAGTTTTAATCCCTGGCCCGCACTGAGTGAGCTGATCTCAACGGGCGGTGGTCGGAATTCTACAATTGGCCTCAGTGCCTCGGAGTTAGAGAGGGAAACATTCGCAAAAGGTAGACTCCTGATCACTTGGAGGTGCCCTATTGGGTGAGGAAAGGATTGGGTTCTGCTATGATTGAATAGCCGACCAACATTCACGATCAAGACTCACACATAAATAATGGCCACTTGGTCAAGGCACAAAAGGGTGATCTACACACCCCAAAAAGCAATCAGCATTTTCAGGAAAGGAGAAGAGGGCAAGGGTTGGCCAGCAAATAAAAAAAAAGAAAAGCAGTTGTATTACATTGTTTTATTTTCCCTCTCCCATGCCAGTCCCCATTGAAGACGGATGGGCACCCACCAGACTTACCTTTCGATGTACTTCCAGCATAGGAATTTCCTCAGGCATTGGAATGGAGCGTGGTTTAGGCTTGGTGATATTAAACTCTTTTGGTACTGTCGCAGGCTGGCTCTCCTTTTTATGGGTAACCTTATTCGCCAGCGTGTTGGCCAAGTGGTCAATGAGGTTGTGGATATCCGGCTGCCAGCTTTAACAAAGAGACATAAACGAGAGAACAGAGCAGCATGGTGAACACATAGAATCATAGAATAGTACAGCGCAAGAGGAGGTCATTTGGCCCATCGAGTCTGCACTGGCTCTTTCGAAGAGCAATCCAGTTAGTCCCACTCCCCCGCTATTTCCCCATAGCCCTGAGTGGAACACGCACATTGCAACACATACAGGAAACGTTAGCTGATCTTGGTTGGGGCAGCAGAACTGGTGTTCAATTGGCTTCATCTCCACTGGGTTAGAAAGAAGAATAACCAGCCAGGGTTCCCACTTTATCGCTATCTCGTGACCTCTGGTAACCCCTGTGAATTGTGGATATCGGGCTGTGATACACCCTATGGTCAAGTAGCCTGCTGATATGGCACGCAAGAGTGTCAAAAGCAGAAAATGTGGGGCAGATGGTGAAACTAAAATCTTTTCAAATTTCAAAAGTGCAGCTTCACGAGTTTGTTTGAAGCAACTTTTTCGGGCTTGAAATGATACTATGGGATACAAGTGTAAGAACATTTCATGTGTTTGGGTAACATTTTCTTCCTCTACTATTTAATGGAGGTTTTGACTTAATTATTTTAAATGGGTTGAACTCTGGTTCCATTAGCCTTTTCTGCTGGACTTTAAAGATCCCTTGGGACTATTTGAAGAAGAGCAGGAAATTCTTCTGGTGCCTTGACCAACATTCCTCTCCCAATCAATACCATAAAAAAACTGGTCATTCATTTCATTGCTATTTGTGGGTTCTTGCTGTGCTGGAAGACATATTTGTCCACATCATAATCATTGCTATTAATTGTATGTGAAGCACCTTGAGATGTTTCTCAAAGGTGTAATGTGGTGCTATAATAAATGCTAGTGACTCCTTCTTATTCTGCGAGTTTACCCATGAGTACCTGAGCCATACACAACAGATAGATTTTGAACTCTGAGTTCGATGATCTCCTCCAGGACAATGGTACCGGTGCAACGATTCGCCTCAGTGTCCCTGGTTTTGGGAAAGGGAAATCAACCAGGGATCCTGCTCCTGTTTGATATCCAGCACCTTGTTACAACTGTGCATGTGTGAGCGCGCGTGTGTGCATGGGTGTCGTATGCTCCCGAATTCCCTCCCTAAACCTCTTCACCTTTCTCGTCCTTTCAGATGCTCCGTAAAACCTACCTCTTTGACCAACTTCTGGTCACATGTCCTAATGTCTCCTTATGTGGCTCGGTGTCAAATTTTGTTTGATAATGCTCAAGTGTCTTGGGATGTTTTACGAAGTTAAAAGGGCCATATAGATGCAAGTTGTTGTTATTGCATGTCAACAGGATCAAGTTTGGCTGTGATGCTTCTCACGGTTATACAGCCTGCTGCCACTCACCTTCCCGGCTCACACATAAATAATGGCTGGTTGGAGGAAGATTGGCATGTGACTGTACTCCACCAAGGAGTTAACACCTTCAGGACAGAGAGATGGAGAACATTTATGATTCATACAACCATTTTTTTTTTACAATGTTCCATGGAATATAAAAAAGAAAACCTTGCATTTCTATCGCACCTTTCACGACTTCAAGACGTTTCAAAGCGCTTTACAGCCAATGAAGTACTTTTGAAGTGTAGTCACTGTTGTGATATAGGAAACGCGGCAGCCAATTTGCACACAGCAAGCTCCCACAAACAGCAATGTGATAATGACCAGATAATCTGTTTTTAGTGATGTTGATGGATAAATATTGGCCAGGACACCGGGGATAACTCCCCTGCTCTTCTTCAAAATAGTGCCATGGGATCTTATATGTCCACCTGAGCGAGCAGACGGGGCCTCAATTTAACATCTCATCCGAAAGACAGCACCTCCGACAGTGCAGCACCCCCTCAGTACTGTACTGCCGTATCAGCTCAGATTTTGAGCTCAAGTCTCTGGAGTGGGACTTGAGTCACAGCTGACAACTTCTTTTGAAAATGTGGGAACAGAGCAAGAGAGGAACAGGGTCTGATTCACTGCCACTTCTCTTTCATGAATGCCAGCCTCGGAGAAGTTCGATTCTTCTTTTCATTGTGATTTCCGTTTGTCTCTTTCATCCTGTTCAACAGCATCGTTGTCCCTTTCCCTTGTTTGTTTGCAGGCCAATAAGCAACAACAACAACAACTTGCATTTAATCGCAGCTTTAGTGTAGAAATGTATCCCAAGGCGCTGAACCCATTAACTTCCTCTCTGTGACAGGAGTCAGTGGCGGTAACGCCCGTTTTTTCACCCTGCCTAATTCTCTATAATGGAAAGGAAAATCGGCCAGGGTGTACACCAGGCGGCTGATCCCCGACCAGCAGTTCTCTATCGCCACCGAAAGTTAAAACTACCACCCTCCCCGCCCCGCCCCAGATTTCTGACTCTTTCACCCGTTGGTCTTCCCCGACGTTTTGTTTGGCCTTATTAGTGGGTTTGTTTAGATCCTCGTTTCCAATTCGGACAAAGGGTCTACACCCAAAACATTAACCCCGTCTTTTCTCTTACAGACGATGGTGGGCCTGCTGTGTATTTCTGCACTTTATCTTCAATATATTCCAATTTGGTTTAACTTTGGGTTAACATGTTACAGAATCCAGCCAGAGCTGTGTCATTGTCCACTGAACAGTCTAATTGTTTCCCAGAGGACAGTGTGGCGAGGAAAGCACATTCAGTGTTACCTGCTGTGTGTGCACTGTACTGTAAGCACAACTTTAACTTTCTTTCTAAGTATTTCATATAATGGGATTAAACACAAAGAAATAAATTAGGTTCTGTATTTTTGTTCCTGAGCCAGTAACTTGCGACAAAGCCTATTCCAATAGTTCCATTCAACCAACAATGGGCCTTGTCAGACTTGCTCGAGTTAACCAGAGAAAAACACACTGGCCCATTGTGTCCTGATGTAATACAGAAGAGCAGACATTTCTGGGAGCACGTTTGCAAATGTTTGTTGCATATGTCTGTGTCGATGCATCAAGCATTGACATGTTTTGTACATCCTACACACATATAGATATCGAGTAACCTGACCAATTTGCAACTGCTAAAATTAAACCTGGGTTTAAGTCTAAGGTGCTTTTAGACTAGTCTCCGCCCTTGCCTCAGCTCATCCGCTGCTGAAACCCTCATCCATGCCTTTGTTACCTCTAGACTTGGCTATTCCAACGCACTCCTGGCCGGCCTCCCACATTCCACCCTACGTAAACATGAGGTCATCCAAAACTCGGCTGCCCGTGTCCTAACTCGCACCAAGTCCCGTTCGCCCATCACCCCTGTGCTCGCTGACCTACATTAGTTCCTGGTTAAGCAGCGCCTCGATTTCAAAATTCTCATCCTTGTTTTCAAATCCCTCCATGGCCTCACCCCTTCCCATCTCTGTAATCTCCTTTCAGCCCCACAACCCCCCAAAATATCTGCGCCCCTCTAATTCTCTTGAGCATTCCTGATTATAATCGCTCAACCTTTGGAGGCCGTGCCTTCTGTTGCCTTGGCCCTAAGCTCTGGAATTCCCTGCCTCAACCTGTCCGCCTCTCTACCTCTCTTTCCTCCTTTAAGACGCTCCTTAAAACCTACCTCTTTGACCAAGCTTTTGGTCACCTGCCCTAATTTATCCTTATGTGGCTCGGTGTCAAATTTTTTGTCTTAAAATACTCCTGTGCAGCGCCTTGGAGCGTTTCACTACGTTAAAGGCGCTATATTAATACAGGTTGTTGTTGTAAAGGATGATGGAGTGTGGGATCTTGTGTGGTTGGTTGAAAGGGCTGTGGTGTTCTGCAAGGTGGGGACGAGGACAGCTATTTAGGACATTAATGTTGTGTGTATGTTGTCAATATTCAAATCAGTCAAGAGAAGATGCACTGTGTGACATAATAAAGGAAAACAAGCTTAAACTCGATGACTTACCTCAGCAGAGGATCAATCAGCTTCTCTTTTACATATGCTACATCATATATTTGGCACCACTCATCCTTTATTAATGTATTGAGGTTCAGAGTATCAAAGAAGAATTTAAGGAACTGTGGAAAGATCATTACAATAAAGATGGAATTACTGATCAACCTGACTTCTTAAATAAAAATACTTCAGTTTCTGTTTCCAGGGATTAATGAATGCCATCCTCACTTTGTGCATTTTGTTCACATTCTGCGAATTGATAAACTTGGTGAAGTGTTTCACGCCCAGTTCTTTCAGTCGAAAAGTGGCAAGATAGCATAGGACTGTAACAGAGCAGAGCAGGTATGGTGATATTATAGAAACAACAAAAATATCAGGTAGGCAGCTGAGCGATACAGTCCAGGAAGAGCCCAGGTCCAATCCCCATTTGTGTCGAGTTAACTGATCTGAGTTGGGGCAGCAGAACTGGTATTCAATAGCAAAATACTGCGGATGCTGGAAATCTGAAATAACAACAGAAAATGCTGGAAACACTCAGCAGGTCAGGTCGCATCGTGGAGAGAGAAACAGAGTTAACGTTTCAGGTCTGTGACCTGAACGAAGGGTCATCGAACTGAAACGTTAACTCTGTTTCGCTCTGCAGAACTGGTATTCAATTGGCATCAGCTCCACTGGGTTAGCAAGAAGGATAATCAGCCAGAGTTCCCATTTAAGCGCTATCTTGTGACCCCGATAAAAATCTGCGCTGTGGGCATCGGGTGAAGAGAGGATCAGGCTCAACCGCAATACATCCCATGGTCAACGAGCCCGCTGCTACTCACTATAAAACATGCTCATCTGGCCAAGTTACTGAAGGGTGACCAGTGCCTGTGGAACTGTACCCCAGTAAGCAGTCAAAGCCTTCAAGAGAGGAGGGGAGAAAGAAAGAAACAAAAGAACAGCAGAATCTTTATTCAACAATGATCTAAAGGTGACAAGTGTAACAGTGGCACTTATTATTTCCAAATGTGATTAAAATTAATAAAGAAAATGGATATATTTGGCTCAGTTTATATTTTATCTTGAACTCTGGCGGAAGGAGGGGTTTTGGTCGGGGGGGGGGTAAAATTTAACTTCGGCAAATCAGGCGGCAGCGGATTGACTGCCTGTTATTCACCTCGCCTCATAGAATCATAGAATAGTACAAGCACAGAAGGAGGCCATTCAGCCCATCGAGTCTGCGCCGGCTCTTTCGAAGAGCAATACAGTTCGTCCCACTCCCCTGCTCTTTCCCCATATCCCCACAATTTTTTCTCCAAGTATCTATCCCTGATTTTTTCTTTCCATTGATGGAGTGAAAAGGATAATCGGGTGGGGTGTGTAATGGACGGCCAATCTCCTACCGTCCATCCCCCCCAACCAGTGCCTGCAGAATTTTGCCCCCTCGAAGTCTGAGTGGAATGGGTTTACTTCTCTCTCTCATTAATAGAGCAGCTGTTAACACATTTGTGGAAGCTCTTGTCTGCACTAACGCACACCACCCATGAACCTGTTTATTTAATGACTGCAAATCTTACAACAAAGATTCACAGCAGCCTTTGATATCTCTCAGTACTGGAGGAGGGCAGCACATTCCGAGGCTGTGTTTCACTCCTCCAGCAGAGCACAATTGTTGGGACTATCAGGACTGAAGATCCTTTGAGTCAAAGACCTCAATGAGTCGACCATTTTAGACCTGTCCCACTGGTGGCCAACTTGACCGAGGTTTATTGTATACGAGTAACAGAAAATTTTATGAAAGCTCTACCTGTACATACTGCAATTACTTTTCTGAAACAGGAACCCCAAGGTGGGGAGAACAGGTTGAAACATCAATGTAGTTTCAGATTTGCACTCCAGATGATCATTCCATCGGTGTCTCATTTTATGGTCTGACAGACAATACGGAGATGATATTATTAGTATCAAGCACAGCTTTGGTGTTAGATCTGTGAAGGAGTTTAGCGCCGAAGGAATTTGCAATTTACAGATTGATTTTAAATGGTGTGCAACTGTTGTAAGTGTAAGTGGTTTAGTTAGTGAATTTGTGCTTATCAAAGTAAAGTGTTAGGAGAAAAAATTGCAGGGATATGGGGAAAGAGCAGGGGAGTGGGACTAACTGGATTGCTCGTCGAAAGAGCCGGCGCAGATTCGATGGGCCGAATGGCCTCCTTCTGTGCCATACCACTCCATGATACTATGACTCCAATCCTTTTGTCACAGGAGGGGGAATATTTAATAATTTTAGTGAAGAAATTAACTAAAGATTTGCGAAGACAGGAATTTTACCTTTCTTTATTTTCATGCTCACTTTTTCCTGCTAGAGTGAGCAAAGACAGGATTAACTTCCCTTCCTCTTTCCAATGTCAACAATAAACATTTTCAGGTCAGGTACACGCGTCGGATGCAGAGAAGTGCTCCTTCTACTCTGCCCCAACAATTGCCTTGAATGAGGCACTGCCCGTCATTTCATGCGTTTTGCTGCAACATAACTTACACATAAAGTTCCTCGCTGTCCTCCAACAGATCATAGGCTGGTTTGGTTTGGGTATTCATTTCTCCATCTAGCGGTCATTTACAGGACTTATCTGTGGGGTCTTGTGCTATTTAACCGTGGGGCGCATGACACCCAAGCCCCACCCTGTCTTCCCCCAACATCCATTCTGGAGAGTGTGTCTGGAAGAGGCGTGCGGACATCAGCAGGTGTGATCTTCTTAATGTGTTCACTCGTAAATCACTCACACCAGGAAAACACAATCCCACTGAGGTCCTTCTCTTTATAACTCTTAAGAGATCCCAATTCCACGAGGATTTTTACAGCACCCACATGTATCTGCCATGTAACACATATTGTGTGAAAACACGTTTCACATTGTACACAGAGCTCAGTCAGTCAGTGAAAAATTGCTCTCTTGCTGCGATTTCCGCCCCCC
The DNA here is from genome assembly GCA_030390025.1 of Squalus acanthias. NCBI lineage: Eukaryota > Metazoa > Chordata > Chondrichthyes > Squaliformes > Squalidae > Squalus > Squalus acanthias. Next base: position 259,097,023 of record CM059425.1, read on the forward strand.
CGCCACCCCACCCCACCTCTCTTGGAAGTTTCAGAGAATCAGAGAAATTTATGGCACAGAAGGAGGCCATTCGGCCCATCATGTCAGTGCCAGATCGACTCCTTGCTGGGGTTTGCCCTCAACAACAACTTGTATTTATATAGCGCCTTTAACGTAGTAAAACGTCCCAAGGTGCTTCACAGGAGTATTTTAAGACAAAAAATTTGACATAAGGATAAATTAGGGCAGATGACCAAAAGCTCGGTCAAAGAGGTAGGTTTTAAGGAGCGCCTTCAAGGAGGAAAGAGAGGTAGAGAGGCGGACAGGTTTAGGCAGGGAATTCCAGAGCTTAGGGCCTAGGCAGCTGAAGGCACGGCCACTATCCCAGGGCCCATATTTCACATGTGAGCTTGGACCGTGAGAGCAATACTAGGGGCCATCAATATAAGACAGTCACCAAGAAATCAAATCGGGAATTCAGAAGAGACTTTTTTTTAATCCAGAGTGTGGTGAGAATGTGGAAAGTGCTACCACATGGAGTAGTTGAGGCGAATAGCATAGATGCATTTAAGGGGAAGCTAGATAAGTATATTTGGGAGAAAGGAATAGAGGGTTATGCTGATAAGGTTAGATGAGGAAGGATGTGAGGAGGCACGAGTGAAGCATAAGCGCCGGCATGGACTGGTTGGGCCGAATGGCCTGTTTCTGTGCCGTATATCCAATGTAATGTAATTCTATGTTGCCAGGCTGTGTGACCATCAGGAACATGACAGTCAAGCCTCATCCTGTCCTCACTCAACATCATCAGCTGGGACCAATAGATGGCGAACGGGAGTAGGAACCTTGCTGACTTCCTCCTCCGTAGCTCCGAAGCGCTGGGGCCTATTTAAGCCGCTGCATTGCCAGTGAGCACAGGTAACTCAATACAGACAAGGGGTCAAACCTGAGACCTTGGTCGCCTGCACGGCTGAGCTGACCACCGCCTTAACCAGATGAGCTAATGGTGGGAGGTCAAGATGCCACAATGTGACCTTGGACAAACTGCGAGAATATCCCTTACCCACATACAGGTTCCACTCCGACCGCAGGAAGGTCTTTCCATCTCGGATATAAAATACATTCACCATCGCATCGAGCAGTGGCCTGTAATATAAACAGCCCGACAGGACTTCCACCAGGAATGTCTGTTCAGCTTCATCTTGTGCCTGGAAGCAAAGTACAATTGACAATAAAAAATGATACCGTAAAATAACCCGTCCTTAAATTGTAAATGGAGCCGGATTTTAAATAAAACTTCAGTGCCTTTGTGTTAAGCACAAGAGACACACTCAGTAAATACAGATTTACCAGAATCAATACCACTATGAAGGCACATCATTCGTCACGTTTTCAATTGAACTGCGTGGAGTTAATGGACTGTGTAAACTGGAAGTGATAAAGCATGTCTTTGGCTTCCAGCTAATTTACTCAGAACCGCGGCCACTGATTCTGACCATGTACCTTAGGTGCCCTGTGCTAATCGACCGATCGTGTACTGTGGGGAAAAAGTGCATCAATTCTACCTTGTCCCTCTTCTGTCTCTGTCTTGCCTGTGCCGCTCTGGGCTGATGGTTAGGAAGGCATTTAACCCACATGCCAAAGGAATGACCTGGCCTGTACTTAGCGGCTCTCCCAGTCCGGCAGTGGAGAGAAGGGAAATCACAGGTTACGATTCACGTCCTGCCACTCCATGATGGAGTGCAGTCGTGTCCGGTGCCCAAAGAATTCTCCAGGCCAAGAGATCTGATCTGAGGCGTCTGCCTCTGCCATTACACAACCAGTTGCTGGGATATGTGCAATACCCTGTCTGGTTGGATTCCAGTGGCAATTTCTCAATCTGGGATCCATTTTATCAAGTAAATGATTTGAGTTCATAGATCTGGGTGTCCCTGAAACTCACCTGAGCTGTTAGGTTTGCATACTGGCAAAAGTTTGCAAACCTCTTTCAAAATAAACACAATGTGGATTCTCTCTTTTGAATCCAGCACTGTATACAGGTGAGGATTACCATGCTCACGCATACATGATTATGCTCATCAATATATCCATATGTTAAAAAAGTCCCCTGTCTAGCACGTGTTTTGTCCATCACACTTGGGTGTCACGCTTTTCTGTCTGCAAATTTTGAGTCGTACTTGCACCGGATTGGCTCAAGTTTCAAATTAATAAAACAGTGACATATCAAAAATGCAAGAGGTAAGCGATGTGGTAATTGAATGAGGGAAAACCACTTAGGATAGAAAGAAGAAAATATTTGCAATTCTATAGCCGACCTCAGATATCCCAAAGCAGTTTACAGCCAATCAAGTTCTTTTTTTTTAGAAGTGTAGTCACTTCTGTAATGTAGGAAGCGTGGCAGCTGATTTTCGCACAGCAAGATCCCACAAACGGTGGCATAGTGGTTAGCACTGTTGCCTCACAGCGCCAGGGACCTGGGTTCGAATCCGGCCTTGGGTGACTGTCTGTGTGGAGTTTGCACATTCTCCCCGTGTCTGCGTGGGTTTCCTCCGGGTGCTCCGGTTTCCTCCCACAGTCCAAAGATGTGCGGGTTAGGTTGATTTGGCTATGATAAATTGACCCTTAGTGTTAGGGGGGATTAAATATGTGGGGTTACGGGGATAGGGTGGGATATGTGTCGGTGCAGGCTCGATGGGCCGAAATGGCCTCTATCTGCACTGTGGGGATTCTGTGATTCTGTGAAATAGCAATGAGATAATGATCAGATAATCTGTTGGTTGTGGGATAAATATTGGCCAGGACACAAAAGAGAAGTCCCCTGCTCTTCTTTGAATGTAAAAAGACTTAGATTTACATAGCGCCTTTCACTACCTCAAGACATCTCAAAGAGCTTCACAGCCAATGAAGTACTTTTGAAGTGTCACTGTTGTAATGTAGGAAACACAGCAGCCAATTTGCGCACAGCAAGCTCCCACAAACAGCAATATGATAATGACCAGATAATCTGTTTTTGTGATGTTGATTGAGATGTTTGTGATGTTGATTAAATATTGACCCACCTTAATTGTGCCTGCCCCCATGGTGATTTCCCCTTGTCTCTGTGTATAAATGTGACCTCGTAAACATACAGGAAAATTTCCTCTTGGCTATTTCTAACAAAATTATAAAAGCATTCTAAAATGTTTTGAATAATTGATTGTAGGCAGTGCATGTCTCGACATTAGTTTAATAATAATGATGACTATAAGTGTTTTTTTTCCAATTTAAATTACTCCTCTTTCCTTTTTAGTGTCTATTTGAGTTTGCGGTAGGGTCAATTGACTAATTGCAGCGTGGCCGCCTTGCCCTGGTACATAATGTGCTTTGCTGACTGTGTTTTCTGTGCTGACAGTTAATGGCTTACTTCTCCAATTAGTCTTGCTATCTCCATTTTTACAACTGTTAACCTGCTATCCTCCTAATTGGTGCGGTGACTCACTGTCAGAAGGATCTGCTGTTCAATGGCTTTTCTTGGCGTGTCTTCTGCCCGTGTACTGCATCTTTGCTTAGATCTTCCGATCGCGAGCGCCCGGTTTGCGAGTGCAAATGGGGAGCTCCCGACCGCAAAAGTGGGCAGAGACCCGCGATGGTGGCCCTTCATTCGTTTTACGTCGTCAAGTGCAATTTGGGAAGTGCCTCTGGTGGAAACATCAGTCTCAAATAGGCTGGAGCTTTATTTTAGATATTAGTTTGGGTGCAGGAATGTCCTCTACACCGCTAATGACATTTGGGCAGGCAGGATGTCTTTTACGTAGAACTACATAGAATTTACAGCACAGAAACAGGCCATTTGGCCCAACTGTGCCAGTGTTTATGCTCCACATGAGCCTCCTCCCACCCCTCTTCATCTAATCCTAATCAGCATAACCTTCTATTCCCATTAAATGCATCTATTCCCTGTGCGAAGCGCTTCGGGACGTCTTACTACATTAAAGGCGCTATATAAATGCAAATTGTTGTTGTTCTGGCACATCTGCTTTTCTAAAACTTGCCGATATTAAATGGGTGCTAAGGATTGCCAAGCAATGATAAAAATATGGAAGGTCATAGAAAGGGCACAGTAATGCCAAAGCGAGTGCACTACCTCCATTTTATAATCGTCCTTCATTTTTTTTGGTGAGGGGGTTGGGATTCACTGACACTTAGGTTCTCACGAACCTTTGTGTCCTAATTTTTTATTTTGTTCCCCAGCACCATAAACGATGCCAGAGGAAATCCCCTTATACGAGATGTTTACAGAAGAGAAATGGCAGGCAGGCAGGCCAGACTGCAAATGAGGTGCACTGTGCCCATCCGCTGATAACCACATGCATACCCACATCTGCAGACAGGGGTGAACATACTTAGTGCGTGTGGAGGCTCCTGTTGCCAAAGGAAGCTGGGAGTAACAGACTCAATAGATACGTGACTGCCTGATAAGCCATTTTGTGGGATGCTTCCTTGGAAGCAGCCCAATCACAGCATTGCATGCTTTCTGTGGCACTGCATGGAAAGAAGATGTGCCAAGGTGATTAGCAGCCAGTGTACCTTGATTGGCTGGATTGCCATGATGCCACTATTTATATCTGCGGGCTTTGGCACATCTACCTGACAAAAACTGTGGAGAACTATCTTCACAGGGTCAACAGAGAGCCAGATGCAAATCTGTGCCATCTGCTGCAAGGGCGCCCACATAAGTCTAGGGCTGGCACATGGCATAGAGTGCAATATTGTATAGGTTGGCACATTGCGTAGGCTTTAACATAGTATAGGTTGGCACATAGCATTAACATCACTACTGTATAGACTTCAATATTACATCGGATTACATAGGATATACGGCAAACAGGCCATTCAGCCCAACCAGTCCATGCTCCACACGAGTCTCTTCCCGTCTTTCCTCATCTAAATCTATCAACATAACCCTCATATGCTTGTCTAGCCTCCCCTTAAATGCATCTATACCCTGTGGTAGCGAGTTCCACATTCTCACCACTCTCTGGGTAAAGAAGTTTCTTCTGAATTCCCTATTGGATTTCTTGGTGACTATCTTACATTGATGGCCTCTGGTTATGCTCTTCCCCACAAGTGGAAACATTCTCTCTGTATCCACTATATCAAAACCTTTCATAATTTTAAAGACCTCTATTAGGTCACCCCTCAGCCTTCTTTTTTCAAGAGAAAACAGACCCAGCCTGTTCATCCTTTCCTGATATTTATACCCTCGCATTTCTGGTATCATTCTTGTAAATCTTCTCTGCACCCTCTCCAGTGTCGCTGTATCCTTTTTATAATATGGCGACCAGAATTGTATACAGTACTCCAAGTGTGGTCTAACCAAGGTTCGATACAAGTTTAGCATAATTTCCCTACTTTTCAATTCAATATAGTATTGTTTGACACATAGCATTGACTTCCACATAGCATTGGGCTGGCTCTATCCCATTCCAGCTCCTAAGTGGAAGTGAGTCCAGTCAGTTCCTTGAGTTCAGACTGGATAGATGGTGTACAGAGAAAGATTGTTATCTAAAGGGCAGAGCTATGCTCCCACTGGCCAGAGGTGCTGTGATTTTGAGACCAGTTGTCTTGGGGTTTCCTTTTACTGAAGGCATTGATTGCTCGATTGAGCTGTCTCCATGGGTGCAGATTGCTCTCCAGTACGTCACTTTAGTGGCCATTATTCACGTGTGAGCTTTGATGGTGACTTTTGGCAGTCTATTTGACCATGGGGAGTGGGGGTGAGTGGCAACACAGCCAATCGAGCTCCTGTCCTCAGCTGAGCATCCACATACATGCACTTCCCAGCAGGGTTCAGTGGATAGCGATCAGGAGCTGGCTGATGTTCCTCTCCCTAACTCATCGGCACTGAGATCAATAATAGTCCCCTATCACAACCCAACTCAAATCAGCTAACTCAGCACAGATGGACGATCCCACCTGGGACCTTCCTGGTCTGTATGACTCAGCTACTTCCTCCCTGCAACTCTACCACCGAGAAGGACAAGATGTCATGGGAACACCATCAGCTCCAAGTTCCCCTCCAAGTCATACACCATCCTGACTTGAACTTATATCACCATTCCTCATCGCCACTAGTTCAATATCCTGGAATTCCCCACCTAACACCATTGTGGGAGCACCATTACTACAAGAACTACAATGGTTCAAGAAGTAGGCCCACCACCACCTTCTCAGGGCAACTAAGGATGGACAATAAATGCGGTCTTGCCAGCGACGCCCACATCCCAGGAACAAATTTTAAAAAGCGACTCACTATCTTAACCAGCTGAGTCATCAGTGCTCATCTTTAGTGTTATAGTGCACTATGGAAAAACACTGGGGTGATTTTTCCACTTAAAGTCCATCCACCACCATCCAGCAGCTGGACAGCAACCCCAGATATGTGGGGTAGACACCTGATGCACAGACAGAAGACAGTACTTTGCATATAGAGGGATGAAGATGCCACAAACCCATCCTGCTCTTGAACTGTTCCCAAACATTTTAGCAACAGTGTTAATGATGTCCTTCAGCAATCTAATTACTAAACTGATCCTCCTGATTCAGGTGAGATTGATCTCTGGGAGACAGTCTGCTAATAATGTTCGACACCCACAAAATAATATCCATGGATCTTGAATACTGAATGCCCTTAGTGCTCTCCCTAGATGCACAAAAGGTTCTCGGTGAGTTGAATAGAATGAGATTTGAAACCACATCTGATAGGTGTGACCTTATTCAGAAATCAGCTCCTTGATTTCTGATCTGAATACCAAGTGTTTTTTTCTGTGTCTGTAGCAAAGCTTCATTACTCACACCTCATTGTTTTATTTTATGGAACGAACAGATAAGACAGGATTCCACAAGGGCTTTTTCAGGTGATGGTGCATTATGGGATGCATGCCACATTACGAATTGAAAAATACTTGCGGAAATATATAATGAATGTCTTACAAGTTCAATTTGTTTGAGAATTGACGCTCATCAGCAGGGGCAGGAGTCTGCATTCAGGAATGAACGGTGGGTTTAGGCGGTGCATGGTCCCCACAGGTGCTCAGAAGGCAACTCGAATCATTTAACATACCTTCCAAGTACATATTTTGGTCTGAAACTGATCACAGACCCATCTTGTGTCCCCTGGCTGATATTCTGCTTCACCTCCCAGGTTCCTCTTGCCCCTTGGTGTCCAAGGCATGAAACCCCTCCACAACAACAACTTGCATTTATATAGCGCCTTTAACGTAGTAAAAACATCCCAATGCGCTTCACAGGAACGATTATCAATCTAAGTTTTACACCAAGCCACATAAGCAGATGACCAAAACCTTGGTCAAAGAGGTAGGTTTTAAGGAGCATCTTAAAGGAGGAGAGAGAGAGATAGAGAGGCGGAGGTTTAGGGAAGGATTTTCAGAGCTTTGGCCTAGGCAGCTGAAGGCACAGCCGCCAATGGTGGAGCAAAAAAAAAATCGGGAATGCGCAAGAAGCCAGAATTGGAGGAGTACAGAGATCTCAGAGGGTTGTAGGACTGAAGGAGGTTACAGAGATAGGGAGGGGCCAGGCCATGGAAGGATTTGAACAGAAGGATGAGAATTTTAAAATTGAGCACAGGGGTGGTGGGTAAACCTGACGGTGCAAGTTAGGACACGGGCAGCAGAATTTTGGATGAGCTCAAGTTTACAGAGGGTGCAAGGTGGGAGGCCAGCCAGGAGAGCATTGGAATAGTAACAAAGGCATGGATGAGGGTTTCAGCAGTGGATGAGTGGAGGCGGGGCGGAGACGGGCGATATTACGGAGGTGGAAGTAGGCAGTCTTGATGATGGAGAGGATATGGGGTCAGAAGCTCAGCTCAGGGTCAAATAGTTCATAACACTGCTGATTTTTATTATGCTATAGTCTTAAGGTTTGATCATTGGTGATGAGGCTCCAACAAATACACCAATATATTTCATTAAAAAGAGACTTCTCACTCTTGAATCAGTGATGTAATGCAAGGATTGAGTTCACCAAAATGTCATCTTGAACCAGACTAGAAGAAAAACTGTGGAGGGGTATCAGCACATGGACCCAACACAAGAATTTGAACCCAGCTTAGCATTAATTAAATCTTTATTATTTAATATTATGAATAGTTATGAGTCATCTTAACATTGTGTGGCAATTCCAATGTATTAGGAACGTTTTTCCTGCTTTATTTGGTTCAATCCCCTGACCTGTGCTAAGTTAGCTTATCTCAGCCTGGGTAAGAGTAGGGGTGGGGTTCAGTGACCCTGCATCAGAGAGGTGACATTTTTTTAAAATTCATTTCTGAGATGTGGGTGTCGCTGGCAAGGCCAGCATTTATTGCCCATCCCTAAATGCCCTTGAGAAGGTGGTGGTGAGCTGCCTCCTTGAACCGCTGCAGTCCGTGTGGTGAAAGTACTCCCACAATGCTGTTAGGAAGGGAGTTCCAGGATTTTGACCCAGCGACGATGAAGGAACGGCGATATATTTCCAAGTCAGGATGGTGTGTGACTTGGAGGTGGAACTTGCAGGTGGTGGTGTTCCCATGCGCCTGCTGCCTTTGCCCTTCTAGGTGGAAGAGGTCGTGGGTTTGGGAGGTGCTGTCGAAGAAGCCTTGGTGAGTTGCTGCAGTGTATCTTGTAGATGGTACATATTGCAGCCACGGTGCGCCGGTGGTGGAGAGAGTGAATGTTTAAGGTGGTGGATGGTGTGCCGATCAAGCGGGCTGCTTTGTCCTGGATGCTATCGGACTTCTAGAGTGTTGTTGGAGCTGCACTCATCCAGGCAAGTGGAGAGTATTCCATCACACTCCTGACTTGTGCCTTGTAGATGGAAAGGCTTTGGGGAGTCAGAACAGATCCTTGATCACTAGCCGGTGACCCCTGCTGGAAGTGAATTTTGGGAGGGCACAGGATCAGGCTTAGCTGTGATCCTCCAAACCCCCTGGTCAAAGATCCTGTGGACATTTACTGGGCTCGGACATGAAGAATAGCCACTTGGACAAGGCACCAGCTGACAACTGACACCGGTGGAACTGTACCCTAGAGAAGTATCTTCAGAAGAGGTGGGGGGAGAAAATTGACAAGAAAATGGAAAAAGCAGCCCACTGCATGATGTGGAGTAATCTTCACACGTTCTCTATTGCAGTAGTTAAATGTACACCGACGACTGTACATCATTTCATACAATGTGTTCTGCAGACGCAATTCTGACCACTTTCACCACACACTATAACTTTCCACACCAACAGGACAACCCGTTCCTTAAAAGTCACAATAGCCCACAATTGAAACTTTTGTGTTTGTTCATGTGCAACTAATTATTAATGGACATAAATCCACAATATCTGCTGGTTCCACTTTTTCTATGCGACTGTCTGAAACAGGTAAATAATGAGGATGAACACAATTAGCCACCTGTCCATTTTACCGCCATCTTAATAAGTGGCTGCTTGATGGCCAAACCGATATTCCTAACTAGGTTGCCCAAAGCAACTGTGGTTCCTCATGTCCTGGTCCTATTATGGGACTAAATGGATATTGTTTCAGTGTGTAGTTGCTGGATATCTTTCGAGCCACCTGGGCATTCCTAGGCTTTCTGCGGCATCAGACGAGGGGCCCTATTGCCTGTGTGTAGTGGTCCCATAATCCAAGCTATGACATTGAGCACTCTCAATGGTGTTGGTTGCAGTCCCATCACTGCAGTTCCAAGTGTCCCACCTCGCGGTAAACGGGATAATCAAGCTCACTGAGCTGATATTATGGCTCTAGTCCCCCGTGCTCCTGTAATCGGGAGATGTAGATCAGCTTTAATCAACTTCCACTGCCTGTGGAGGTCCTGCTGCAGCCACTGCTGCCCTACTCCAAATGCCTTCATTTTCTTGCATAAAGCCACTGCCACCACACTTTCAAATATAGCCTTCCAGAAGTTAAGTTCTTGAGAAAGTTTTCCAGCCTGACAGGTCCCCACAAATCTCCTGTCTGTTGCATGCCTGAACTCTATTCTACTGGTCTCAAATCACTCACAAGAGAGTTATTTTACCTTCCATCTGCCAGTGTGCATAGCTCTTTTAAAGACGTTGGTTGTCAGAACATCTACTGCTCAAGATTGGATTGCGGTCTCTTTTCATGCCTGTCTTGGCTCAGTGGAAGCTCTCTCACCTCTGAGTCAGAAGGTCGTAGGATCAAGCACCAGTCCAGGATTCAAGCACATAATCTAAGCTGACACTTCAGTGCAACAGTGGGGGAGTGCTGCACTATCAGAGCTGCCGTCTTTTGGACGAGATGTTAAACCGAAGCCCCGTCTGCCCTTTCAATGGATGGAAAATACCCCAAGGCAATATTCGGAGAACAGCAGGGGAGTTCTCCCAGTGTCCTGGCCAATATTTATCCCTCAACCAACATCACTAAAAACAGATTATCTAATCATTTATCTCATTGCTGTGTGTGGGAGCTTGCTGTGCGCAAACGGCTGCCACGTTTCCATAAATAACAACAGTGACTGCACTTCAAAAGTACTTCATTGGCTGTGAAGCGCTTTGGGACATCCTGAAGGTGTGAAAACGCTGTATAAATACAAGTTCTTACTTTCTTTCAACTTTGGCTTGTTCAACACTATTCACTGAGTACGTATAAGGATGTTGGATCTCAGTTTAGTTAAGTTGGTAGCACTCCCACCTTTGACCTAAGCACGCGAGCATTCTCCCAGTCTCCTGCCGTAACTCCGCTGGGAGACTGGTGGGACCCACCGACTAAACGGTCGTTTTCAGCCATTTACAACGTATCCCTGGGAGTTCCACTGGTCTCCCGTCAGAGTTACTGCGGGAGACTGGTAAAACTACCCACCGACCCCTGGAATCATTTAAGAAACAATTGGATGCTAATGGATGAACTAAGATGGGCCGAATAGCCTTCTGTAATCATCTTGTGAATCTAGCCGTACACGTCAGTGTGCAGTACTGAGAAGAAGTGCTGCAGAGTTGGAGGTGCTGGATGAGATGTTAAATCCTGCCCAGTCAGATTCCCTCCATCCATGACAGCTTTCTCTGACTTTGAAGAATTACAATGCAGGACCCGATGAAGAACTGACTAACCCCATCACCAAGGATCCCTCTGAAGCCGTTTTGCTGCGTCAGCAGCTCATTTGAAAGCTCATTTGTTTCCTCAGCAAGATCATCTCCACAGATAATGAATGCTTCATCAAAATGCTCAACAAACAGAATAATCAATACTCAGGAAGAAGTTACCAGACAGTAACATCATCGACGGCTTCAGGTAACTCCATAATAGTTAATGAATGTCAAGTGGTTTCCAAGCTCTGAACTTCCTTTCTTAGTTTATATGATATTCACATCCTGTTTTTCTTTTTCATTTTTTATAAAGGTCAACAAATGTACTGGGATTTCCTGGTCTGGGAGAATTGAGAGCACAACAAAAATATTGAGGCAATGGGAACATAGTTGTGCGCTCACTGCAGCACTACATTGGATCAGACAGAAAGTTGTGGTGGGGGGGGGCATTTAAAGGGTAATGTCTTCATGAAAAGATGTTTGGCAAATCTATTTTCGTTACCCACAGTTGGTGCAGTGACGTGCATCGCACTGGCATAGCTCGTTAGGTTACTTTTATGAGGTGTTAACTTGCAAATATGAAACGTGAATCTTCTGATTCTTATCCCTCCCAGATTGCCAACCACTTTCCCATGAAACCATTGCCCCTTTAAATCATAATGCAGGCAGGGGATTTGTTATCACTCAGATCGAAAGTCTGGCATTTGCACTGCCTCTGGTGAAAAACAGCAACATTCAGGCAGCAATCGTGTACATATGGATGGTATAGAAATTCACAGAGTTCCAAACTATTTGCTGCAATCATCTTCACATTTCACTCAGAACCTCCAGCAACTCTTCACTAAAATAACACAAAGAATGTTCCTTTCATTTCCTCTCCTGAAGGTGCTGATAACTTGCCCAAGTAATGATTTTTCATATATAAGCTAATGCCAGCAGGCTATTCAACTGAAGCAGGCACTGTATCCAACCCTGCTCTCACCTGACGGCCACACAAATGCATGTGCATTTCCGCCAAGGGTCAGGAGTGGGAAACCTGGCTGAATTTCGCCTTGTCCTCATGCCCTGATTGATATTAGCTCGATCCATTCAGAATAGGGTTTGACTGGAGCCATTCTGATCTGCAAACCCCAACTACTCACAGGATACATTTGCTGAGCCATTAGGGAAAACTATTCTTAATGTTAGCATTAAGCAGTTGGACCAGAAGCCCAGATAACGTTCAGAGTCTAGAATGAGTCAAACTGGATCTTTAGTTAAGCAATCCAGTAAGCAAACACCAATGAATATTAGCTAGAGACTGACAAGCAGGATACCCAGCGGGGGTTCCAGAGAACGACCTTCTCAGTGGCTCGTTCGGAGTTGAGCAACAGCCTCCCTCAGGTTCACCCCTAATTTATACAATTAAAAGACAAAAGGGATGAATAATGGTGCAAGGCAAGAGGAGATGCACCATCATCCCTTTTGTCTTTTAATCTCTCCTGCCTTCCATCCTATCACAGACCTTCCCTTTTGTTCTTTCCTCCCCTCCCCCACCCCTTTCCCTGCCCCTGCACTTGCTTAAAAACCTGTTACATCTCTAATTTTTTCCAGTTCTGACAGAAGGTCACCGACCTGAAACGTTAACTCTGTTTCTCTCTCCACAGATGCTGCCTGACCTGCTGAGTATTTCCAGCAGTTTCTGTTTTTATTTCAGATTTCCAGCATCCGCAGTATTTTGCTTTTCTGTTATGTTGTACCAAATGTTCAATGTTTGCCTATTCTTAAACTACACTTTATTTTTCCATCACGTGCCTACATTAACCTTCAGTGTTGTACTGAGGATGTGCAGCATTGTTGGAGAATCTAGTAAGATGAATTGGAGCGCGAAGGCTGCATGTGGCAGAGGAAGCCGGCCCGAGTAATTGGTCCTTAGGTCACATCTCAATATTTTGGGCGAGCTGCCAGTGCCTGTCGTGCCTCCAGAGGTAGCTCGTTGCATTGTTCCCCTTTAATTTTGGACCGCATGCCTCACTGGCAAGGTAAGTCTAGGGGAGGGGGTGGGGAAGAGAATGGCACGGGGGCTGAGCGCGGGCCGGCAGCGCCTTGAGGTTGTGCTAAGGAGCCGAAAGGAACACTTCTGCCCCTCCTGGCTCCACATTAAGGCAAGTATTTTTTTAAAACCTTTAAGGACCACTGGTTAGGCCGCATATAGACCAGGTAATCCTGAACGAATGTCTGGGATAGCTCCTAAAACAGGTATTAGGCTCCGTATTAGCACATTTGTTCAAGGCAAATCGTGTTTAACCAACTTAATCGAGTTTTTTGATGAGGTAACAGAGAGGGTTGATGAGGGTAATGCAGTTGACGTGGTGTACATGGATTTCCAAAAGGCGTTCGACTAAGTGCCACATAATAGGCTTGCCAGCAAAATTGAAGCCCATGGAATAAAAGGGACAGTGGCAGCATGGATACGAAATTGGCTAAGTGACAGGGAACAGAGAGTAGTGGTGAACGGTTGTTTTTCAGTCTGAAGGAAGGTATACAGTGGTGTTCCCCAGGGGTCAGTTCTAGGACCACTGCTTTTCTTGATATATATTAATGACTTGGCCTTGGGTGTACAGGGCACAATTTCAAAATATGCAGATGACACAAAACTTGGAAATATAGTGAACAGTGAGGAGGAGAGTGATAGACTTCAGGAAGACAAAGACAGGCTGGTGAAATGGGCAGACACGTGGCAGATGAAATTTAACGCAGAAAAGTGTGAAATGATGCATTTTGGTAGAAAGAATGAAAGAGGACATATAAACTAAATGGTACAATCCTAAAGGGGGTGCATGAACAGAGAGACCTGGGGGTATGTGTGCATAAATCGTTGAAGGTGGCAGGGCAGGCGGAGAAAGCAGTTAAAAAGGCTTACAGGATCCTGGGCTTCATAAATAGAGGTATAGAGTACAAAAGCGTGGAAATTATGATGAACCTGTATAAAACTCTGGTTCGGCCCCAACTGGAGTACTATGTGCAATTCTGGGTACCACACTTTAGGAAGGATGTGAAGGCCTTAGAGAGGGTGCAGAAAAGATTTACGAGAATGATTCCAGGAATGAGGGACTTCAGTTACGTTGATAGACTGGAGAAGCTGGAGTTGTTCTCCTTGGAGCAGAGAAGATTGAGAGGAGATTTGATAGAGGTGTTCAAAATCATGAGGGGTCTGGACAGGGTAGATAGAGGGAAACTGTTCCCATTGGTAGAAGGGTAAAGAACCAGAGGACACAGACTTAAGGTGATTGGCAAAAGAACCAAAAGCAACGTAAGAAATAACTTTTTTACGCAGCGAGTGGTTAGGATCTGGAATGCACTGCCTGAAAGGGTGGTGGAGGCAGACTCAATCTTATCTTTCAAAAGGGAGTTGGATAAGTATCTGAAGGAAAAAAATTGCAAGGCTACGTGGAAAGGGCGGGGGAGTGGGACTAGCTGAGAGTCGGCACGGGCTCGACGGGCCGAATGGCCTTCTTCCATGCTGTAACCATTCTATGATTCATTTAAGGAGCTTAATGTCTGTTTTAGGCAGCCGTCGGGGACCCCTCTACTGTGCTCGAACCAATACGTGTTTCCAACATTGTTTGAAAGTGGGAGATAGGACCCGTAAATTGTACCTAGCGGGGACGAAGGCCAACTGTAGCACAGCAGTTGGTCATTCAGCAAAGACTGAAGATTGAACATAGGGCCATCTGGTCTGTACTGGCTCAGCTACTCTGGGTCCTGGCAGCCTTGCAATGCATTCCTTTCAACTCATGAAGCAAAGCTCTTGGCTTGTTGAGGGGCATAATTTCCTTAGTTGTGAATAAAGATACAATTGTCCTGATGTTGTACAGTTTAACAAATCTAAATCAAAATGACAGCTTGTCCAGTAAATTATTAATTCTCAGACGCCGAACACCTCGAGTCTCTTCGCCGGGAGCAAGCGGAAGCAGCGCAAGGAGCGCACGTCAACCCAAGCACCCCACCCAGCCGCCCCTTCAACCACCGTCCGCCCCACCCGTGACAGAGACTGTAGGTCCCGCATTGGACTCATCAGTCACCTGAGAACTCAGTTTTAATGTGGAAGCAAGTCATCCTCGGTTCCGAGGGACTGCCGGAGAAGAAGAAAATTCTCAGAATAAAAGTAAGCCACCCAGTCATGGCATCCTGAGATAATACTTCTTCCAGGCTTTTCAAGCAGCTAAATTGCCAGTTAACTGGTATAAATGGTGCATGTTTCATCCATCCAGCTGTGGAGAGCACACAACTTCTCAGCAATGGCAGATCGGAGATACAGAAAAAGCCCATTTCACACACCGGGTCATGGAGGTTTTAACTGATACACGTTAGTGAAAAAAAGCAATGAACTTTGTTGTCTGTAGTGACGACCCACAAGCCTGCACAGGATGCAGACAACCTGGCTGTGTGCCACTGACTGGGCTAACCCGAGGTCGACCACTGCCAGGACCTGGAAGGCTGTCTGCAAGTAAGACCACAACTTGAAATGAAGCTCCAAGGTACGGCAAGAGTATCGCCGTATCCAGATACGATAGAAAAGACCTGCATTACTATAGCACTTTCCACAACCTCAGGACGTCCCAAAGAGCTTTACAGCCAATGAAGCACTTTTGAAGCGTAGTCACTGTTGTAATGTAGGAAAGGCGGCAGCCAATTGCGCACAGCAAGCTCCCACAAACAGCAATGTGATAATGACCGGATAATCTGTATTTAGTGACAATGACTGACGGATAAATATAGGCCAGGATACTGGGGAGAATACCCCTGCTCTTTTAGTGCCGTGGGATCTTTTACGTCCACCTGAGGGGGCAGATGGGGCATCGGTTTAACGTCTCATCCGGAAGACGGTATCTCTGACAGTGCAGCACTCCCTCAGCACTGCACTGGAGTGTCAGCCTAGATTTAAAACTACAACCTTCTGACTCAGAGGCGAGAGTGCTACCCACTGAGCCATATAGTGCTGAAGAAGATACACGAGGAAGTTAAAGAAAAAGGGAATTGTTCAACATATTAATGGCAAAAAAAAGTGATGTCCCAATACTTATTCCTTACTCACCTGTTTACTCACGTTTGCTTTTTCTACAGAAACTAACCGATAGAGGAAAATATAGCGTTAATTTATAAAATAAGTTCATAGATTCTCAAAAAGCAAATTAAACTAAATTGCATGACTTGAACCGCAGTCAGTGACATCGCTATTAATACTGTGACTCAGAGAATTAGCATTTTAGTTCAAGAAGAAAACAATTAGCTAAACAAAATGCTTGCATAACATTTGGCTAAGGGGAGCTTGAAGCCCTGCAGTGCCTTTTTATGTTTTTGAAATGCACCCAATAGATTGCTGCAGAGATCGGTTCAGTGTGAGCACTTTACTTCTCTTCCCTCACCTGATAGTTTTTAGCAGCTTCGCTTACGAAGTGATCACTGCTGTAACTTTCAGGATCAAACTGATCCAGCAAACGGACAATATCTGACAGAAGCCACGAGTAACTTGACATCTTCTCAACAGAAAGAACCTGTTGGGTAGAAAGGATAAATGTGTGTGAAGGGGAGAATTCATTTTACGGAGCATAGCAGCATCCAGAATGTTTATAGCAAAATTTATAATGCAAGATCTTGTCACATATTTCAGGAACTCAAAGTACTTCACGTGCAACAAATCAATTTGAAGTGACTACTGTTTATGCCATTTCGCCTGCGTCAAGATCAAACAAACACCAACGAGATGAATGGCCAGTTAATCTGCTTTTTGGTGATGCTGGTCGAGAGAGGAATGTTGACTAAGATGATAAACCGAGGCCCCGTCTGCTCTCTCAGGTGGACGTAAAAGAGCAGGGGAGTTCCCCCGGTGTCCTGGCCAATATTTATACCTCATCCTGCATCACTAAAACAGATTATCGGGTCATTGTTTGTAGGAGCTGCTAGTGTGCAAATTGGCTGCCTTCTTTCCTACATTACAACAGTGACTACACTCCAAAAATACTTCACTAGCTGTAAAGCACTTTTGGATGATCTGAGGCTGTGAAAAACGCTACATAAATGCAAGTCTTTCTTTTTCTTTAAGACACTGGGGGAATTCCCTGCTCTACTTTGAGCAGTGTCACTGGAACAAGCAGTTTCATCAAAAAGATAGCACCGTGGATAAAGAAACAGCCTCTCGGTACTGCACTTAGATTACATGTCAAACTTAGATTACATGCTCAAATCCTGGAGTGGGGTTTGAACAAACCATCTTTTGACTCACAGGCAACAGTGAATACCAGCTGAGCTAGCATATTACTGCCAAGGTTTATCCAACAAACTAACACAATGTAATCATAGAATCATAGAATGATACAGCACAGAAGGAGACCATCTGGCCCATCATGCACGTGCTGGCTCTTTGGTGGAGCTCTCCAATTAGCCCCACTCTCCTGCTCTTTCCCCCATAGCCGTGCAATTTTTTCCCCTTCAAGTATTTGTCCCATTCCCTTTTGAAGTTAATCTGCTTCCACCGCCCCTTCAGGCAGTGCATTTCAGATCATAACAACTCGCTGCGTAAAAAAAATTCTCATCTCCAATGTTCCTGTGAATCTGCGCGGCCATGGTCTGGAGGTACCGCGCAGGCCGCTCACCGGCTTTTAAAATGGGAGAAACCGCGAATGCGCGAAAATTTGAATGGGCCGCGCAGCCACTTAAAGGGACTGCACACCCAAAAAAAATTAGAGGGAACATTACTTATCTCACAAATAACCTCTGGCTCGTTTGCCAATTGCCTTAAAACTGTGTCCTCTAGTTATGACCCCTCTTCCACTGGAAACAGTTTCCCCTTATTTACTCTGTCAAAACTCTTCATGATTTTGAACATCTTCATTACAACACAATGAACTAGTAAAGAATAACGTGATACACATGTGGGTATCACAAACACCAAATCAAATAGATAACCAGTTTCCCAGTCAAAATCTAGATAAATGAACAAGAGCAAAGGTAACTTGCCCAGTACGTTCTGCTGTCTCCGGTCAGCAGGTTTGAACAGCACTGGTACCAAGCTGTGAAAGTCTCTGGCTCTGCTTATAAGCTATCTTGCTTGGCTTATGCCGGAACACACTAGGAGCTGGATTGAGACTGCCCAAACTCATTTCACATCAGCAGGATTCATAGACAGAAGGACAAAGAATTCCTGTATCAATTTGGGTTGGTTTCAGAGACAAGTCACCAAGGTGAAAGGACAGCATGCTACTCCACTGGCCCAGTCCCCTTGATTCTGAAGTTTAAGATTATCACGACAAATAGGAATATGAACCGGTCAGAGTCTAGCGTTAGAAATCCTTATTATTTAAAAAGAGAATGAAGAAAAAAAGACTTGCATTTATATAGCGCCTATCACGACCTCAGGACATTCCAAAGCCCACTTTACAGCTAATGATGTACTTTTGAAGTGTAGTCACTGTTGTAATGTAGGAAACGCGTCAGGTAATTTGCGCACAGCAAGCTCCCACAAACAGCAATGTGATAATGACCAGATAATCTGTCTTTTAGTGATGTTGATTGAGGGATAAATATTGGCCAGGACACCGGGGATAACTCCCCTGCTCTTCTGCAAAATAGTGCCATGGGATCTTTTACGTCCACCTGAGTGAGCAGACGGGGCCTCGGTTTAAAGTCTGATCCGAAAGAGAAAAGAGACTATGTAACAAAATTAAAGTTACCTTCACGTGTTAAAAGTTAGTAAATAAATATAATGGCCACACGTAATAGCTCCCTTTTCAAAAAAGAACATTTCTCGTAAAATCAGTTGGAGGGAATATTAAAAAGGAAAAAACTGCAAGTGCTGGAAATCTGAAATAAAAACAGAACACGCTGGAAATACACAGCAGGTTAGTTGGCATCTGTAAAGAGAAAAGACAGGTCGACGTTGTGGGGGGGGTGTAATCCTGAAGAGGTATGAGAGGAATGGTTCAAGCAATGTTGCAAAATATGAGGGGAAGGATATTTGGAGAGCTACTCAGCAATGTCCAGCCTCCTCCACATTCTTGAACTATACAGTCATGTCTGTCTTCAGCCCGAGGTCCAGGTGATCCTAACCAGATTACAGTACTCTCCAGCACTCCATAAAAGTGACAGACCTCAAAACCACGCTCCATTCCCGATGTTTAATTCTCTGTGTAATTATATACAGCCCCATTTCAGATGAGATTTTCTTTATTTTTAGGAGTGGGTGGTTATGGGTGAACATTTAACTTATTTATTAATTTTTAACACGTGAAGGTAACATTTATGTTTATTCAATATTCTCTTAAAGAAAGAACTTGCAATTATATAGCACCTTTCATGACCTCAGGAAGTCCCAGGGCTTTACAGACACTGAAGTACTTTTGAAACGTAGTCACCATTGTAATGGAGGGAATCATGGCAGCCAAATTACACACAGCAAGGTCCCATAAATGAGATAAATGACCAAATCTTCTGTTTTAGTCTTTCTGGATGATGGCTAAATGTTGGTCAGGACACCAGAAGAATGCCCCTGCTCTACTTTAAATAGTGCCATGGGATCTGTGACCTGACAGGACATATGGGACCTCAGTTTAACGTCTCATCCTGAAAGATGGCATCTCCGATAGTGCAACACTCCCTCATTATAGCACTGCCCGCCTAGATTATGTGCTCTTCTGGTGTGGGGCTTGAACCTGTGACTCTCTGACTCAGGTCAGTGTTACCACTGAGCCAATATATTCTCTTCTCTTTATAAGTAATAATGTTTCTGATATAAGTCAGAGAGGTCAGTAACCAGGGGGCATAGATACCTTAGCAGAGAGGTCAATAACTCGGGGGCATAGATTTAAGAACATAAGAAATAGGAGCAGGAGTAGGCCAATCGGCCCCTCGAGCCTGCTCCGCCATTCAATAAGATCATGGCTGATCTGATCCTAACCGCCAATCTACTATCTATCACAGAACCATCTCCTGCATCTAACAGAATTGCACACACGAAATAGGAGCAGAATCAGGCTACACAGTCCCTGGGCCCGCTCCACTACCCACAGGGCCATGACCGATCCGAACCTAGACTCATGTCCAAATTCCTGCCCGCTCCCCGTAACCCTTAATGCCCTTTACTTCTAGGAAACTGTCTATTTCTGTTTTAAATTTAATTAATGTTGTAGCTTCTACAGCTTTTTGTGGCAGCATATTCCATGGACCTACCACCCTCTGAGTGAAGTAGTTCCTCCTCATCTCAGTTTTGAAAGAGCAGCCCCTTATTCTAAGACTATGTCCCCTAGTTCTCGTCTCACCCGTCATCGGGAACATCCTCCCCGCATCCACCCGATCCAACCCCTTCACAATCTTATATGTTTCAATAAGATCGCCTCTCATTCTTCTGAACTCCAATGAGTAGAGTCCCAATCTACCCAACCTCTCCTCATATGACCACCCCCTCATCCCCGGGATTAACCGAGTGAACCTTTTTTGCACTGCCTCGAGAGCAAGGATGTCTTTCCTTAAGTAAGGACACCAAAACTGTATGCAGTATTCCAGGTGCGGTCTCACCAATACCTTGTACAACTGAAGCAATACCTCCCTATTTTTATATTCTATCCCCCTAGCAATGAAAGCCAACATTCCATTTGCCTTCTTAATCACTTGCTGCACCTGCATACTAACCTTTTGAGTTTCGTGCACCAGGACCCCCAGATCCCTTTGCACTTCAGTACTCTCCAGTTTCTTGCCATTAAGATAATAAATTGCTCTAGGATTTTTCCTGCCAAAGTGCATCACCTCACACTTCCCAGTGTTGTATTCCATCTGCCAAATCTCTGCCCACTTACTTAGCCTGTCTATGTCCCCTTGCAGGTTTTTTATGTCCTCCTCACTCACTACTTTCCCTCCCATCTTTGTATCATCTGCAAATTTTGATATGTTACACTTGGTCCCTTCCTCCAAATCGTTAATATAGATTGTGAAGAGTTGGGGACCCAGCACTGACCCCTGTGGAACACCACTAGTTACTGATTGCCAGTCTGAGAATGAACCATTTATCCCAACTCTTTGCTTTCTGTTAGATAGCCAATCCTCTATCCATGCCAGAATATTACCCCCAATCCCGTGATTTTTACCTTAAGCAATAATCTTTTGTGTGGCACCTTGTCAAATGCCTTTTGGAAGTCTAAATACACTACGTCCACTGGTTCCCCTTTATCCACTCTATATGTTACTTCCTCAAAGAACTCCAGCAAATTTGTCAAACATGACTTCCCCTTCGTAAAACCATGCTGACTTTGTCCTATTAAATTATGATTAAATTAATGTTATTGGCAGAAGGATTGGAGGGGAGTTGAGAAGAACTTTTCTCACCCAGAGGGTGGTGGGGGTCTGGAACTCACTGCCTGAAAGGGTGGTAGAGGCAGAAACCCTCATCACATTTAGAAAGTATTTGGATATGCACCTGAAGTGCCGTAACCTACAAGGCTATGGACCAAGAGCTGGGAAGTTGGATTAGGCTGGATAGCTCTTTTTCAGCCGGCACAGACACAATGGGCCGAATGGCCTCCTTCTGTGCTGTAAATTTCTATGATTCTATGAAGTCGCTATAGGACTGCAGTTGACAAAGAGAACCATCGAGAGCCTGAAAGGCCACACCGTCAGACCCCGCTGGTACGAAACACAGAGGATCGACCCTACCAGGCACAGCTGGGAAGAACAGGAGAGATATGCCGAAGGAACCCGAGACTGACAGTGCTGTGCTACCTCCTTCAGGTCTATAAACCTTACAGCACTGTCAAGGTTATCAACTGGTATGCTCGCACCGAGGACCCCTACAGCATTAGTCAGTTTGCACCTCACAGCTGATGGGACTGGATTTGTGATTCTGCCACGTCATTCGATCGTCCACTGCTCAGGCATCAAAGTAAAAGTTTTAGCGCAGTTCCAGGAAGCAAGAAAATGGGGGTTTGTCCAGTGTGCTTCGTAACTCTTACAAAACAGCAATGCTTAGTCGTGCCTCAACAGTAACTTTTAGGGTCGTCATTATAAATAATAAAAGAAAGAAAAGAACTTGCATTTCTACAGCGCCCTTCACAACCTCAGGACATCCAAAGCACTTTAAAGCCAATGAAGTACTTTTGAAGTGCAGTCACTGTTTTACTGTAGGAAATACGGTAGCCAAATTGCACACAGCAAGGTCCCACAAACAGCAATGAGGTAGATGTGTGGTTAGATTTTTAGTGATGCTGCTTGAGGGATAAATATTGGCTAGGACACCGGGGATAACTCCCCTGCTCCTCTTCGAAATAGTGCTGTGGGATCTTTTACGTCCAACTGAGAGGGCAGACGGGGCCTCAGTTTAACGTCTCATCCGAAAGATGGCACCTCCGTCAGTGCTGCACTCCCTCACTACTGCACTGGAGTGTCAGCCTGGATTATGTGCTCAAGTCTCTGGAGTGGGGCTTGAACCCACAAACTCTGACTCACAGGCCGGAGTATTTTACACACAGATATCATTGTTACACTGCACTTCCATGAGTCCCTCGATATGTTACATGCTGTACAGAACACTCCAGATTATGCGTCATTGTGCAGCGACAGCCTCTTAATAGTCCATCATAGTTTCAGGTCATTTTGTTTCAGTTCTACTCAACATTATTTTCACTTTAAGATAATAGTTTGCAGCATATGTGAGGAGGATGCTATTAACAGGAAATATTATGCATTATTCATAGATATGCACAGAGACTGATGGTCCTGGAACCAGGCTGGAAGTTTCACCTAGATACAGTTTGCATTTAAAATGAACATGCCCAATTTTGATTTTTGCCAGTTTTCTCCACGCCTCTTCTCCTGGAGGTTTGGTGGGTTGTGATTCTGTAGGCACCATTGCCAGCTGGTATTGTGCACTCACCAAGGTGAGGGATCTTGGGGGACAGGTAGCCAATGTCAGCTACAAGCATTACTAGGTCATGGACAGAAAATCTCCCTATTCTTTGCTGCAATAATGTGCCTTGGCCCCAACCTCAGAGTGGCATCTCCCGAAGCAGCAACTGCACATGTGTGGCATATTTTCCATTCCAACCATGTCTGAGTAGCATTGCCAATGAATGCCAAATTAGGGGCTGCTTTGTGTGCTGTAGGGCATATGCTCACTTGGTACTGGATTGAAACTGCCTAAAACACATTTCACATCGGATCCTTACAGACAGCAGGAGGAGATTTTCATCAGATTAGTCGGAGCTAAATTTGACTCCAGGTCCCAGAGGTGAAGGGCTGTGCTATCCAATATGATTTTTCATGTTACGGCATTTTAGAAAAGTGCCATACTAAGTTTAAAAAGATTTGGTGAACTGCCTTTGCAGTTGTTGAAAGTGGGTTTGCACTGGGCTGGTGTTATTCTACATCTGTTGTGAAAGTGGTGAGTGATTACCAACTAGAGGTGCCTCCCAGCTTCAGTGTTCGGGAATCAGAACACAAATGACTGCTTTTGTACCAATCTGTGGCCGACCCACTTTGCTTCATAGTACAAGGGCAACCTAAAAACTCGAATGATGAGCATAAAGGTCTGATTTAATCTCAGGATTCATTTAATAACAAATTACATTTATATAGCACATTTAACGTAGTAAAATATCCCAAGGCACTTAACAAGAGCGATATCAATAAAAGCATTTTTGACACTGAGCCACATATGGAGATATTAGACAGATGACCAAAAGCTTGATCAAAGAGGTAGGTTTTAAGGAGCATCTTAAAAGAGGGGAGAGGCGGAGAGGTTTAGGGAGGGAATTCCAGAGCTTAGGGCCTCGGCAGCTGAAAGCACGGCCATCAGTGGTGGAGCGATTAAAATCGGGCATGCGCAAGAGGCCAGAATTGGAAGAGCGCAGAGATCTCAAAGGCTTGTAGAGCTGGAGGAGGCTGCAGAGATAGGGAGGGGTGAGACCATGGAGGCATTTGAAAACAAGGATGAGGATTTTAAAATTGAGGCGTTGTCGGACCGGGAGCCAGTGAAGGTCAGCGAGCACAGGGGTGATGGGTGAATGAGATTTGGAGCGAGTTAAGATACGGGCAGCAGAGTTTTGGATGAGCACAAGTTTATGTAGGGTGGAAGATGGGAGGCCGGCCAGGAGCGTTGGAATAGTCAAGTCTAGAAGTAACAAAGGCATGGATGAGGGTTTCAGCAGCGGATGAGCTGAGGCAGGGTCGGAGTCGAGCGACGTTACAGAGGTGGAAGTAGGCGGTCTTGGTGATGCTGTGGATATGTGGTTGGAAACTCATCTCGGGGTTAAACACAACACCAAGGTTGCGAATGGTTTTGCTCAGCTTAATATCCATAAACCGCATGCGCTTTGCTCTTCTGCCTTATGTCATCTGCACTAAAAGAGCCTGAAAGCACAACTATTTTATGCTAAGTTAAAGGATAATCCCCTTGAACTTGGGTCTTTTGGCAATGTGGAGGTGAGATCTCAATTGGGCATCCATACAGGTGCTCTTCCAGCAGGAATTACTGGACAGTAACTTGGAGTAGAACCTCATCTGGTTTTCCTCTTTCTAACACGGGGGTACTGAGACCAGCCTAACTAGCATCCTGGCTGAGATCACCATAGATCAAAATTTGAACCTGTTAAGAAAATAAGAATTAGGAGCAGGAGTGCGCCATACGGCCCCTCGAGCCTGCTCTGCCATTCAATAAGATCATGGCTGTTCTTCAACTTCACTTTCCCGCCCGATCCCCATATCCCTTGATTCCCCTAGAGTCTAAAAATCTATCTACTTCAGCCTTGAATATACTCAAAGACTCGGCATCCCTTTAGGGTAGAGAATTCCAAAGATTCACAACCCTCGGAGTGAAGAAATTCCTCCTCATCTCAGTCTTAAATGGCCGACCCCTTATCCTGAGACTGTGCCCCCTAGTTCTGGACTCCCCAGCCAGGGGAAACAACCTCTCAGCATCTACCCTGTCAATCCCCTTCAGAATCTTCTACGTTTCAATAAGATCATAGAATCACAGAAATTTATAGCATAGAAGGCTTACCCCAATAAAAAAAAAAGAGGCCCGCCGGCACACTTGAGGCCTTCCGGGACCGGTGGGCGCCGCACGGACTGGAGTGCATTATCACCCTGGCCAATGTGATTTTAGTTTAATTTGGATATGCTTTAAAAATTAATTTAAGTATTTTAAGTTCAAAAAGAAAAAAAAGGCTACATATAATGACACCGCTATTCCTGGCCAGACTGGAGATGATTGGGTAATTCCCCGGTCAATCACTGCTAGAAGTGATCGAGATCGATTTTACGCACATCATTTGTAATTAATTATCCTCCACTCACTGCAATTACCTGGAGAAAATCACCCTGCTTTTACCGGGAGACGTTGCCGTGGTGATGAGTTTTGTTTGCTCCAGTTTGTAGATTCTCTTTCTAAATAGACTGTCGGGTGCTATTTAAATAGACTCAATTTGCTAAGTAAATAGACTTTTCTAGGAAATAGACTCTTTGCTGGGAGTCCTGCCGCAAGTCCCGGCCCGCCTCCAACTCACTGGCTGACACAGTGGGGTTAGTCGACACTCTGTAAAAAAAAATCAATTTAAAAAGAATGGTAATTTTGCATTGTTACCGAATATGTTTATTTTCGAGGATTGTCTCTGCTCCTTAAACTCTGTCCTTCCTATCTTACGCATGTGGCCAATATATTGGAAAATAAACGTGGAAGTCTTGTTTCGGAAAAATGCCTCAGACACTTCAATAGCTTGATTTATAATGCTCTGTTCCCGCTTACTTGGTATTTTCTCTATGAGCGAATGTGCTGCAATCAGCTGTTCACTCAGGAGCAGCCCATCCTGGCACCAAACCCTGAAAGCAATCAGACTGGGGGAGACCGAGCTCTAGTTACAGTATATATTAGAACACTGATGACTCGATTGGGGTGAGCAATCTGGAGGCTCCACAGGGAATCAGTATCAGCTGCCACTCAGTAGCAGGAGCAGGACTGGATCAATCCAGTAAAACTGCAGTAGAAATGGGACTAGAATGCAGCAAAATAAGAATAAAATTACCGTAAATTAAACACCGACCGTAATTTGGTGCCAAATCAATTATGTCAGCAATGTGACACCAATTTCTTAAAGAATTCATCATTACCGGACAAAATTCGCAATTCTCAGCATAATTTAAAGTACTAAAATAATATTTTCCCTTTTTTTCTAACAATTTGAAATGATGTAACATATTTTGAATCTTGTAATTAACTCAATCTCTCTCTCATATGTATACATATACATAGAAACAAACATCTGATAGCGTTGCTGATTGTCAGTTAGAGGTTGTATAAGAACAGGGCGAGACTCCCAAACAAGCGCTTTACTCGGAGCTCCGACACGGCAAGAGAGCCCCAGGTGGGCAGAGGAAACGCTTCAAGGACACCCTCAAAGCCTCCTTGAAAAAATGCAACATCCCCACCGACACCTGGGAATCCCTGGCCCAAGGCCGCACAAAGTGGAGGAGAAGCATCCGGGAAGGTGCCAAACACCTCGAGTCTCTTCGCCGGGAGAAAGCGGAAGCCAAGCGGAAAGAGCGCACGTCAACCCAAGCACCCCACCCACCTGCGCCTTCAACCACCGTCTGCCCCACCTGTGACAGAGACTGTAGGTCTCGCATTGGACTCATCAGTCACCTGAGAACTCATTTTTAATGTGGAAGCAAGTCATCCTCGGTTCCGAGGGACTGCCTAAGAGAGAGAGAGACGAGGGGTGCTGTGCCGAGTAGTATTACCAGGGACACAAATGTTTTAGCCCTGGGATCTGGGAGCACTGGGTGGGGAGACCAGGGCTCTGGGCTGGGATCAAAGGGTGTGCCAATCTTTTGAGGGGGAATTCCAGGAACGGGAGGTTCTTGGCACACTGGGGAATGTTGTGGGATCATTGGGAAAGGTAGTCAGAGATCATGAGGCATTGGAGCATGTGTGTGTGGCTCTGATCCCGAGGACACAGGGATTGTGGTGTCGGGGGTTTGGAGAACTGGAAGAAGGTTTCCTCCCAATCATTACTTTCCTCATTGGTAGCCCACTCAGACCTTAAAAAGCAAAACATTTCTCCTTCTTCAAAGTAATGGTCATAAAAAGTAATGAAAATTATTCCTGGCATTCAGCAGACAAAGTGGAACATTTTGGAAAAGTGCACTAATAGTGAATTTGACGGCTTATACAGTTTTAAGAATTTAAATTTACATATATGAAATAATTTTAAGCCTCAAAAATGGATCAGATGAGATTTATTTTTTTTTAACTGAATTTTCTACAAACTGCGGCCCAGAAATTCGATTAAGCACGAAAACGGGTGTGTGAGTACTGGCCACTCGCTAAATTTGTTAAAATAGGGCAATGATCACAAGACATGTACGATGGAAATTCCAAACTGTTCTTCCAAGCTTGTTTTAGGATTATGGTGCATAGGAACTGTATGTTATATAGGCACCCATGTATATATTTTCAATAAGAACAAAAAACCCTCTATAAATCTTAATATTTCTCTGTTTAACGGGTTCATCAGCATTTTCTTGATGTAAACTAGTCTTGATGAAAAGATCAAAAAATAAATTAAATTAAGCAACAACGAAAAAAAAGCCAGCTCGATCTGGATCACATTCGAGAATTTTTGCAATAAACTCAAAGACAATTAACCTCAGTTATTTGGGTGTAACTTATTTAAAAGCAGCACGGTAAATGTGAATTGAAATAAATTTTAAAAAAGGGAAACATGAACCTCTTGGTCAGGAGTTTACTGGTGTCAGTTGTGCAGAAGAGAGTTCAATTAAACTTTTTAACAACAACAGACTTTTGAAGAACTCTTGGTGAGAGTATGGTGTTAAATTTTCCTTAATTCTTGGCCTTTTAAAAACAGACTTCAAAACTTTGCATATGTTATCAATTCCTAAACTAGAAAACCTAATGTATAAAATTTAAGGAAATGCTGCTTTGATTTTTTTCTGAGATTCTTAGAACTGCAGTACAGTGTAGTTTATTTTAAAAGTATTTACCACCAGTAATGTTTGACTGACCAGGGGGGAGATTTGCTGCATCTCATTGGAAGCAGTTTTCATTCCAATTACATAGTCTGGGAACTCCATAGTTACCAGTTATCTCAGCAGCTGTTTACTGTATGGTTTATAGCTCACCGCCGCTTTCTCCCGGCTCAACCATCTTGTCTTATTTATCAAAGACCATGGATATGGTGGAAAGGACTGTCGCAGTAAAATCAGTAATCAATGGTATGATAACTGGCATCTTATGGTCGGTCTTTGAATGGTTAAGGAACAAACTATGAAGATGGGGGATACATAATAATGACTTAACATGTTTAATTTGTTAATTCCTTGCACAATCTCTTTCATAACCTTGCGAGGCTGAAAACCCTTTGACACGTCACTATTAATATGCTCATCAATGTCACTATTTAATGCACAAAGAGCGTAGAGTTTCCGGGAAATCAACTGAAAATGATTTCTTGAATCTTACAGTGTGAACCTTTTCATGCATCAAAGACACAGAGCACATTGTCACTTCAGTGACAGTTTGCTGAGCTGCTGGTACATATGTTCATCCAAAAGGAAATAAAATTACCCACAAAGAGAAAGAAAGACTTGCATTTCTACAGCGCCTTTCACGAACACCAGACGTCCCAAAGCGCCTTACAGCCAATGAAGTACTTTTTACAGTGTCGTCACTGTTGTAATGTAGGAAACGCGGCAGCTAATTTGCCACAAACAGCAATGTGATAATGACCAGATAATCTGTTTTCTTAGTGATGTTGATTGAGGGATAAATATTGGCCCCAGGACACCGGGGAGAACTCCCCTGCTCTTCTTCGAAATAGTGCCGTGGGATCTTTTACGTCCACCTGAGAAAGCAGACGGGGCCTCGGTTTAACGTCTCATCCGAAAGACGGCACCTCTGACAGTGCAGCACTCCCTCAGCACTGCACTGGAGTGTCAGCCTAGACTTTTGTGCTGAAGTCTCTGGAATGGGAGCTTGAACCCAAAACCTTCTGATTCAGAGGCGAGAGTGCTACCCACTGAGCCACGACTGACAGATACCACAACAACAGGAATCTAATCTTGGGTTCAGATGGCACGTATAATCTCTCAAGCAATTTATGATATCATCTGAACTTAAGGATCAACATGGACAGAGGTTTAAACTGGTGAAGGATGAACTTTGTGTCAAGAAGGCATAATGGATTTGAGTCCTAAGTTCATCAAATCAACACTTGGAACAGACTTTCAAATTGGGCATTGGAGATGGAAACCTGGGTCTTTCAGGAACCAGCTGGATATTGGGATGGGATTTTCTTTATGGACAGATGAGCTCAAATGGGATGAATGTCTTAAATTGTATTAATCTTGTGCTAAGATTATAGTGTTGCAATCAGCCCAGATATTCTTTTATTCCTGTAAAGTTTCGCAATTATCGCGATTCGAAATAACGAGATAGAAGCAGATTCGTTTGATCAGTTTATTTAAACGAAATGCTGTCATGATTAAACAGGACACAGAAGCCTGTAAAATGGCCGCCGCGCATCGTGGCAGAAGTTTCCAGAAGTACAGTGGGCAGACAAGATGGCGTTCGAATAAACATTTTCGATAAGCACTGATAAAGACAGGATGCAACCTGTTTGCATTTGTGACAATAGCAAAAGATATGAGTGCTGGAATCGTTTTCCATGCACAAGTAAGGACCATTGTACTGGGCAATCGAAGGCCCATCCAGACACATCAATACACAAATACCCCCATGGCTCTACAATGAGAGAGCCATTCACGGGTGATTAAGTCAGTATTCGAGGAGGCCCCAAAACCAGTCAGGGAGACTCCTAGCTGGTTCGACAATGGGGAAAACATTAACGGATAGTTGGCCAGTCTCAGGTGCTACCGAAACCCGTTAAAGACAAGAATCACCCCATGCTGGGAGTTTTGAGCGCCAATATTTCACAAAGGACAAACATTAAGATTTGAGCGGGAGATAAGGGAACACAGCACTATAACTATAGTGAACAAATGTCCATCGCTCTCTCTCTTATCTCGCTGATGACTGCTGAACTTTTATTCTCTTATTTCTCTTATCTCTGCTGGACGAGCAGCCTTCTGTGTTTCTCTGGACTCTGTCGACTAATGTTGGGTGGAGCTCAATCGGGACGAGCCGCCTCGACGGAGGGCGCGTAACCGGGTGCACCATCCCGAGTGTCGGTAAACGGTGTTCTGGACCCGAAGGCCCGAAAAGACAAGACAAGATGAGAGGAGAAGAAGAAGAGTCCACGTGCCGCCGCAGTCAGTAAACCCCGACTGTGCCCGAAAATATATAGACCATTTTTGAACTCTATAGGTTGCTGCACGAACCAGTGAAAGACTCTTCTTCGAATTCTATCGACAACCGGTGTCGATACAAGAAGACTCTTCTTTGAATTCTACCGGTAACTGGTGTCGGTCCAGGAAGACTTTTCTTTGAGTTCTACAGCCGGGCCCGAGCACTGTCGAGTTCTTCATGACAACGGGGAGCCCAGCCTGCCTGCCGCAGCAGCGAAGATAAACAAGTGGGGTACAGAGACCCCTCCAAACACGTGACAGTCAGGTGCTGCAGTGAAACAAGCCGAGTGCCTTACTTTAAAATTCTCCGAAGTATCACGAGTGGTGAGCATGTTTCCCGATCCTACAAATCCAAATGTAGTGTAGGTATTGATAGGGGAGGGTGGTTTTATTAAGGATAAAGTATAATGTGTTCCCCTTTTTACGATGTGCCGTGCGTTCTTCATTACCATAGACCAAGCTTTATGAATGTATGTATACTTGTACTATCGTTAATTTGTGCCTATGACATGTACTTCATGATTTTAGACGCTATGCAATAAAGATTTCCATTTCGTACTATTCAACCAAGTCTATTTGAGTTTTTCTCTGCATTACTGCTCTCGCACCTAAGTCCAGTGTTAGAACCGTAAGGGCGAGTGGGTCGAACCACTCACAGGTGCTTATTGCAACAAGGCTGGCCGGAGACCAGAGCAAGCAATAGTATTAGGCAACGAAGGCCTAACCCCGCACAAGCAGCACGACACAGAACCCCTTACATTCCTGTGCATCAATACAAAGCCAAGATTTACCATAAGAGAATAACATAGCCTGCATGATCCCAATATAAAGTAAGAGTTATGATTAGAGAAGCTTAAACTCTCTTATCCAGAGAAATGGTTAAGGGGAAACTCACTGTGGTACAATTATTAAACCACCAGTTAGGCCACAGCTCGAGTACTGTGTGCAGTTCTGGTCACCACATTACAGGAAGCATATGATTGCACCAGAGAGGGTACAGAGGAGATTTATGAGGATGTTGCCAGGACTGGAGAATTTTAGTTATGAGGAAAGATTGGTTAGGCTGGAGTTGTTTTCTTTGGAACAGAGGAGACTGAGGGGAAACTTAATAGCATTTACTCACCTATAACCTGCTCACTGACGCCCAGTTTGGGTTCCGCCAAGACCACTCGGCTCCCGACCTCATTACAGCCTTTGTCCAAACATGGGCAAAAGATCTGAATTTCAGAGGTGAGGTGAGAGTGACTGCCCTTAACATCAAGGCAGCATTTGACCAAGTGTGGCATCAAGGAGCCCCAGTAAAACTGAAGTCAATGGGAATCAGGGGGAAAACTCTCCACTGGCTGGAGTCATACCTAGCACAAAGGAAGATGGTTGTGGTGGTTGTAGGTCACTCATCACAGCCCCAGGACATCGCTGCAGGAGTTCCTCAGAGCAGTGTCCTAGGCCCAACCATCTTCAGCTGCTTCATCAATGACCTTCCCTCCATCATAAGGTCAGAAGTGGAGATGTTCACTGATGACTGCACAGTGTTCAGTGCCATTCGCAACTCCTCAGATATTGGCCCAAAAATTCGTGAGGAAGCCTTCGTGCGAGGGTAAGGCCTCCCCGCGATCTCTCACTCCGCGTTGGCTTTTTCAGTTCCAGCTCGCACGAACTTGATGTTCTGGACAGCTGGTGTGCTGGGCTTGCGTATCCCACCGGCGTAGTTAATTCGTGCGAGCTGTGGGATCACGTGACTCAGTTAGAGCCAATGGCAGCACACCATCTTCCATTCATAACTTTCACATAAGTGCTGTGAAAGTTATGAATACTATAGCCCCCCAAAAGAACCGCTAAACCTCAATTAAATTTAAAAAAAAAACCATCACATTAATAAAATAAGTATAGTTAAATAAATTAACCATTTTAAATAAAAAATTAAATTTTTGAAAAAATTTAAAATCTTTTAAAAAGTTATAAAAATAAACTTACCTGTCTTTAAAGTCTCTAAAAAAGATATACCTGTTAAAAAAAATTCAAAATAATACTTAATTCACTACTTACCTTGTTAAAAGTGGGTTTTACTCCTCCTTTTTTTATGTGTAGAATCTTCCGTACTTACCTGCGCGTTGAAACCACTAAGTGCACAGCGTGCGCGCAGCCTGTAGCGCGCACGCGGTGCACCTAGGACCCGCCCCCTTTTCCATTCACCAAGTGCCGGTTTTCAGCGCATGCGCAGTGCATGCAGAAAACCGGCAATTGGAGACAGAATGGGCCAATGAATCAGTCCATGCCCACATGCAGCAAGACCTGGATGACATTCAGGCTTGGGCTGATAACTGGCAGGTAACATTCGCGGTACACAAGTGCCAGGCAATGACTATCTCCAACAAGCGAGCCTCTAACCACCGCCCCTTGACATTCAACGGCATTACCATCGCCGAATCCCCTACCATCAATATCCTGGAGGGTCACCATTGACCAGAAACTTAACTGGACCAGCCACATAAATACTGCAGCAACAAGAGCAGGTCAGAAGCTGGGTATTCTGTGGTGAGTGTCTCACATCCTAACTCCACAAAGCCTTTCTACCATCTACAAGGCACAAGTCAGGAGTGTGATGGAATACTCTCCACTTGCCTGGATGAGTGCAGCTCCAACAACACTCAAGAAGTCCGACACCATCCAAGACAAAGCAGCCCGCTTGATTGGCACCCCATCCACCACCTTAAACATTCACTCCCTCCACCACCAGCGTACCATGGCTGCAGTGTGTACCATCTACAAGATGCACTGCAGCAACTCACCAAGGCTTCTTCAGCAGCACCTCCCAAACGCACGACCTCTACCACCTAGAAGGACAAGGGCAGCAGGCGCATGGGAACACCACCACCTCCAAGTTCCCCTCCAAGTCACACAACATTCTGACTTGGAAGTATATCGCCGTTCCTTCATCGTCGCTGGGTCAAAATCCTGGAACTCCCTCCCTAACAGCACTGTGGGAGCACCTTCACCACATGGACTGCAGCGGTTCAAGGCGGTGGCTCACCACCACCTTCTCAAGGGCAATTAGGGATGGGCAATAAATGCTGGCCTTGCCAGCGACGCCCATATCCCATGAATGAATTAAAAAAAAATTAGGAGAGTTCAGGGTCTATTTGGATCCCAGTCTGGTTGAGTTGAAATATTAAATGGAGAAGTTCCATGGGCTGAATGGACCTCTTGTATTCCGAGAGCGTTCGAGGGGAGACTTACAGGGCAAGACACAATCTCAGAACTCTGATTAATGCCTAAACTACCTTAGCATCCCTCTGGCAAATGATGATATCCTCTGAATCCCTCTCTTGTGCACTATTTTAGTTCTGCATCACTCATGTTGAATATCGGTAACGCGACTCCTAGGCCAGTTTTACTTCATTTTAGTTTTGTACAGTGTAAGCAGTTGGATACTCAGGGACTCAAGGGATACGGGGATAGTGAAGTTGAGTTCGAAGATCAGCCACGATCTTCTACCTCAATGGCGGAGCAGGCTCGAGGGGCCATGGCCTACTCCTGCTCCTAATTCTTATGTTCTAATGAAGCAAGATACACAACACCAAGCTATGAAACGCTTGTAGCCTTTCTGATCCCACTCCCTTCATTTTTCTTTCATTCGTTTATGGGATCTGGGTGTCGCTGGCAAGGCCAGCATTTATTGCCCATCCCTAGTTGCCCTTGAGAAGGTGGTGGCGAGCCACCTTCTTGAACTGCTGCAGTCCGTGTGGTGAAGGTACTCCCACAGTGCTGTTAGCGAGGGAGTTCCAGGATTTTGACCCAGCGACGATGAAGGATCGGTGATATACTTCTAAGTCAGGATGGTGTGTGACTTGGAGGGGAACTTGCAGGTAGTGGTGTTCCCATGCGCCTACTGCCTTTGCCCTTCTAGGTGGAAGAAGCCGTGGGTTTGGTAGGTGCTGTCGAAGAAGCCTTGGCGAGTTGCTGCAGTGCATCTTGTAGACGGTACACACTGCAGCCACGGTACGCCGGTGATGGAGGGAGTGAATGTTTAGGGTGGTGGATGGGGTGCCAATCAAGCGGGATGGTGTCAAGCTTCTTGAGTGTTGTTGGACTCATCCAGGCAAGTGGAGAGTATTCCATCACACTCCTTTCTTGTGCCTTGTAGATGGTGGAAAGGCTTTGGGGAGTCTGCATACATACATGTCTTGCATGAGGTGCTGGAATGACCTATGGGCTCCTCCATTACCTTTAGCGTCAGTGTTGCTTCACAACTTGCTTGAGATGCACACTTATTGCAGAGGGCAAGAGATAAAAGTGTAATTTATCCCCCAGGTGATTTATTCTAATTTATTCTGCAATGTCACGACTGCGAAAACAGCATTATAATTACTGCACACTGCAGGCAGAACTGCTTTGCAAAGAAATGTTCTGGCAGAATAAAAAACTGCATTGGAATTGGGATTTTAGCGGTTTATCGTGCACATAAAAATAAAATGACCAGTTTGCAATGTTTGCGCTTTAGCTTACTTAACCGTTCAGTGCGGTGCCTATTTAAAGTAATCACTAAATGCACAGCTCGAGGATGTTTAGAATAGGTTCTGGACAACATTCTAGCTTCAGATACACAATGAAAAATGAGAGAAGTAATCCAATCTGTCCCTTGAGTAAAAAATGGCAGAAAACTGGATTACAGTCATAATACATTCGACATCTTCTATTAGGGTCCTTAATTAATTCCCGGACTCGGTCCTCGATTGATTTCCGAAATATGTAATCGGCTATTGGAGTGAAATACCAGTAATGGTTTATCAGATTGTGTGGAACAGGGAGTTCAAGACCTGCACCTGACTAAGAGAACATGGTCATAAGCGATTAACTCAGGAATGAGACGAAGGTGGACTATTGCCATAATTCTCAAATATTCATATTTGGCCATGGATTAAAGCTGGCCCACTTGTACTTGAAAACAAACAGTTTTAAAGCTTGCAACTGCTGCACTGATGCCTGGGAGGCGGAGGCACTGGCTCGGCTGGGATGGCCCACCGCCTTGTCTGCTGGAGTGTCTCACACTTGGAAACAAAAAAACCAAAAACCTCTGCTGAACGGAGCAAGAAATCGAGAAAATCACAGACCAGATGCAACAACTCCAACCAGCCCAGCCCAGGATAGCAGAGGATCGCGGCTCTTCAGTCACGGGTGGATTTACCCCAGAAACTTTTCATGATCTGGTCACGCTCGATACCAGAGACAACCAGGTATACACAACCCACATTCTTTCCCCAGAATCAGAGTATCGGTGGACGTCTCGGCACTCTACACCAGTATCCCCCACGATGACGGCATCGCTGCGACAGCCTCAGTACTCAACACCAACAACAGCCAATCTCCAGACGCCATCCTACAACTCATCCGCTTCATCCTTGACCACAATGTCTTCACCTTCGACAACCATTTTTTTACCCAAACACACGGAACAGCCATGGGGACCAAATTCGCACCCCAATACACCAACATCTTCATGCACAAGTTCAAGCAAGACTTCTTCGCTGCACAGGACCTCCAGCCAACGCTGTACACCAGATACATTGACGACATTTTCTTCCTTTGGACCCACGGCGAAGGATCACTGAAAAGACTACACGATAACATCAACAAGTTCCATCCCACCATCAAACTCACCATGGACTACTCCTCAGAATCGGTTTCATTCCTGGACACACGAATCTCCATCAAAGACGGACACCTCAGCACTTCACTCTACCGCAAGCCCACGGACAACCTCACGATGCTCCACTTCTCCAGCTTCCACCCTAACCACGTTAAAGAAGCCATTCCCTATGGACAAGCCCTGCGAATACACAGGATCTGCTCAGACGAGGAGGAACGCGATGGACACCTACGGACGCTGAAAAACGCCCTCGTAAGAACGGGATATGACGCTCGACTCATCGATCGACAGTTCCGACGGGCCACAGCGAAAAATCGCATAGACCTCCTCAGAAGGCGAACATGGGACACAACCAACAGGGTACCCTATGTCGTCCAGTACTTCCCCGGAGCGGAGAAACTACGCCATGTTCTTCGCAGCCTTCAACATGTCATCGATGACGACGAACACCTCGCTAAGGCCATCCCCACGCCTCCACTACTCGCCTTCAAACAGCCGCCTAACCTCAGAAGTACCATCGTTCGCAGCAAATTACCCAGCTTTCAGGATAACAGCGACCACGACACCACACAACCCTGCCACGGCAACCTCTGCAAGACATGCCAGATCATCAACACAGATACCATCATCACACGTGAGGACACTACCCACCAGGTACATGGTACATACTCATGTGACTCGGCCAACGTTGTCTACCTCATACGTTGCAGGAAAGGATGCCCCAGAGCATGGTACATCGGCGAGACCATGCAGACACTGAGACAACGTATGAACGGACACCGTGCAACAATCGCCAGGCAGGAGTGTTCCCTCCCAGTCGGGGAACACTTCAGCAGTCAAAGACATTCAGCCTCGGATCTGCGGGTAAGCGTTGTCCAAGGCGGCCTTCGAGACACACGACAACGCAAAATCATCGAGCAGAAACTGATAGCCAAGTTCCGCACTCATGAGGACGGCCTCAACCGGGATCTAGGGTTCATGTCACGCTACATGACGTAGAGTCATCCAGACTCGAGTCGTCGTTGGCTTGTTCACAGATGTGATTTCCAGTAAAAAAAAGTAAAAATTTTAAAGTTTATGGTTTTCCATACAGACTGCAGCATTTGACACATTAGACCCCTGTGACCCCACATCATTGTCTCAGTTGTATCTTGCTATGTCTTTGATGTGGTGCCTTCCTGGCTGACCTGATTGTTTCTCTGCCGAGGTGTGATGAAAGGCAGTCAGATAGATTAACTGTAGTCGCCTGACATTGTACGCTGCACAGGCATTGTTCTCTGTCTATATATGCTTTGTCGATTCGTATTCCTTTACTTCACCTGACGAAGGGGCAGCAGCTCCGAAAGCTTGTGATTTCAAATAAAACTGTTGGACTATAACCTGGTGTTGTGCGACTTCTCACTAGAATCAGAGTGGGAAGAGCAACATGATAATCACTCCATCCATGTGCTATGACCATTCCTAATGGGGCATCCCATAATAGGTGCTTTCACCCCCCCAAATAAATAAAGTGATCCCTTTTCAATGTCATTGTTCACAGAAAGAATGCTGGAGTAGTTTTAACACAAACATCATCTATCGGATGCTTGTAAACTCTTTGAATTGTGGTCTTTCAATTTACATCCTGATGCAAGTTGAAAGACCACAAAGATCATGGCTGATCTTCTCCCTTTGAATCCCTGTTTTGAAATGATAACTAACTATTATTCTCTCTATATGTAGGAGTATACTAAATCAGCTTGAAACTGACTATTGCTAAAAATCGCGAAAAGAAAATAATCGCTTGCAGTTCCATGGCATTTTACTTCGCTACCTTTCAATGAACTTTTCTGTGGCTATATCGGTCACATCATTCAAAAATGCACAGCTTTAAACATCGTAAGCGTCTAACTTTATATTAATTCAAAGTACACGGCCAATGTACCAAACCACTTTACACTGCATAGAATTCTTTAAAAGTTATGTTAAACTTTGGTTAGACGACACTTGGAGTACTGAGCACAGTTCTGGTCTCCATATTACAGAAAGGATATTGAAGCACTGGAGAAAGTGCAAAAAAGATTTACAAGGGTGATATCAGAACTGAGTACATCTATCAAGGAAGACAGAATAAACTGGGGCTCTTTTCTCCAGAAAAGAGGATGACCTGATCTTTCAAATTATGAAAGAGTTCGACGGGGTAGACGTGGAGATTTAAAAAAAAATCATTCATGGGATGTGGGTGTCGCTGGCAAGGCCAGCATTTATTGCCCATCCCGAGTTGCCCTTGAGAAGGTGGTGGTGAGCTGCTTTCTTGAACAGCTGCAGTCCGTGTGGTGAAGGTGCTCCCACAGTGCTGTTAGGGAGGGAGTTCCAGGATTTTGACCCAGCGACGATGAAGGATCGGCGATATATTTCCAAGTCAGGATGGTGTGTGACTTGGAGGGGAACTTGGAGGTGGTGGTGTTCCCATGCGCCTGCTGCCCTTGTCTTTCTAGGTGGAAGAGGTCACGGGTTTGGGAGGTGCTGCCGAAGAAGCCTTGGCGAGTTGCTGTAGTGCACTGGAAGGAGACACCACGGGACACACTCACTGGAAGGAGACACCGCGGGACACACTCACTGGAAGGAGACACCGCGGGACACACTCACTGGAAGGAGACACTGCGGGACACACTCACTGGAAGGAGACACTGCGGGACACACTCACTGGAAGGAGACACCGCGGGACACACTCACTGGAAGGAGACACCGCGGGACACACTCACTGGAAGGAGACACACCGCGGGACACACTCACTGGAAGGAGACACACCGCGGGACACACTCACTGGAAGGCGACACACTATAAGGAGGTCGGGACCCAGGAGCGAGGTCGGGACCCAGGAGCAAAGACGGGGCCCAGGAGCGAGGACGGGGCCCAGGAGCGAGGTCATGACCCAGGAGCGAGGTCGGGACCCAGGGGCGAGGACGAGGCCCAGGAGCGAGGTCATGACCCAGGAACGAGGTCCTGACCCAGGAGCGAGGTCGGGACCCAGGGGCGAGGACGAGGCCCAGGAGCGAGGACGAGGCCCAGGAGCGAGGTCATGACCCAGGAGCGAGGTCATGACCCAGGAGCGAGGTCGGGACCCAGGGGTGAGGACGAGGCCCAGGAGCGAGGTCATGACCCAGGAGCGAGGTCATGACCCAGGAGCGAGGTCGGGACCCAGGAGCGAGGTCATGACCCAGGAGCGAGGACGAGGCCCAGGAGCGAGGACGAGGCCCAGGAGCGAGGACGAGGCCCAGGAGCGAGGACGAGGCCCAGGAGCGAGGTCGGGACCCAGGGGCGAGGACGAGCCCAGCAGCGAGGTCGAGGTCCAGGAGTGGCACAGCATGGACCAGCAGCGAGGTCGGGAGGACCACACTGCAGCCTATGAAACCCAGGCAGAGAGGACCTGCGGGAAGGAGGGAGGAGGACAGTAGGAGTATGTTTGTGTGTTGTGCTAGGCCGTTGTAGCAGAGCCTGGTCTCCAATCATCTTGGATCCCCTTGCCATTGGACCAAGACCTTGCTCTGTCAAGCCCGTGTGGTAGCTGGTGTGCAACGGCCACCCCACGTTAAAAGAATTCACGCACAGGCATCTTCCACCCTTTAAAATGAAGTTTGGGACCTGGAACGTCAGGACCCTCATGGACAACCCCAACAGCGACAGACCAGAACGCTGTACTGCTATCGTTGCCCGGGAGCTCAGACATTTTGACATAGACATCGCCGCTCTAAGCGAGACCCGGCGGACAGGGGAAGGCCAGCTCAAGGAGCAAGGCGGTGGTTACACCTTCTTCTGGAAAGGCAAACCTGAAGAAGAATGCCGCCTCCATGGGGTAGGCTTCGCCATAAAAAATAAGCTAGTTCAACATCTCAGAGACTCCCCTTGTGGAATAAACAAACGCCTCATGACTCTACGGCTCACCCTAGCCCGGTACCAGTGCGCTACGGTCATCAGTGCGTACGCCCCAACACTGGAAGCCACAGACGAGACCAAAGAGGAATTCTACTCCAGCCTCGAACAATCCCTGTCCCGAGTCCCAATGGGCGACAAGCTGATCCTCCTTGGCGACTTCAACGCCAGAGTTGGAAAGGACACAGACCTTTGGGGAGGTGTGATCGGCAGAGAGGGGGTAGGGAAAGCCAACTCCAACGGTACCCTCCTCCTGACGAAATGCTTACAACATGGCTTTGTCATAACCAACGCCTTGTTCCGTCAGAGAGACAAGTACAAGGCTTCATGGCAACACCCTCGCCCCAAGCACTGGCATCTGCTGGACTACGTCATCGTCTGACCGAGGGACCGCAATGACGTCCGCATCACCCGCGCCATGACAGGAGCTGACGACTGCTGGAAAGACCACCGCCTAATCCGCTCTGTCATCTCCATCAACGTAGCCCCAAAACAGCGGCGGCAACAGAAGCAATGCCGCAGGAAAATCAACGCTGGAGCACTCAAAGACCCTGATAAGAAAGCCCTATTCAGCCTGCGCCTCACAACAAACCTGACGACTCCCAGTGATTCAGAGACACAGAGTGTCCACAGCGCCTGGTCTGCACTCAAGGTCTCCATAATCAGCACCTGTGACCCACCCTCCTGTATGCTTCAGAGACATGGACCATGTACAGCAGGCACCTCAAAGCACTGGAGAGGTACCACCAACACTGCCTCCGCAAGATCCTGCAAATCCATTGGCAGGATAGGCGCACCAACGTCAGTGTTCTTGCTCAGGCCAACATCCCCAGCATCGAAGCTTTGACCACGCTCGATCAGCTCCGATGGACGGGTCACATTGTCCACATGCCCGATACAAGACTCCCAAAACAAGCGCTCTACTCGGAGCTCCAACACGGCGAGAGAGCCCCAGGTGGGCAGAGGAAATGCTTCAAGGACACCCTCAAAGCCTCCTTGAAAAAGTGCAACATCCCTGACATGAATCTTGTCATTCATGTGGAAATGACTTATGAAATAATACTGGGCGACCTGCTGGTGGCGCTGTCCAGGGAGCGTACAAATACTCGGGCACGGGCCCAGCTTGCGCGGGACATTCTTAACAGGAACTAGTGAAGGACACAACTAGACCTCCATGTTGTAAAACAGTTGATTAAAGCTTTGTTTAACGCTTAGACCAAGTGCCTAGTAGTTTTCTTACGTAATTCCCCACTGACACCTGGGAATCCCTGGCCCAGGACCGCACAAAGTGGAGGAGAAGCATCCGGGAAGGCGCCAAACACCTCGAGTCTCTTCGCCGGGAGCAAGTGGAAGCCAAGCGCAAACAGCGGAAGGAGCGCACGTCAACCCAAGCACACCACCCACCCGCCCCTCAACCACCGTCTGCCCCACCTGTGACAGAGACTGTAGGTCCCGCATTGGACTCATCAGTCACCTGAGGACTCATTTTTAGTGTGGAAGCAAGTAATCCTCGGTTCCGAGGGACTGCCGAAGAAGAAGAAGAGATGGTACACACTGCAGCCACGGTGCGCCGGTGGTGGAGGGAATGAATGTTTAAGGTGGTGGATGGGGTGCCAATCAAGCGGCTGCTTTGTCCTGGATGGTGTCAAGCTTCTTGCGTGTTGTTGGAGCTGCACTCATCCAGGCAAGTGGAGAGTATTCCATCACTCTCCTGACTTGTGCCTTGTAGATGCTGGAAAGGCTTTGGGGAGTCAGGAGGTGAGACACTCGCCGCAGAATACCTAGCCTCTGACCTGCTCTTGTTGCCACAGTATTTATGTGGCTAGTCCAGTTAAGTTTCTGGTCAATGGTGACCCCCAGGATGTTGATGGTGGGGGATTCAGTGATGGTAATGCCGTTGAATGTCAAGGGGTGGTGGTTAGACTCTCGCTTGTTGGAAATAAAAATGAGAAGTCGCACAACACCAGGTTATAGTCCAACAGTTTCATTTGAAATTACGAGCTTTCGGAGCGCTGCTCCTTCGTCAGGTACAGTGAGGAACTGCCCTGAGGAACTCCTCACTGTACCCGACGAAGGAGCAGAGCTCCGAAAGCTCGTAGTTTCAAATAAAACTGTTGGACTATAACCTGGTGTTGTGCGACTTCTCATTTTTGTCCACCCCAGTCCAACACCGGCATCTCCGCATCATGACCATTGTTGGAAATAGTCATTGCCTGGCACTTGTGTGGCGCGAATGTTACCTGCCACTTATCAGCCCAAACCTGCCTGCCTCTCTTCTGCGGCCACGTTCGCGCCCCGGGTGGCCCTGGAGATGAGCACGTGATGTCTGCCGGCATGCTCGAGGTGTTCCGCGACCGTTGGGCACCGCATGGACTGGAGTGCTTCATCAACCCCAGTAACCAAATTTTAATTCAATTGTTAAGTTTCATTTGACGTATTTTTTTTAAGTTACAGTTTTTTTTTTGTCTCTTGATTGCAGCAAAAGAGCAGCCCAAGCCTGAATGTTGTTGCAGGTCTTGTTGCCTGCCGGCATAGACTGCTTCATTATCTGAGGAGCTACGAATGGCACTGAACACTGTGCAGTCATCAGTGAACATCCCCATTTCTGACCTTATGTTGGAGGGAAGGTCGTTGATGAAGCAGCTGAAGATGGTTGGGCCTAGGACACTGCGCTGAGGAACTCCTGCAGCGATGTCCTTGGGCTGAGATGATTGACCTTCAATCACCACAACCATCTTCCTTTGTGCTAGGTATGACTCCAGCCAGTGGAGAGTTTTCCCCCTGATTAAGAACATAAGAACATAAGAAATAGGAACAGGAGTAGGCCATTCGGCCCTTCGAGCCTGCTCCGCCATTCAGTGAGATCATGGCTGATCTTCTGCCTCAACTCCATTCACCGGCCCTATCGCCATATCCCTTGATGCCCTTACTAGTCAGAAATCTATCGACTTCTGTTTTGAATATACCCAATGACTGAGCCTCCACAGCCCTCTGGGGTAGAGAATTCCAAAGATTCACCATCCTCTGTGTGAAGAAATTTCTTCTCATCTCAGTCCTGAATGGCCTACCCTTTATCCTGAGGCTGTGGCCCCTGGTTCTAGACACCCCAGCCAAGGGAAACATTCTCCCAGCATCCACCCTATCAAGCCCTGTAATAATTTTGTATGCTTCAATGAGATCCCCTCTCATTCTTCGGAATTTAAGAGAATACAGACCTAGTTTACTCAATCTCTTCTCATACGACAGTCCCGCCATCCCAGGAATCAATCTCGTGAACCTTCGTTGCACTCCCTCTATGGCAAGTATATCCTTCCTTAGGTAAGGAGAGCAAAATTGTACACAGTACTCCAGGTGTGGTCTCACCAAGGCCCTATATAATTGGAGTAAGACCTCTTTACTCCTGTACTCAAATCCTCTTGTAATTCCCATTGACTTCAGTTTTACTTGGGCTTCTTGATGCCACACTCGGTCAAATGCTGCCTTGATGTCAAGGGCAGTCACTCTCACCTCAGTTCAGATGTTTCCACTTGTGGGTGTGTCCAAAACTAAGGGTCATAAATATGAGATAGTCACTAATAAATCGAACAGGGAATTCAGGAGAAACATCTTTACCGAGAGAGTAGTTAAAATGTGGCACTCCGTGCCAGATGGAGTGGTTGATGCTATTAGCATAGATGCATTTCAGGGGAAGCTAGATAAGTACATGAGGTGCAAAGGAATAGAAGGAAATGTTGATAGGGTGAGATGACGTATGGGTGGGAGGGAGCTCGTGTGGAGCAGGAATACCTGCTGTGAAACTCTATTTAGAAGTATCTGACTGAAGTGTAAAATTCTGAAGCAAGCATAAAATATCACTCTTATCTTGGCATATACCCACCATCGAGACGCAAGAGAGGCTTTATCTAAAATGTAATTCGTTTTCTGAAGTGTACATTTTAGATAGCAAGATGTTTTTGGCCAGCAAAGTTGAAGCCCATGGATTAAAAGGGACAGTGGCAGCATGGATATGAAATTGGCTAAGTGACAGGAAACAAAGAGTAGTGGTGAACGGTTGTTTTTCGGACTGGAGGGAGGTACACAGTGGAGTCCCCCAGGGGTCAGTACTAGGACCACTGCTTTTCTTGATACATATTAATGACTTAGACTTGGATGTACAGGGCACAATTTCAAAATCTGCAGATGACACAAAACTTGGAAGTGTAGTGAACAGTGAGGAGGATAGGGATAGACTTCAAGAGAACATAGACAGGTTGGTAGAATGGGCGGACACGTGGCAGATGAAATTTAACGCAGAAAAGTGCAAAGTGGTACATTTTGGTAGGAAGAACGAGGAGAGGCAATATAAACTAAAGGGTACAATTCTAAATGGGGTGCATGAACAGAGAGACCTGGGGGGATGTGTGCACAAATTGTTGGAGGTGGCAGAGCAGGTTGAGAAAGCGGTTAAAAAAGCTTAAGGGATCCTCATAGGCTTCATAAATAAAGGCATAGGGTACAGATTTGCCAATTGCTTATTTTAATTGAAGTTAATGGAAATTCTGATTTTATACATTACCTTTAATAGATCAGCTACCCAGACGGTCTAAACTTCAGCACATAGAAAGGGGAAGGTTGATTAATTATAAGCTGGAAATCCAAGGTGGTTAGTTATCAGAACAGCTGAGCTCGGTACGTATTACCATGTTAGTCACATATGCTTTTATAAATAGCATCAGGTATATGCTTCCATTTAAATATTTAAAAAATACTGCTGAAAGCCCAACAGTTCCACCAGGTGTGGACTGACAGCATATTTTACAGCAACTTCCAGACTGATCTTTCCAAGCGATGTTACTGGCCTGACAGCTCGGGCATGTTAGATGAATTAAAACTAGCTTTCAACGTACTTCTTACAAGGCGGTCAGTATAGAAAAATGTCAGGATTCTGATTTATAAAATATTTTAATATAGGACACAAATAGCCGTTTCTGCTGTTGACAACGGGTCGGCAATAGCGGTTCTAATCACTAGCC
This sequence comes from Squalus acanthias, assembly GCA_030390025.1. Lineage (NCBI taxonomy): Eukaryota > Metazoa > Chordata > Chondrichthyes > Squaliformes > Squalidae > Squalus > Squalus acanthias. The sequence goes on from CM059425.1 coordinate 259,142,000, forward strand.
CAAACACCCTAACCCCAACTGCTAACTCCAACCAGAACCACGGACACCTGATAACCCCTAACCCTCAGCACTCAGCCCCAATACCCTTAACCCCTAACCCTCAGCACTCAGCCCCAATACCCTTAACCCCTAACCCTCAGCCCCAATACCCTCAACCCCTAACCCTCAGCCCCAATACCCTTAACCCCTAACCCTCAGCCCCAATACCCTTAACCCCTAACCCTCAGCCCCAATACCCTTAACCCCTAACCCTCAGCCCCAATACCCTCAACCCCTAACCCTCAGCCCCAATACCCTTAACTTTTAACCCTCAGCCCCAATACCCTCAACCCCTAACCCTCAGCCCCAATACCCTTAACCCCTAACCCTCAGCCCCAATACCCTCAACCCCTAACCCTCAGCCCCAATACCCTTAACTCCAAACCCTCAGCCCCAATACCCTTAACTTTTAACCCTCAGCCCCAATACCCTTAACCCCTAACCCTCAGCCCCAATACCCTTAACCCCTAACCCTCAGCCCCAATACCCTTAACCCCTAACCCTCAGCCCCAATACCCTTAACCCCTAACCCTCAGCCCCAATACCCTTAACCCCTAACCCTCAGCCCCAATAGCCTTAACCCCTAACCCTCAGCCCCAATACCCTTAACCCCTAACCCTCAGCCCCAATACCCTTAACCCCTAACTCTCAGCCCCAATAGCCTTAACCCCTAACCCTCAGCCCCAATACCCTTAACCCCTAACCCTCAGCCCCAATACCCTTAACCCCTAACCCTCAGCCCCAATACCCTTAACCCCTAACCCTCAGCCCCAATACCCTTAACCCCTAACCCTCAGCCCCAATACCCTTAACTACGAACCCTCACCACTCAGCCCCAATACCCGAACCCCGCACAAAGCCCAAACCCTTAATCGCGCGTTGTCAATACTCACTCGGATAAAATATGTGGTATTTTAAAACCGATATTAAAAACTAACTTCAAATGAGAAAAGACCTAACAGTTACTCGAATCCTATTTTTAATTCATGAGAAAATAAGAATAACCCACTTACTTCACAGTTTTAAGAGTCTCTGCTTTTTACCCCCAAGTGAATGAAGCCGGAGGGGGGAGGGGCTGGGTTGGCTCAGCGCACGGTACTGTGGGAGTTGTAGTCCTGAAGCCGCGTGTTGCCTTTAAATGAACGACGGTTTCGAGCAAAATAACTACAGTCCCCATCGACCATTGCGCGGTGTACCGCGTCGACGTTCAATGCATGTTTGGCTGTCTCTAGGCAACGGTATCGAACTGCTGCAAGCGCGGACATAGATCCGACAAGCGCGCGGATGGAGAATGGGGTTTATTTTTGTCCAATGTAAAACATTTATTAATTTTATTATGATGACTCGATTTGAATAAAAATCATTTCTAAAACAGACTTTATTTATTGTTCTAAGTTTTGTCACCTGATTGGTCGGAAGCGATGTCAATCAGCGCAGAGAGGCGGGAGCTTGCGAGGGAGGCGGGACTGTCGAGCGGAATGGTCACCTGATTGGTCAGAAGGGATGTCAATCACCCAAGCCGGCGCGCGCGCGAGAGAGAGGCGGGAGCTGGTGGGGAGTGGGCGGGGCCGCCAAGTGGTTGTAAGGGATGTCAATCAGCGAAGAGAGGCGGGGAGCTTTGGGAAGAGGGGCGGGGCTGCCAAGCGGCTTTGTCAGCTGATTGGTGAGAAGCGATGTCAGTCAGCGAAAAGAGGCGGGAGCTCGGGCGCATGCGGGGCGGGGGGCGTCATTTCCGGTGCTGGTGCCGCCAGTGGGCTGTGGGGCAGTGTGGGATGGTGTTGTCATGTCAGCCGGGAGCCGGCGGTGTTGATGTTGGTGGCGGTGCCTCCGCTTCTTCTTCTTCTGAGGAGGCGGCGGCGGAGGAAACGAGAAGAAGCGACTTTAATGTCAGCAGCGTGAGATAGCGCCTGCTAACCGTGAGGAGGGGAAAAGCGGCGTCCGGTCCGTCCGTCCGTTGACAGCGGGCCCCCCTAGCGCGCGAGCACAGGACAGCAGGCAGCCGGCGGCACGCGAGCCAGCGGCGACTAGCAAACATGAACAGGTTCCGAAAGTGGCTGTACAAGCCTAAGGTGAGTGCAGAGCTCCGTGCCCTTTTGTTGCTGCTTATTGCACGCACACGCAGACCCGGTGACTGGGATGCACATGTGGACAGGTTAAAAGATTAATTGCACCGTGAGCATTTATATCTATCTCTTATCAAGTGATCCCTTTTTTATTTAACAACTGAATCGACAACTGCAAGAAGCAAGTGTGCAAACAATAAGTAGGGTTACCATCCAGCACCCCCAAAAATAACTAATGCACCAGGGTCACTATGCATGCACGGTGCATGTGTTTTATTGCTATTTATTAAGTGTGTGCCTCTAAATCCATTGGCGAAGCTACGGCTCTTTTTTCCCCCCCTGGTCTTTTCCCAATTTTGTTTTAAAGCATTGGGGATTTCCCCCCTCCCCAGTATTGAATAAAGAGTGAGGTGTGATTTGTGTTTTTAATGCTAAGTAGGAAGCCCAGAACAACACTCTTACTGCATCGTCAGGGTGAAAGTACGATTGCAGCTTTACTGCAACTTTAACTGCAATCGGTTCAAATGTCGTTTGCGTTTTACAACGAGATTAGCGGGGGAAACTATTCAGGTTAACTTCTGCAGTGTTTTCGGGTTGCATTGTATCGCTGTTTTTCCTTGACTGAAATCGCAAGTATCAGGCTATTGGTTAGGAAGTTTAGCGTTTACGGGTAGTATTTGAGGTTTCCAATTGTTAAAGTGTATATAAGTTTATAGTCAAACCGTGTGTCTTTTTATTTCGTTCAATTAATCGTGGACACGATTATATACAATAGGTAAATTCAGTTTTAAAAAAAACTGATTGAGTGGTAATTTATTTCATTGATGTTGCTGGGTTGTTGAATGACTGCTGTGGTTGCCAGTGTAGTCACAGTCACTGCACTTGAAGGAACTCCTGAAGCATTTTGAGATGTTTGTATGATATGAATAAAGTGGCATATTTCTTTCTATTTCTTAATATTTTTGTTAGCCACATGGGAAATAGATAATGACATCTTTGGAGGTTTTGGATTTGTTATGGTTGTGATCCAAATTTATGTTGGCACCTACTGCATTTCTGAATGGCTGCATTATCTCATTACCATCCCACCTGTCTAGCTTTTTCAATTCTGTCTGGAGATTTGGGTGGTGGAAGAGCACCTTAACAGTAAAGGGCAGGAAAATCTGCTCCTCAGAGGCGATACGATTGCAATTAATCTTTCAGTTGCAATATTTAAAAAAAAAATCTGCTGTCTCCAAGGAAGAATGATACAGAAAATAAATATTAATAAATGTATTAACTTTACTGAAATTGTAGAATCGTCAATGGCTCGGAAACCATTGATGATAAACTAGTTTATTTGCTGGATTAGACTGCTTTGGTGGATTATACCAGCAGTGATCTGTTTTACTTTTCTGTTTTGCTTGCTGTGACGCACACCAGGTCTTTGTTCTGGTCAAGCCTCATTTGGTAGATGTGAGGGAATGTTCTCCTTAAAGCTGCACTGTTTATTTTCACAGTGATGATTTTGTCTGTACATTTTGACAAGTTAGTTTCAGCACTTCTTGAGGGTGAATCCTGTAGGGTAAAATTGACAACTTTGCCAAATTAATTCTTGCTGTAGTCGTATTTCCAGAAATTTTAAATGTTTGTAGGTCAGGTATAGTTCTCACCTGATATGATTATGGAAATTGATTGCCCAGTATATATTTTATTATCTCGTTATAATTTATTTTTAAACTTTTTTTTGACTCCCTAAAATGGTTCAGCAAGATAAGGGCTAAATTCTGACGAACGGTCATCGACCTGAAATGTTAACTTTGTTTCCCTCTCCACAGATGCTGTCTGACCTGCTGAGTATTTCCAGCAATTTGTTTTTATTTCAGATTTCCAACATCAGTATTTTGCTTTTGTACAAGGGCTAAAATTGGTTGGATTTACAGGTATCTTTCCTATTGTGATCTCCAATTTTCTTGAATTGATTTATTCCCTTTACAGATAATAATGAAGTTAATCTGTAGTACTTTGCAGTACAAAATTTTAACAGTGTCTTGTTTTTCAAGTGACAAAAAAAATCTGTGTTCAGTTTCCTGTTGAGTAGCCTTGGTGTGGATGTTTTTACGTAATGGCATGTGCCAAATGAAATGTTGAATGAATTATGCAAATGCTGACATGTGACATTTTAAACAGGTGTGTGGAAGATTTATCACTTCAGCACATACATGTAATCTTACCCTCAACAGCGAATCTTTTACTTCTTGGGCAGCGATTATACAAATTTTGGTTGTTGCTCAAGTTTAATAGTTTATTAATAAAGTAAAATTAATGAGCTAGATTTTTGTACTTAAAGGTTGTATCAACATTCCCATTATTTACTGCTTTCCAACTAAAATGAGTTCAATGAGTTCATGCACAGTGCAGGGTGGTATTTGTCCATACACACCAGAAGGCTCTCTTACTTCTGGATTAATTGACCACAGATGTGGCAGTGGGTAGCTTGTTAAAATTCGACTCTGCTTCATGGATTGAAGGGCAAGGGTTGCTGTTGCACTTGATGTTTGTTGACTGCTGCAGGCAGTGGGAGGACGTGATCCAGCTTGGCTGTTGCCACTATTTGATAGCTTGCTAATAGGTGTTGTCCAGAGTCGCAAGTGATAAACCACCACTGTGGTGAATTACTGGAGGGCTGCTCATGGCTGCGAAACTCTACCACATCATACCCTCAGGATGTCCTAAAGCATTTTATAACCATGAATTACTTTTTGAAGTGCCGGCAAATGCAGCAGCTAGTTTGTATGCACAAGGTTTCATAGAAAATTATACATGGCAAATGGAGGCCATTTGGTCCATCGTGCCTATCTTTGCAAGAGCTATCCAATTAGTCCCGCTGTTTTCCCACAGCTCTGCAAGTTGTTCCATTTCAAGTATTTATCCAATTACCTTTTTGAAAGTTACTATTGAATCTGCTTCCACTATCCTTTCAAGCAGTGCATTCCAGATCATCATAACTTGGTATAAATAAATTTCTCCTCATCTCCCCTCTGGTTCTTTTGCCAATTATCTTTATACAAAAAAACTCCCAAATCAATTACCAGTTAATTTGTTTTTTTTTTAAGTGGTGGGTTGAGGTAGGACATTGAGAATTGTCTCCTGTTTTTCAAATAATGCCGTGAGAGCTTTTCCGTCCACTCGAGCAGGCAGCCAGGCTCTGGGTTTAAAGTCTCATCCAAAAGGCAGCACCTCCAATAATGCAACGTGCCCTCAGTTTCTTCTTCTTAGGCAGTCCCTTGGAACCGAGGATGACTTGCTTCCACATTAAAAATGAGTTTGCAGGTGACTGGTGAGTCCAATGCGGGACCTGCAGTCTCTGTCACAGGTGGGGCAGACGGTGGTTGAAGGGGCGGGTGGGTGGGGTGCTTGGGTTGATGTGCGCTGCTTGCACTTGGCTTCCACTTGCTCCTGGCGAAGAGACTTGAGGTATTCGGCGCCTTCCCGGATGCTTCTCCTCCACTTTGTGCGGTCTTGGGCCAGGGATTTCCAGGTGTCGGTGGGGATGTTGCACTTTTTCAAGGAGGCTTTGAGGGTGTCCTTGAAGCGTTTCCTCTGCCCACCTGGGGCTCTCTTGCCGTGTCGGAGCTCCGAGTAGAGCGCTTGTTTTGGGAGTCTCGTATCAGGCATGCGGACGATGTGACCCGTCCCTCGGAGCTGATCGAGCGTGGTCAAAGCTTCGATGTTGGCCTGAGCGACAACACTGACGTTGGTGCACCTATCCTGCCAATGGATTTGCAGGATCTTGCGGAGGCAGCGTTGGTGGTACCTCTCCAGTGCTTTGAGGTGCCTGCTGCACATGGTCCATGTCTCTGAGGCATACAGGAGGGCCGGTATTAGTACTGCTCTGTAGACCATGAGCTTGGTGCTGGGTTTGAGGTCTGGTCTTCAAACACTCTCTTCCTCAGGCAACCGAAGGCTGCACTGGCACACTGAAGGCGGTGTTGGACTTCATCATCGACGTCTGCCCTTGTTGACAGTAGGCTCCCGAGGTATGGCAAGTGGTCCACGTTGCCCAAGGCTTTGTCATGGATTTTGATAATCGGGGGGCAGGACTGTGTGATGGGGGCCGGTTGGTAGAGGACCTTTCTCTTACGGTGAAGGTGTTAACGATGGTTTGGAGTTCGACCTCAGAGTGCGTACAGATGCAAGCGTTGGCTGCATACTGTAATTCTATGACAGAGGATGGGACGACCTTGGATCTGGATTGGAGGTTGAACAGTTTCCGTTTTGTTCTTTAAATTAGCTCCACTCCAGCGGGGAGCTTACTGAGGGTGAGATGGAGCATTGCCGCAAGGAAGATCGAGAAGAGCGTTGGTGTGATGACACAGCCTTGCTTGACCCCGGTCCGTACATGAATTGGGCCTGTGGTAGAACCGTTGGTCAGGATCATGGCTTGCATGTCGTCGTGAAGCAGGCGGAGGATGGTGACAAACTTTTGAGGGCAGCCGAATTTGAGGAGGACACTCCATAATCCCTCACGGTTGACAGTGTCAAAGGCCTTTGTGAGGTCAAAGAAGGCCATGTACAGCAGTGGTGCTGTTCCCTGCATTTCTCTTGTAATTGGCGCGCGGTGGAGATCATGTCCATTGTGCCCCTTAGTGGGTGGAATCTGCATTGCGACTCTGGGAGGAGCTCTTCAGCCACTGGGAGAAGGAGTTTGAGGAGGATTCTTGCGATGACTTTCCCTGTGGCAGACAGCAGGGAAACTCCTCTCACGCCCTCAGTCCTGCACAAGTGTCAACTGGTGCTTAGTTTGGTAGTTGGGTTTGAATCCACAACCTTCTGACTCAGTTGAGAGTGTTGAGGAATAAGGAGTGAGAATATTTGAATCAAGGATCTGACACCCCCTCCCAAGTTGAACTAGTAACTTGCTTTTCATTGAGCTGCTTGGAGGTGCATGTAATGGACTGTGATAACAGCTTTTATTCTTTTCTGTGGACAAAGTCTGGCTTCTACTTGCCATCCTTTTCCTTCCCATTGCTCTCGCTCATAGATATCGTGGTAGAGAGCCTTGAGAAGAGCGTGCACCTGGTTCTGTACACAGGTGTTAACCGTGGCTCAGCTGGTAGCGCACTCACCTGAGTCAGAAGGTTGTGGGTTCAAGATCCACTCCAGAGAGTTGAACACATAATCCAGGCTGACACTTGCAGTACTGAGGGAGTGCTGCACTGTCAGAGGTGCAGTCTTGCAAATGAGTCGTTAAACCGAGGCTCTGTCTGCTCTCTCGGGTGGACGTCAAAGATTCCAAGACACTCTTCGCAGAAGGGCAGGGAGTTCTCCTGGTTTCCTGGGCAATATTTATCCCTCAAATAACATTACTAAAACAGGTTATTGCTGTTTGTGGGACCTTGCTGTGTGCCAATCTGCTTCTGTGTTTCCTGCACTATATTTCAAAAACTACCTTTGGCTGTAAAGCACTTTGGAATGTCTTCAAGTCGAAAAAGTGCTATAAAATGCAAGTTCATTACTTCTTAACTGGGCTACTAATCCAGAGGCCTGGACTAATAATCCAGAAGGTGTGAGTTCTAATCCCAGTTTGAGAATTTGAATTATGTTTAAATCTGAAATAAAAAGCTGGTATCAGTAAAAGTGGCCATGAAGTTGTTGCGTTGTTGTAAAAATCCCAACTGGTTCACTAATACTGTTTAGGGAAGGAAACCTGCTGTCCTTACCCGGTCTGGCCTATATGTGACTCCAATTCCACTTAAATATCTTGACTCTTAACTGTTCTCTGAAGTGGCCTAGCAAGCATTCCTAGTTGTGCAGGACAACTAGGGATGGTAATTGCCAGCCTCGTCACCGATGCCCACATCCCGAGAATGAATGTATATAAAAAAAACCTGTGTGGTGTGTCAGTACAACAAGTATCCTGATATTTTAATGCAAAATTTGTAAAAGAAACAGAAAAAACATCAAAACAATGTTTAATAATCTGCATCGTGGAACTAATGATTACCACTGCAGATTAAATGTAAAAAGGGTATTTGAGTGTTTGAGTATTCTCTCAGGATAACATTTATATACTTCAGTAATTTCATTTGGAACTGGTGTATCATAAAAACAGGAGCATCACTGCTGCTGTTTGGTTTGTGAAGATACTTGCGCCTGTAGAAATGTGAAGGGGCTGTTATTTTCTAAGCCAGAAAATGCTTTGCACAGAAATGTATTAAAACTTTGCCACTGGGTAACAGATTTCTGGGGATTCTAAAAGTGGCAGCCCTTTAAATTGCCCGTTGGTGCTTGAGGTTGTCCTGGATTGCTGGTTGGAAGCAGTTTCTCCACCCCGCACCGCCCCCCCCCGGACTTGTGGTTTCTGCAGCAATTACGTTCCTTTTGGCCTTCTGGGGCGATTATTGCAGTATGTTCTAAGACTCGAGGTTCCATTACGAATGTATGTTGCAATTTACATTCATTTCATTTTCTTGAAGTGGCACACTGGAAGTCTTGGCACCTAACCCAACGTTTGTGTTCAAATTTCTTGCTCTCATCCTGGCTATATGTGTGACTTCTTCAAAGTGATGAAGTACTTCTCTTGAATTGCATTATCTGCTATTTATCAGGGAGCAGCATACTTGTTGAGGTATGTAGATCAACCACATTGTTCTCCATCCCAAATATAAGATGCTTTGCAAATTTTGGGGGTGGTGTGGAGGAGAGGCTGTCTTTTTTTAAAAAAAGTTTGCATTTAAATTCTTAAGACATTGAATAGACTAAACAAGCTGATAATTTCAGAGTCATGGAGTTTTGGAAAGATGACTCTTTATTCACATACTCCTTTGACACTGAAGCATTTTATGTTTCCCATCTGTGCTTAACTTATAGGTGGCGTGTTCCCATTCATGTGCTGAAAATGTGATATGTCGTGCTGTTCTCCTTCAAATCAAATGGGAATAAGAATCCTGTACTCATAACATTTATATTTCCACATTTCTCTGATGCTGATGAAACCATTGTGTTAATGGAACTTGCTGTAAATTACTAAGTATTACAAATACCAGCTGAGCTTTAAGTTCCCTGTTCCAGTTTTTTTTTAAAATCTGTTCATTTCTAACTACCAAAGCATGGACTGATGTATAACTCATTCACTGATGGCCATCACAGGAGTAGTCTGTCTGCTCCACAGTAAGAGCAGCACTTCATTAAATGACTTACGCCTACAGTGTGTATCTAATGTAAGATAAGTTACCAGAAATGGCAATAGTGATGAGGAGTTGGAGAGGTGGGATTGATTTTTGAATAAAAAGGATAGGCTTAATGGCTTTTTCCTGTTCCAAAAAATTCTTGAGCTTTTTTTCCTCGTTAGCTGGAACTGCTTCTGAATTTTAGTCAAACTTGTATTTCGGATGGACACTTGTAAGGATGCTAAAACAAGTGGCTTCTCATTCCTCTCCTTCCGAGTGTTAATTTATTTGATCTAATTTCTGGATATTTCCCTTGGCAGTCATGCCAAATAGTCTGCTGCCATCGTGGGGAGCTCATTAACTTTTCACCCTTTTTTTGTGGGAGGGATATGTCCTGAGGCATTGACTAAAGGTCTGCACTCGCTTGTGTTGCCAAATGGGATAAAATATCTGAACTGTTGCCATCTCCCCCATTTGTTATTTAGAGACGAACAATGTATAATTTTTTCCCCCTCAATTGTCCTTTTCATTTGTGTAATACATGAAAATATTTGAGGCATTTCAAATGATCATAACCTTTCTGTCACCAAAACTTCCTCAACTTTTACTCCACCCAGAATGCCACACATCTGATGTAATATGCTATGTAACACCATCTTGGGTTGTTGAAAGAAACTACGATTCTGATCTAATACGCTGCAGTGATACCATAATAGAAGATAGAAGTCAGACAGTGAATGGGATGACTCCTGACAAACAGCATCCAATAATGTCGCTTTTGGAGACCTGGAGAATGAGGTTCTTTATAGACAGGAAATATGATGAATATAATTCTAGTGTTTTTGTTAGTTTTATACGTCTTTATAAAGTTATATTGGTTGAAAACCCCTCTCGGAATCTGACTCTGCTTAATCATTCCAATCAGCTTCATTCAACGATACTCTTGTTTAATGAATCGTTATCTAGCTTGAGCAGCCTGTTAAGCCAGCATTCCATAATGACTTTGTACATCTGTCGCAACAACAGATTATTACCAGTTTGTCGAGAGTAAACCTGCTTTATGGTGCAGTGACCACTTATCTAATGGAATTGAAATCCGAACACTTCAGTCTTTGCAGTTGGTTTTGCTTTTCGCAGTTAGAGTTGCCCATTCAAAAAACTATAGTCTGGTTAAGTCACAAAGAAGTCTGTACATAAGACTTTGAATTGGAATTTTGTTGCACCATCACAGTCTACTTGGAGCAACTATTGTACTTTACATTAACTTATGTTACAGCTTCTTGTACATATCCTGTACATTAAAATACCACATTCAAATATGGAATCTAGTTGTCTATATCCATATTGTTGGTAAAAGATATTGTATAACCTATTGGCATTGAGTATCCTGTAAAAGCTATGTGTGTTGGACTTGTGATTTTTTTCCTTAAATTTGAATTGGGGTACTAAAGTTCGTACTAGAAATGATGCTTTGCAGCACGTGATGTGAAAGCGAATGCTGTGTAGAAATACTGTAGTGTTATACAGACTGGGATTTGGCATGATGACAACCCTGTATGAAACTGCTAATTGGTAATTGTGAATATGCAAATAAAATTTAGAGCTCAATTCCTGAAATCTGCATAGTTAATGAGGCTTACTGTAACCATCAGTACTCTGGTGCTGGGCTGATCTCACTGGGCTCCACATATTTAGTGGCTTGAAATTTTGTAATAGGTTTGGGTGCACTATTGATGACTCTGCAAAACTGATTTTGCCAGCCATAAAGAAGTGATAACTGTAATTTTATTGTTATTACAGTGAGCTAACGAGGCATTTTATGTGGAGTGGAAATTTGGAATAAGAAAAGGGTTTATAAAAACTTGGCAGTGCATATTGAACCCTAGAAATTCAGCAGTATGACAGATCAGAAACTCGGTATGTGAGGGGCTGAGCACACGCTTGGATCCCACTGCTATATAGCACCATGGGTTTAATGAAACAGTGTACTGGCTAGGAGGATCGGCTTTAATTTTGTAATTTTAATTAAGCTACTGGATTCAGTTGTAATACTGTGGTGCATTACTGATTTGTCATTTATTTTCAGTGAAAACTAATCTACAATTAACACAATTTTTTTTTTGGCCAGGGCATATTGTGAAGCTGCATCTACTGTGGTGCCAGCAAATAAGACATTGGGTAATGCTGTGCGATTAGAGAGTATCATTAGAGGGAGCAAGCTAAAAATTTTTGGTTTTTAATTTTCTTGCTCGTTTCTCATGTTAAAGGCACGGACTGCTTGCTGAGATATGTTTCCCAGGGTACCTGTTGCCCTCTTGATAGCTCACCTAAGTGACCATTTAATCACCTGTGAGTCTTTATGGTGAGTGTCAGCAGGCTTCTTGACTAAGCCGATCCTGCCTTTTTGCCGGACATCAAAAGTCCACACTCCCTGCATTGGTCGCTGGATAGCAATCGAGCGCAAATCCTGTTCAACTTTTCTGTACCTAACCTACATGTTGAGGCCAATCGTAACCCCCATACTTCTGTTCTGGCTGTGATCAGCTAACTCAGCACAGATTGGGATCAAACTGTGGACCTTCCTTACCTATGTAGCTCAGCAATTCAATGGCTAAACACACTGAGCCTGCTTGAATTTTAATGCTGCAGTGTTTAATGATTGGTTCCCATTAAAAAAAATCTGCCATTACCAGATTTCCTTTATTTTTTGCAAGAATAGAATATATGCAGTTGCTTGCACCTGCAGTAATACTCGCAAACAAGCAGTGGGCCATATTTTTTTCATGAAAAGATACCATTGAACTATGCAAGTGACCACAAAATCATGGTTTGAATTGAGTGTTCACACTCAGCTCTTGAAGGATGGTGACACGGTGGCATAGTGGTTAGCACTGGTGCCTCACAGCGCCAGAGACCCGGGTTCGAATCTGGCCTCGGGTGACTGTCTGTGTGGAGTTTGCAATAAAGGCTGTCAATTCGTCGTAAATTATAGTATTGATAGAATGCAAGAGCATAGAGTCATAGAGTTATACAGCACAGAAAGATGCCCTTCGGCCCATCGTGTCCGCACCGGCCATCAAGCCCTGTCTATTCTAATCCCATTTTCCAGCACTTGGTCCGTAGCCTTGTATGCTATGGCGTTTCAAGTGCTCATCTAAATGCTTCTTGAATGTTGTGAGGGTTCCTGCCTCTACCACCCTTTCAGGCAGTGAGTTCCAGATTCCAACCAACCTCTGGGTGAAAAAGTTTTCCCTCAAATCCTCTCTAAACCTCCTGCCCCTTACCTTGAAACTGTGCCCCCTGGTTATTGACCCCTCTACTAAGGGGAAAAGTTCCTTTCTATCTACCCTATCTATGCCCCTCATAATTTTGTACACCTCAATCAGGTCCCCCCCCTCAGCCTTCTCTGCTCTAAGGAAAACAACCCCAGCCTGTCCAGTCTCTCTTCATAGCTGAAGTGCTGCAGCCCAGGTAACATCCTGGTGAATCTCCTCTGCACCCTCTCCAATGCAATCACATCCTTCCAATAGTGTGGCGACCAGAACTGCACACAGTATTCCAGCTGTGGCCAAACTAGCGTTTTGTACAGCTCCATCATAACCTCCCTGCTCTTATATTCTATGCCTCGGCTAATGAAGGCAAGTATCCCATATGCCTTTTTAACCACCTTATCTACCTGTCCTGCTGCCTTCAGGGATCTCTGTACATGCACACCAAGGTCCCTCTGATCCTCTGTCCTTCCTAGGGTCCTACCATTCATTGTGTATTCCCTTGCCTTGTTAGTCCTCCCAAAATGCATCACCTCACACTTTTCAGGGTTAAATTCCATTTGCCACTGTTCTGCCCATCTGACCAACCTATCTATATCGTCCTGTAGCCTGAGGCTTCCCTCCTTGCTATTTACCACCCCACCAATTTTTGTGTCATCTGCAAACTTACTGATCATACCTCCTACATTCATATTTAAATCATTAATGTACACTACAAACAGCAAAGGACCCAGCACCGATCCCTGCGGTACACCACTGGACACAGGCTTCCAGTCACAAAAACAACCTTCGACCATCACCCTCTGCCTCCTGCCACTAAGCCAATTTTGGATCCAATGTGCCAAATTGCCCTGGATCCCATGGGCTCTTACCTTCTTGACCAGTCTCCCATGCGGGACTTTGTCAAAAGCCTTACTGAAGTCCATGTAGACCACATCAACTGCACTACCCTCATCCACACACCTAGTCACCCCCTCGAAAAATTCAATCAAATTGGTCAGACATGATCTCCCCCTGACAAAGCCATGCTGACTATCCTTGATTAATCCTTGTCTCTATAAGTGGAGATTAATTCTGTCCCTCAGAATTTTTTCCAATAATTTCCCTACCACTGATGTTAGGCTCACTGGCCTGTAATTCCCTGGTTTATCCCGACTACCCTTCTTGAATAATGGTACTACGTTAGCTGTTCTCCAGTCCTCTGGCACCTCCCCTGTGGCCAGAGAGGTTCTGAAAATTTGTGTCAGAGCCCCTGCAATCTCCTCCCTTGCCTCACACAGCAGCCTGGGATACATCTCGCCTGGGCCTGGGGATTTATCCACTTTTAAGCCTGCTAAAACCACTAGTACCTCTTCCCTCTCAATACTAATTTGTTTAAGTATATCACAGTCCCCCTGCCTGATTTCTATGCCTACATCGTCCTTCTCCATAGTGAACACAGATGCAAAATATTCATTTAAAACCCCACCTACATCTCTGGCTCTACACACAGATTGCCACTTTGGTCCCTAATGGGCCCTACTCTTTCCCTGGTTATCCTCTTGCCCTTAATATACTTTATAAAACACCATGGGATTTTCCTTTATTTGAATGATACTCTGAACTGTCCCATTTCAGACCGAAGTGTCACTGTCAGGGCTGTTCAAGGATAGTGTATTCCACTGAATTGCCCCTGACACTAAATTTATAGTTTTCCAGTTGTGTCAACACCAGGGAAACGCTTGAAGTCACTTGTGATCGGCAAGAATGATGCAGATTGCATTAAAAAAATATATATAAAAAATTAAATTATATGCCTTGTTAGTCTGTGCATAGGGATGTTGCATTTTTATACCAAAGTGAGTTTAACTTGGCAGTATAGTTATTTGTACTTGCTCGTACTCAGCGAGTCAGTTGTGTTGGAAGAATTTTGAAGTCCTACAGTCACAGCACCAGTCCCTCTTCCTGAATATGTAACCGGCCCTTTCACCTCACTGTTTATGTTCAAATTCTCATAACATTTTTAATTTTTCCAATGCCTTTGTGTGTGCAGTTTTCGTTCAATTCTCTCTCTCCGGAAGACTACAAAAAATAGTTTTCAATTGTTAACAGTGGAGCATTTTCTTTTTAATCTTTTCAATGATCTCTGTTCTTGTGAAGGCGTGATTCTTTTCTGTGATACAATTCAACAGGTGCCAGGCTCCCTCTAGTACTTTATCTTAGTGGGAATGAGTTGTACGTGAGCCTTGATGATGGGGCGTACAGTTTAAGTCTGTGAAGAGTGTCACGGCTAATCTGGTCCTGCCGCCTACATACGCATGCTTCTGGCAGGGGTTGCTGGATGCTGATTAGAAGCGAAATCCCTGGGTAACTTTCTGCTCTCGAACCCAGGGGTGTTGAGGACAATTGTAGCAATCCTACTACCTCTATGGCTATAAACTACCCAGCACAGACAGGTGATTGAACTTGGGACCTTGCTGGTCTGCGTGGGACAACTTCTTACTGGATAAACTTTCAAAACCATTGAGGATGCCTCTTCTGAATCCACTTGTGTCACATAGTTACTCCCTGGTAATTCATTCCAGTCTTGCTACCATTTTGGTGAAAACAAATGCCACCAGATTTCCTTTCTTACTCCGAGTTAACTTTTAACTTGTGTCCCCAGTATTAACCCTTCGCTACAGTGTTGATTTTTCCTGGATCATATTCTTACACGTCACCTTGATATCTCTTATTTGTCAAACAAACAAACAGAACTTCCTTAATCTTTCCGTACAACTTAAAATACCTAATACCCTCTCGAGGGCAAAAATATCCTTTCGATCTTTCGATAACCAGTATTGCATAGACTTCTTAGAGGGAATCAATAGCACCTTGTACAGCAACAATAAAACCTTGTTTGATTTGAATGATCCCTCCGTTGATGCATTTCCGTGTCTTATTTGGTAGTTTTTAATGTTGTTTCACCTCTAATTTATTATGAAAATTTTCTTAATGATATGGAGAAACAGAAACAAAAGTATATTTATTTGTTCTTAACTCCTTCCAATTTCTAATTTTCAATTTTTCTTAAACTTTATCTTGTGATGGTTTTGCATGCTGGGCTGGACAGCTGAGCCCATGTGTAGAATTTATTTTAAGCTGCAGTACAATTTGAGCAGTAAGGCAGGGAAAAGTTAGTACATCTACATCCCTCGTGGTTCCTATGGTTCTGCTCAGAACAGTAAAATAAATGTTAGAAGCAGGACAGGAGTAGATACTGTAGGTGGCTTGCTTTGGTGGTTCGAATCACCCCCCCTACTTAGTTCTATACGACAGGAATTACGGTGAACAGGATTGGAAACACAGACAAGCTTTTCGGACTCAACATTATGGTGTTTAATAAAGTTAATACACACACCCGCCTCCAGTACGTAAAATGCCTGGTGGCGATAAACAAACAGTACAACAATACAACTTGGCCCGTCGAACAGGCCCCTGTCTCGTATTAAGACGCCTAAAATCACACTGTGTTGCAATACAGAGTATAACACGGACTTGTCCCACAAACCCCGGAACATACACTATATAATACACACACAACCTCCCCACTAAACCCCTCTGGCTTGGTTGGGACACACAACACCCCCTCACACAGTACCGGTGGTCTTAAGAATGCGTGGGCTTGGACAATGCTCACCCTGATTGTCCGTTTTCTTGCTCGCTGCTCCCCTGTGTAGAACGTGTCTCCTGGTTCCGTATCGCCGATGCAGTATCCAAGTCCCAGTTTCGAGGTTCATTCCTACAGTAGAAGAGCAAGACGTGAGGCTCTTGTCGCTCGTGGTGGTTTAGAGCAAGCGAGAGAGAGAGCGAGAGAAATGGCCAAGCTGCCCTCTCTATATCCTAAAAGTTCACTCTGCCCTGTGTAGTTGCAGTAATGTCTTTTTAATCACCCTTCTTTGTCTGGTTTCCCGCCTTTTGGGGCTATCCCATCTCGGTGCTGGTGATAATGGCAGATGATGGGCCGCACTTCTCACCTGATCCTGGGTTAAGTGGCTTGCCATTGATTTACAATGGCCCCCTTTGTCCGGATCCCACCTTTCGGGGCTATCCCATCAAGGTGCTTGTGACCGTATGAGTCATCTCCCTGGACCCATTATCTTCCCAGAGAATTCTGTTTGCCCAGACATTCTCCCATAATTAGTTTGTAGGCCTGGCTGGAATCTCCTGGGCCCCTCCCATCTTCTCCAAACAGGCTGATGGTAACAATCACTCAAAAAGTCTGAAATAAACTTGGGGCCTGCGTTCAATGCTTACAATACTTAGCATGAACGTCTCTTTAGGTGACCTGATGTTGCTCTCCAGTGATGACATGAATTAGAACAATGGGTAGAGGGCAGCACTTGTCATTCACAACATCACTTGAAAGCTCTATACAGAAGACCTGTGCCCCC
Organism: Squalus acanthias; assembly: GCA_030390025.1. Classification (NCBI taxonomy): domain Eukaryota; kingdom Metazoa; phylum Chordata; class Chondrichthyes; order Squaliformes; family Squalidae; genus Squalus; species Squalus acanthias. The sequence continues at coordinate 259,158,934 of CM059425.1, forward strand.
ACTACCTCTTGCAGTTCAACACTGACTATAATTGAACAGATATGGACCTTTGTAACGGGTATTAGATGATTTAGATGTAATTAATTTATTGGCTCAAAGCAAATGTTTTTCAGTTATTAAACCATGTTCATTTTGTGTTAAATCTTCAGTGGAAATTGCAACTTTCTCTAGGGTTTAGTGGATAGACCTTTTTAAAAGGGAATGCTGGTATTTACAAGTACTTGGATGAATACTGGCATTCTGTTTCAAAGCAATTGCATATGCTGAAACCCTTTTCTACCTTGAGTGCTGGTTACATTGCAGTTCACTCAAGGTGTAGCTGAGAGCAGTATCTGAAGAACAGCTGTGTCCAAATTATAGCCTATATCTGACGCACAGGTTTTGGAAATCTGGTGCACAATGCCCAGGCAACTTTGTTCTATTTGTCGTTGTATTTCTTACTTGCTATTTTGTCCTATTTAAACTTTTTGGGCTTGGATATTTGGATAGGGATGTTTCTAGCGCTCTTGGCTCACTTGCAGATAAATCCTGAATCGGAACATCCGAGATGAATTTGTGTCTGGCGCTGGAGATATTTGCATGTTATGGGAACATTGTCATCAGCAAGACTGTAAGGTATGCACTAAAGAGGTGTGCGCGAGCATCTACATATGTGCAAAACTGCACTCGCCAGCAACAGTATTCTGGCTGAATATTTAATGTTAGAAAGCTGGCAAGAGTGTTAGTTTTTTTTAAACTTGGCTTTGTATCTGCAGTTATACAGCACGTAGTTTGAGACCAATCAGTACGAGAGCACCTTGTGGAGGTGGTCATGTGCTGGAGATCTCTGCAGTCCTTCATTTCTGGCCTCTTGCACATCTCCGATTTTAATCGCTCCACCTTTGGCTGCTGTGCCTTCAGCTGCCTAAGCTCTGAAATTCCCTCTTTAAACCTCTCCACCTCTCTCTCCTTTGAAGACACTCCTTAAAACCTACCTCTGACCAGTCATTGGTCATCTGTCCTAATATCTCCTTATGTGGCTCGGTGTCAACATTTGTTTGATAAAGCTCCTGTAAAGTGCCTTGGGATGTTTTACTACGTTAAAGGTGCTATATAAATGCAAGTTGTTTTAATGTGATCCGATTCTAGAACCTCACTATTGCTGTGATGGACAGCTGAAACTATTTCTCATCAAAGCAAAAATGATAGAATATTTAGTCTATAAAGCAGGTCTTTTAAAGCAGCCCAATCTGTTGAGGAAATAAATTGTACTGCTGAACTCCAGTTGCATTTGAAAGAATAAATCTTGCTATTCATTGTTCTTTTTTTTTTAATCGAAACTCCTTTAAGGACCTGATGACTTTGCAATAAGATTGACTGTTCTAAAATCTACTGCAGGTTGAGCACCAGAATAAGAAATCTGACCTGATTAATAAGAAGTAGATTGTACGTGTAAGACAAGTCATTCACTACTTCAGTTCCTGGCAGTCTAATCCAGTAAACTATCTTAGCTCTTAGACACGGTGGCATAGTGGTTAGCACTGGTGCCTCACAGCGCCAGAGACCCGGGTTCGAATCTGACCTCGGGTGACTGTCTGTGTGGAGTTTGCACATTCTCCCCGTGTCTGCGTGGGTTTCCTCCGGGTGCTCCGGTTTCCTCCCACTGTCCAAAAATGTGTGGGTTAGGTTGATTTGGCTATGATAAATTGACCCTTAGTGTTAGGGGGGATTAAATATGTGGGGTTATGGGGATAGGATGGGATATGTTAGGGGGAATTAAATACGTGGGGTTACAGGGGTAGGGTGGGATATGTGTACTGTGGGGATTAAAGCAGGGACAGGGTACTGGATTTGGATGATCAGCCATGATCGTATTGAATGGCGGAGCAGGCTCGACGGGCCGAATGGCCTACTCCTGCTCCTAGATTCTATGTTTCTATGTTTCTATTCTAGATACATTTGAAATCCGTCTCAAATGACCGGAGAAACATTTAATCCAAGAGGGAAATGTTTTTGGGGATAAAATTGCAATAGATTAGACAGTTCAAAACATGATGGGTAAAGACTCATGGCGTAGAACTCGAGCAAGCCCGATGCTTGAGTATTCATCGACAAAATACAGGCCTTTCACTAAGTATTAAAAAATGAAAATATTAAAAAAACAAGAAAATATTGAAGAAAATGCAAGTTTGGAATTTTACTTCAAATTTAACTAACATTAGATCAAGGGGCCATGAGTTCAAAGTAGTGAATGACTTGAATATTTATTTACAACCCTGGCATATTTTGGGTTGCCTAATCTATTGCAATTTCACCCCCAAGCTAGTTAATCTGAAAGGGGTAACTATTTAGGATAGATGTCAGATTTGACTTGTGCCAAGAGCAATCGACTTGTGAAATGGACTTCTGGGTATGACGGTGAAGGCAAGATCCCTGGAATCATTTCAGACATAGCTACGATGGGAGAGCTGTAGTTTATTTTTCATGGATGAGCTTTGAGTCAAATGGCCTTCCACATCCATAAAGGCCTTTTTTGTAAATTAAAATTCCAGATTGGGGCATTTGCCTTTGCATTGAAATGTGGCTTCTATCACCTCGACTGGAATATTTACTTATGTTTAGGCCAAGAGCCAGAATCCCAAATAGTAACTTGTTTGAGGAGCATTGGTTGTCATTTAGGGCTCTGATAAAGCATGCTGGTGGATCTTGCCAGACATTGTGCATAACACGTGTGTCCTTTTTTTAAAAATGGGGGCATTTTAAGTACTTCAGACTTTCAAATGCTTCATGTCACTGGTTATTATTAAAGCGATTTGAGTTGAGTCTCTTGATAATTATAACACATGCTTTCAGTCAATTAGCAGGAAGAAGTGATTTCGCACAACAAGGCTTCCCAAAAGGGCGAGTCTACAAGTTGACTTTGACATGGGGGGCTGTGCAATATAGACAGTTACTACATTTGCTTGTGGTCTGTGTGTTAAACTTGCCCTGACGTTTTATTTTAAAAGAAGAAACTCAATCATACTATGTAGGATGAATTTTCTGGAGCGAGGTATATCGTCCCCAAACTAAAGATCTAATTTGTGTTAGTTGGTGGCGGAAGAGCTACCATGCACTGGCCCTGTAGTTCAGATGTTAAAATTCCCTGTCCACGGGAATTCTTAAATTAATTGTTGGAACAATTGCAAATAGTAGCTCTGTCTCATTGCCTGCATACAGCAAGAATAGATTTAAAAGCTAATCAAATACAAAGCACGGAAGCATTCCTATTTTCTTGAACACTCTTAAAATGATTTTGATCAATGTATGAAATGTTGTGTAACTGCAGAGTTCTTTATCAACATTCACTTAAATACTTCAGATTTCTCACGGACCCAGCTCTGAGCTGAACTATTATTGTGGCAAAAATATGTTTTTTGTTATCAAACATATTTCTTACAACAGAAATATCATATGTCTCTCTGCTTTTGGTGGTTACTTTTGTGCTGTGTAACCAAGACAGGCGAAGTGCAGTAGTAATGATGCACTACCATTAATATCAATTGGATGCTGCATGCACCAGCTGCATCCATGAGACAGAATACTGATCTAAATGGAGCGCTTGTGGTGGATCACCAAACTTATTAGATTTGCATGCACCTGAGTCTGAAGGGTCGTGTATTCTGCAACAAAAACTTGCATTTGTATAGCGCCTTGAATGTAGAAAAATGTCCCATGGTACCGATAAATGGTACACTGAGCCAAAAAGCGGAGATATTAGGAATGGGTGACCGTAAGCTTGGTCAAAGATGTGGGTTTCAAGGAGGTTCTAAAAGGAGGAGAGGCGGAGGAGTTTAGGCAAGTAAAGGCATAGCTGCAAATTGAGTGGAGCTGAAGTGGGCTGCACAATAGGCTGGAAACTGAGGAAAAGTAAGTTTGGGGAAATTTTAAATTTCAGGTGTCGAGGGATTGGGAGCTAATTGTAACTCTTGCAAGCGCAGGGGTGATGGGAGAGCAAGACTCTGGTGTGGAATAGGATATGGGTATCGGAGTTTTGGAATGATCTGCAGTTTAGAGGCTGGAGGATGGGAGCTGGCCAGCAGATCATTGACACAGTCAAGTCTGGAGCTGACACTGGCATGGGTGAGGGTTTTAGCAGCAGAAGAGCTGAGGATGGGGCGGAGGCACGCGAATGGTAAGTAGGTGGTCCTTGTGATGGAGAGGATATGGTGTTGAACCCTCAGCTGGGGATGAATAAGATGCCGAGGTTGCAAACAATTGGGTTTAACAATAACAATTTGCATTTGTATCGTAATTTAAACATAGGAAAACATTGCAAGGCGCTTCACACGAGTGTAATCAGATAAAAATTAGCACCCAGCCACATTCGGAGATATTAGGACAGGTGACTAAAAGCTTGGTCAGAGTTAGGGTTTATGTAGGGTCAGAGTTCGGTTTTAAGGAGGGTCAGAGTTAGGTTTGAAGGAGGGTCAGAGTTAGGTTTTAAGGAGGAAAGAGAGGTAGAGCGGCTGAGGGCGTTAGGGAGGAAGTTCCAGAGCTTCGGGCCGAGACAGCTTAAGGCACGGCCACCAAAAGTCAAGCTGGAACAGAGGAACCGGAGTAGGCCATTTAGCGCTTCGAGCCTTTTTAAAATTCATTTATGGGATGTAGGCATTGTTGGCAAGACCAGCATTTATTGCCAATCCCTAATTGCCCTTGAGAAGGTGGTGGTGAGCCACCTTCTTGAACCTCTGCAGTCCGTGAGGTGAAGGTACTCCCACAGTGCTGTTTGGTAGGGAGTTCCAGGATTTTGATCCAGCAACGATGAAAGAATGCTATATATTTCCAAGTCAGGATGGTGTGTGACTTGGAGAGGAATTTGGAAGTGATGGTGTTTCCATGCGCCTGCTACCCTTGTCTGTCTTGGTGGTAGAGGTGGCGGTTTAGAGAGGTGTTGTTGAAGTCTTGGCGAGTTGCTGCACCTCATCTTGTAGATTCACCATTGTTCCACCATTCAGTTAGATCATGGCTGATCTGTGACTTAATGCCTTTTACCCGCCTTTGCCCTATATCTCTTAGATTTTTGTTAACCAAAGGTATTATCAACCTCAGATTTAAAATTCACAATTGACCGAGTATCAACTGCTGTTTGTGGAAGAGAGTTCCAAATTTCTACCATGCTTTGTGTGTAGAAATGTTTCCTAACTTCACTCCTGAAAGATCTGTCTCTAATTTTTAGGCTATGCCCCTAGTCCTAGGCTCTCCAACCAGCCGAAATAGTTTGTTTCTCTACCCTATCAGTTCCCCTTACTACCTTCAAAACTTTGTTCCAATCAAATCAAAGGAGACTGCTGGACCTGACCAAAGGTAAGAAATTAGAGGAGTTGCAGTCGGTTAGAGGATCACATGGATAAGGAACAGAACTAAAAGAATGTCTGAAAGGCTTAAGAAAGGATTTCAAGAATTTGTAGCAGAATGTTGTAAAGGAGTGATTTAACCTCAAGGCATTTTGTAATTTTTGTGACCTGTTAAGTTAGATATCATGCACTAACAGGTGGAGCCAAGGTTGTTAATGCATAAAATTGTCACGTTTAAGTTTATTTTGTGTTACGGAACAATGTGTCTAAAGTTGGTCAGTGTTGGTCATAGAGTCAGCGACACTGCACTTGTTTCTGCATGTATCGTAACAGAACCCTTGAAGACTCTGGTGGTGCACCAAGTTAGTAAGTGTTGTGGTCTCCTGTTAAATTGACAGGAAGAGGGGAGAGGGACTTTGAAATGGGTTGGTATGAATGAGGTGTTTGAGTTCCAACTTGGTGTAAGTGCTGCAGATAACTACTGAAGAGAGAATTTGGCTTTAGAGGAGGGTTGGAGATGACAGATGATCGAACGATGAACTGGGAATTGCTTATTAGGAATTGCTGGAATTTCTTTGAATCATAGAAGTTTACGGCACAGAAGGAGGCCATTCGGCCCATCCTGTCTGCTGGCTGAAAAAGAGCTATCCAGCCTCATCCCACTTTCTAGCTCTTGGTCTGTAGCCTTGTAGATTATGGCATATCGAAGTATTTTTTAAATGTGAGGAGGGTTTCTGCCTCTACCACCCTTTCAGGCAGTGTGTTCCAGACCCCCACCCCTCTGGGTGAAAAAAATTCTCTTCCAACTCCCCTCTCATCCTTCTGCCAATTAGTTTAAAACTATGCCCCCCTGGTTATTGAAATCTCTGCTAAGGGAAATAGGTCTTCCTATCCACTCTATCTAGGCCCCTTTTATCATTTTATACACCTCAATTAAATCTCCCCTCTGCCTCCTCTGTCAAAGAAAACAACCCCAGCCGATCCTTTACTGATAGCTAAAATTCTCCAGTCCTGTCAACATCCTCGTAAATCTCCTCTGTACCCTCTCTAGTGCAATCACATCTTTCCTGTAATGTGGCGACCAGAGCTGTGCACAGTACTCTAGCTGTGGCCGAATTAGTGCCCAACATAACCTCCTTGCTCTTGTATTCTATGCCTCGGCTAATAAAGGAACCTCCTTATCTACCTGTCCTGCCTTCAGGGATCTGTGGACCTGCTCTCCAAGGTCCCTCTGTTCCTCTACACTTCTCAGTATCCTACCATTTATTGTATATTCGCTTGCCTTGTTAGCCCTTCCCAAATGCATTACCTCACACTTCTCCGGATTGAATTCCATTTGCCACTTTTCTGCCCACCTGACCAGTCCATTGATCTCTTCCTGCAGTCGACAGCTTGATTCCTCACAATTAACCACACGGCATTTCTTGCATGTGCTGGCACGATTCCTCTAACAAGTGCCCTCTGCCAGTTTGTTACGCATTCCCAGGATTTACCCTGAATCCCCACAGCTTTGTATTTAAGTAATATCCTTGTGTGGAACTTTGTCAAAAGCCTTTTTTTTGGAAGCTATCTAACTTGGGAGGAGGGGTGGGGGGTGAGGTTCAGGTGAATTGTAGCACTCCTTCTTGTTGACCTGACACAGATCAGCTGCCCACAGCACATTGGTGATTGAGTAAGGTTCAGCTCGTCACTGGTTGAGCAACTGGGTGGAGCAGAAGGTAGTATCTTGATGCATTGAGGTCGGGATTAGTTCCTTTCCAGATATCAGTGATTGGCACTGAGGCAGAACTAGATGAGCTGTTTTGAAAAGGGTGACTTACAAATGAGAAGAAACTGTCAAGTTTCGAATGTCGTTCCCTAATAGTGGGAAAATTTAAGGTCTAAAAATGTGTTGAATTAGCAATGAATATCCTCGGGAGTCTGCTGTTTTGGTCTACTTGCCCTTTTCGCTTCCCTTCAGGAAAAACAATCCTGAAACAAGTTCTAATTTCCCATGCAGAATGGGAATTAAACAACCTTGATGGACTGTTGTTGAGAAGCACTGCAGGCAAGCAAGATTGAATTGGTTTGGGTCATATTTGCTTGATACCAAAAATATCAAATGACTCAAGGACACTGCATGATGACATAGAGAGACATACTTTAATCATATCGCACTGCAACAACACTGCACATCTTGCTCTGAAGTAATTCTATGGAACAAGTGTAGTTTGCCCATAAACTTATTAAAATTCCAAATCACAATTTAATACATTCTTATGAACTATTGCAAGTTTAGTGTCCTATCTTGCATATCAAGGAATTTCTTGCTATGTTAGCATTTCCCCCCTTTTTTAACCTTAGATTTGTACCTCTTCACTTACTAATGTAAAAATTAATCATTTTTCTGAAACAGATGATTTAGTATGATACTGTATTTGAAACTATAAATGTGAACAAAATGAACATAGATGTTGCAGGAGTAGGTGACTAAAGAAAAAGATGCACGAGTCATATCGAATGAGTTATGCGGAAAGTAACTGATAATTACTTTTAAATACATGTGTCATGTCTTGTTTATACCATAGTGCAGGGGGAAAGTGGAGATGAGGTCAAAGATCAGCCATGATCTTATTGAATGGCGGAGTAGGCTCGATGGGCCAAAGGGCCGTTATGTTCTTATGTACCACGTATTCAATAATTATAGTGATTTTATCTAGGAAATGAGGTAACACAATTGCTTCATTCTGCAGGGACTTGATATAGCAGAAGACTGTGTGCTTCATAAAATTACATAGAATCTGCAGCCATTTGGCCCAACTGGTCTTTGCCACTGTTATTATGCCACGCAAGTCTTTCCCCACTCTAGTTACCTCTTCCAACCTCCCCCCGCCCCCCCACTGTATCCCTCTTTTCTATTCTCCCTCATGTATGCATCAAGCCTCCCCTTTAATGTGTCAACGTTATCTGCTTCAACCACTCCATGTGGCAACGAGTTCCACATTCTCAACGCTCTGTATATATAAAAAAAAAAGTGCCTCGTAAATTCTTCATTTGATCTTAGAGACTATCTTATATTTATGGCCACTTGTTCTGGACTCGCCCACAAATGGAAACAGTTTCTCCACATCCACACTATTGAATTCCTTCATAATTTTAAAGATCTCTATCAGGTCTCCTCTTGGTCTTTTCTAGAGAAAAGAGCCCCAGCCTGCTCAATCTTTCCTGATTGTCGTATTGTCTCAATTCTGCTAACATACTTGTAAATCTATGGTATAGAATTGTGGCCGCAACACACAGTGGGTGAAGTTAGCAACAAGGCTATCTGGCTGGCGTGTACACTCTAGAATGACGGTGAATAGGCAAGGTTTTCGTTTTGTAGTAAGTTACGATGGTAGATAATTTTTTAGAAGAAATTTTACTGCCAATTTTCTCCTTTTTGAAGTATTGACTTCTGAGAGTATGGTTTCACAGGTGCTGGTTGCCTTATGTATCCAAATGCTACTCTTCATGTGTGATCATAGGCGATGAGTGTTGGCAGACAATTTGATTTGTGATCACAGTTGAGCTCGATCCTGTTCTCAACTTGTCTCCGTGCATGTGTGATTTCCAGAAAGTGTCAATGGCATTGGTAGGAACAGAAACGCTTTTTTAAAATTCCCCCCCTTCCTAGCCCAGAACGGCTATCTCCTCACACAATTGGAAATCATACCTGGAATGTCATGCAGAGTTTTCAAAAACAATTTTTTTGAGAATTTTAAAGGAGGTGCAGGAAATGGTATGGTGAAGTGGTTTAGGTAGATAATTCCAGAGAGTAGGGTCATAGTAACTGAAAGATCAGCTAATGATGGTAAAGCAGAGTGAGTGGGAACAAGCAGTGAAGAATCATCACAGAAGCGCTGTGTGTGTACTGGCACAAAAGATTAGTGGAGACCATTCCAGGGCAGACTGTGCGGTGATTTGAAACAAGGGTAAGGACTTGGTTATTGAGATGCTGGGGAACCAGGAGCCACTAAAGCTTGATAAGGACAGGAGTACACCATCTGAAATGTGATGCAACTGTCAGAGTTTTAGATTCATTTGAAGTTTGTGAAGATGATGTATATGAGTAAGCCTCGACTTGACAAAGGTAAGCTTAGGGTTTCATTGGTGGAGGGTGGAAAGGGGCAATGTTGCCACGGTGAAAGAATGAATTCTTGGCAACTGGTCTAAGTGATGGTTAACATGTAGGGTTTGAAGCTCAGCTGTGGAAGAAACCAGATGCCAAGCTCTGCTGTGACCTGATTCAACATGAGTAGGTAGGAATGGGGGAAATGGATTCAGTGGCAAGGAAATGGAGTTTATGGGATGGGGAGATGGGGGAAAAAATGATAGCTTTGGTTTTGCTGATATCCAGTTGGAGGAAATTTTGACTCTCTGTTTCTTGATGTTGCACAGGCAATCTGAAAGCAGAGGGGTGGTTGTGGGGTCAAGGGAAGTGATGGAGAGGTACAGCATACATAATGAAGCTGATGATACATCTGCAGATGATGTCACTGAGGGGCAGCGTGTAGAGGCGGCTGAAAAACCGGGCAAGGATAGACCCCTATGGAACTCCATAAGTGGTTCGGGGTGGGGGAGATGTGGAAAGATGCAAGGGCAGTTCCATGGTGCTGGAAAACCATGGAGAGAAGATGAAGAATGACATTAACAACCAGATCTCATACTGTAGAGAGGTTGAGGAGGAGAAGAACATCAGAACGGAAGAATTAGCAGGAGTAGGCCATATGGCCCCTCAAGCCTGCTCCGCCATTCAATAAGATCATGGCTGAACTTCTACATCAACTCCATCTTCCTGCCTGATCCCCGTATCCCTTGATTCCCCTAGAGTCCAAAAATCTATCTATCTCAGCCTTGAATATATTCAATGACTCAGCCGTTGGGGGTAGAGAATTCCAAAGATTCACAACCCTCTGAGTGAAGAGATTCCTCCTCATCTCAGTCTTAAATGGCCTACCCTTTATCATGTGCCTATGCCCCCTAGTTCGAGACTCTCCAGCCGGAGGAAACAACCTCTCAGCATCTACCCTCTCAATCCTCCTCAGAATCTTTTATGTTTCAATGAGATCACCTCTCATCCTTCTAAACTCCAGAGAGTATAGGCCCAATCTACTTAATCTCTCGGAGGGATAACATGGCACAGTCACAGAGGATGTCTTCCCTGACTTTGGCCTGGGTGGTTTTATTGTTGCATCAGAGCAGAAACCAGACTAAAGGAAGTCGCAGCAGGAGTTTTGAGAGATGTGCTCGGAGTTGGAGGCTAACAACACCTTTGAGGACTTGAGAGGGTAGAGCTGGAGCAGTATTGGCGAGGATGCATGAGTCAAGAGTGAGCTTTTAGGTACCTGAGCAAATGGTACCATTAACGAGCATTATGACCCTTGGACTGGAGGGAGTGAAAGTGGACATTGCACTAAGGGAGACAATGTGTGATTTAGTGGGAACAAGGGCAGTAAAGGATGTTACTTGGTGCAGAATCTAAGGAAGAGTTGTCTGTGATGAAGTTGGCGTGAGGTTTTGGGTGGGCAGTACACAGCAAGCATTTTAAGTATGAGACGGGAGAAGTAGAATAGTGAGGTGCTTGAAGGAGAAGTGCCAGATGAGTAGGGGAGAGGCAACAAGGATTGTGCCATGATAGTTTAGGTGAGACAAGTGATTAAATGTGCAGTAGGCAGAGAGGCTTCGGCAAGGGAAAAAGAATCGCCACCTGTGAACAAGATTTCTGGCCTTGGCAGGATGTTAACAAATTGGTCCATGATGAGATCATAGGTCGCGTTGGTCTTGTTTTCGAGGGATTGAGCATTCTGGTGGGCATGCAGAGCAGGATGATGATGATTGATCCATTGCGGGAGTGGGGTGCAGTTGAAGAGGTGAGCGATACAGAGGAGGTGAAAAAGGTTAACTCCTCCCGCCAAACTTCCTCCAAGGAATGAGCTGGGCAAGGTGGTCGCTGGCAGTAGAGGGTGAGAGCAGCAAATTTACTGAAATGATACAATCATTTACTGTAAAATTGCAAATTGGAGAAGTAAGTTTTAACTGTAAAATTAACATGCTAATTCTGCTTGCCCTGTCATGCTTTCCACTCTTATTCTCTTCCTTTTTCTTCATTTTCTTCTTCTATTCTTTGCTTTTTTGTAATCTAGCTTAAGGTATCTATAATAACTATTATCTAACTTTAAAAATGAAGCACAAATTATTTTATCAAGCTCCTTTCTTGGAGACACGCATGCTCCATTTTGGAAGTGGGAGCAAGTTCCAAAGCTGAAACGCTTTCCTGTTTTTCCTCCTCTTTCTCCGCTACTCTCCCATCCTGAAGATGGTGGGTATATAGAACAGGCGCCCAGTAAAAGGCCAGTTAATGCTATGTTGGTTAACTCCCTTGGTAAAGACCTAAATAACTGCTTTGTAACAAGATTGAAGGTTATAAGGATAAATATAGGTCATCCCAAACTCTGAGCAACACGCAGGCTCCTCAGCTGCTAGGACCACTAAAATGGTATTGCAGAAAGCAAGTGGTCATAGTTGTACAATGCAGTCGGTGAGGTTAGATCAGGCCCTCCATCTGGGAAATTTCTCAGCTATGGAATTTTGTACCAATTGAATTCTTTTCTGTTGAGTTACTTGCTGCTGTCGGCTGGAAAACAAGCTTTGAGCAATTCTAATGTTTGTTTGGTGTATCTGTAACTGGCTATTGTACTGTGGAAGGAATGCGTACAATGGCATCACCTGGGTGGAGTGACTTCCATGAAATAATGAGGTTCCCCGCTCCCATATGTGGTAACAGTTTACAACAACAACATGCATTTATATATCACCTTTCACATAGAGGAAAAAGTGCCACGGTGCTTCAGAGGTGTAAGGAAAAAATATTAGGAGGGGTCACCAAAAGCTTGGTTGAAGAGGTGGGTTTTAAGGAGAAGGAGGCGGAGGGGTTTAGGGAGGGATATCCAAAATGTGAGGCTGAAGACACGGCTGCCAGCGGTGGGGTAAAGGAAGGTGTGATACACAAAAGGCCAGAATCAGAGGAACAGAGGTGGGGTGGGATTGTAGGGCTGGAGGAGGTTACAGAGGTAGTGAGGATGAGGCTATGAAGGAATTTGAACACTTGGATGAGAATTTTAAATTTGAGTTTGGAGACCAGGATCCAATTTAGGGGTTATGAGCGAGCGGGACTTGGTGCAGGATAGGATACAGCTGCAGTTTTTGGATGAGCTAAAATTTACGCCAGGTGAAGGGTTTAAGGGTTTCCCATCCTTTTTTTTAATGTGGCACAGTAAAAGTAGAGTTTGAGGTGTTTTTATAAAAGGACCTGTCGAATTTTAAGAAATCATCACTTACATTCACATTATGGAGAATGCCTTGGTTTATATAATTTGCTTCCAAGGTTTAGCAGGATTGTTTGGAGGGCCAGATAGAGATAACAGTGGTAAGAAAAAGACAGCAGGTGATGTGAAGTTATTTAGCCAGTTGTATTTGGTTTAAACTTGCCCATTTTATTTCAAAATTTCAAGTTTGTAAAATGTGTGCAAAAAAAATCCTCAAGGGCTGAAAAAGTGGTGATCTTGTATTCGAAACAAATATAATTTTTTTTATATGCTTGCAGGATTATATAAACCTGCAAACTAAATGATTTGGTAACTATTCTGAGTGTTAACCTTGTATTAAATTGCTTGAAAAATGAAGGTACCCTGTTGCTTTTGACAATTTATGTCCCCAAACTTGTTTTGTCTAATCTTTATACTAATAATTTGGGTCATACACCGTAAATACGATCAAGTAGTTTGGCAGCTGGCATGAAGGAATTCCTCCTCTTCTGGGGCGTAGTTTAGATGACACATTCTGCAATCTGTTGTCAAAGTTAATGTGTTTCTGTAATACGTAGTCAATAAGGCAAAAATACTCAAGTCTTTAGTTTTAAATGCAGAAGGTTATTGGTGTAGAAAATTATACATTTTTCAGTTTGTTACTTTATATTTAGACGAAATGCTATTACAATCTAAGTAAAGCAGAGCATGTTTTGAGGTAGAGTCTTACCCACACATGACGATTCGAATCTAACTTTCTTCAAACATGACTTAATGGCAATAACAGTGGGTTGTGATTTACGACGTTAGTATTCTAATGATATGTTTGACAGAAAAGCAAAAGCTGTTCAACCAGCTTCAAAATATTTTAGTTGGCTTAATTTTATTGAGATGGATTGGGGGGCGTGGAATGGGGGATGGTATGGGTTGCGAGGAAAAAACAGAGGTGCTAACTTGTAGATTTTTTTAAAATCATAGAATCGTTCAGTACAGAAGGCCATTCTGCCCATCGTGCAGGTGTTGGCTCTTTGAAAGAACTATCCAACTATGCCTACTCTCCCGCTCTTTCCTCTTATTTTATCAAAATCATGTTGCCACTATAAAGTCTGGCTAATCAGTGTTGGTTTATTTTTGCCCAGTTAGCACTTCATGACTCACCAACACTAGCGCTTCGAGTGCTAATGCTGCACAGCTCAAACTATTCTCTTTAGCGACAGCTCACGATTGGAACGACAACATTTATAATTTTACTGCATGGTCTATTTGAGTTCAAAGTTTCACATGCCTTTCATTAAGCGTTACTGAAATCCTCATTACAAACTGCAAAGATGGTCTTTTTTAGATTGTATGTTGATTTGTATAAAAATTTTCTCAACTCTCCAAGCACTTAGCATAGAATAAATTACATTGAAGTACAGTGGTTGTTCTACAGGTATAGAAGCATACAAGATAGGAGCAGGAGTAGGCCATTCGGCCCCTCAAGCCTGCTCCGCCATTTAATGAGATCATGGCTGATCATCCAAATTCAGTACCCTGTCCCTGCTTTCTCCCCATATCCCTTGATCCCTTTAGCCTTAAGAAATATATCTAGCTCTCCTTCTTGAATATATTTAATGAATTGGCCTCAACTGCCTTCTGTGGTAGAGAATTCCACAGGTTCACCACTCTCTGGGTGAAGAAATTCCTCCTCATCTCAGTCCTAAATGGCTTACCCCTTATCCTTAGACTGTGACCTCTGGTTCTGGACTCCCCTGCCATGGGGAACATCCGTCCTGCATCTAGTCTGTCTAGTCCTGTTAGAATTTTATAAGTTTCAATGAGATCCCCTCTCATTCTTCTAAACTCTAGCAAATATAAGCCTAATCGACCCAATCTCTCTTCATATGTCATTCCTGCCATCCCAGGTATCAGTCTGGTAAATCTTTGCTGCACTCCCTCCATGGCAAGAACATCCTTCCTCAGATAAGGCGACCAAAACTGCACACAATACTCGAGGTGTGGTCTCACCAAGGCCCTGTACAACTGCAGCAAGACATCCTTGCTCCTGTACTCGAATCCTCTCGCTATGAAGGCCAACATACCATTTGCCTTCTTAACCGCCTGCTGCACCTACATGCTTACCTTCAGCGACTGGTGCACAAGGACTCCCAGATCTTGTTGGACTTCCCCTTTTCCCAAGATAATATCAGAAAATAATCTGCCTTCCTGTTTTTGCCACCAAAGTGGATAACCTCGCATTTATCCACATTATACTGCATCTGCCCAGTCACCCAACCTGTCCAAATCATACTGGAGTTTCTCTGCATCCTCCTCGCAGCACACACGCCCACCCAGCTTTGTGTCGTCTGCAAACTTGGAGATATTACATCTAGTTCCCTCGTCTCGATCATTAATATATATTGTGAATAGCTGGGGTCCTAGCACCGATCCCTGCGGTACCCCACTAGTCACTGCCTGCCACTCGGAAAAAGACCCGTTTATTCCAACTCTTTGCTTCCTGTCTGCCAACCAGTTCTCTATCCAAATCAGTACCTTACCCCCAATCCCATGTGCTTCAACTTTGCACGCTAATCTCTTATGCGGAACAAATTCTGTAGTTCATCCATGCGATCTTTAAATGTTTGCCATTGCCTATCCACCGTCAACCCTTTAAGTAACACTCCCCAATCCATCCTAGCCAACTCGCGCCTCATACCATCGTAGTTTCCTTTATTTAAATTCAGGACCCTAGTCTGAGTCAACTACTTCACTCTCCATCTTAATGAAGAATTCGATCATATTATGATCGCTCCTTCCCAAGGGGCCTCGCACAACAAGATTGCTAACTAATCCTTTCTCATTACATAATACCCAGTCTAAGATGGGCTGATCTCTAGTTGGTTCCTCGACATATTGGTCCAGGAAACCATCCCGTATACACTCTAGGAATTCCTCCTCCACAGTATTGTTACTAACTTGGTTAGCCCAATCTATATGTAGATTAAAGTCACCCATGATAACTGCTGTGCCCTTATTGCACGTGTCTCTAATTTCCCGTTTAATGCCATCCCCAACCTCAGCATTACTGTTTGGGGGTCTGTATACAACTCCCACTAATGTTTTCTGCCCCTTGATATTTCTCAGCTCTACCCATACAGATGCCACATCATCAGAGCTAATATCCTTCCTTACTATTGTGTTAATCTCTTCTTTAGCCAGCAATGCTACCCCACCTCCTTTTCCTTTTTGCCTGTCCTTCCTGAATATTGAATACCCCTGGATGTTGAATTCCCAGCCTTGGTCACCCTGGAGCCATGTCTCCGTAATCCCAATTATATCATATCCGTTTACATCTATTTGCGCAGCTAATTCATCCACCTTATTACGAATGCTCCTCGCATTAAGACACAAAGCCTTCAGGCTTGTTTTTTAACACTTAGTCCTTTTAGAATTATATTTACTGTTGCCCTATTTGATTTACACCCTTGATTTCTCTGCCTTCCACTTTTGCTTTTCTCCTTCCTGTCTTTTGCTTCTATCCTTGCTTCCCTCTGTCTCCCTGCACAGGTTCCCAACCCCCTGCCATTTTAGTTTAAACCCTCCCCAACAGCACTAGCAAACACTCCCCTTCGGACATCGGTCCCGGTCCTGCCCAGGTGCAAACCGTCTAGTTTGTACTGGTCCCACCTCCCCCAGAACTGGTTCCAGTGTGCCAGGAATTTGAATCCCTCCCCCTTGCACCATTCCTCAAGCCAGGTAGACTCTGCTCATTCACACATTGCTGTTTGTGAAGTCCTGCACACAAGATCCCACTAACACTAGTGAGATGCATGGCTAGATAGACTACTTTGGGTGCAGTTGGATGAGGGAGGAATGTTGGTCAGAAGAACTCCATGATTGACCCTCTTCAAATAGTTTCATGGCATCTTTTCTGTCCACGTGTATCACCAGAACAGGCAGGCTGGGTTTAATGTCTTATTCAAAGGGTAACGCCTCCAACATTGCAACACTTAAGTACATCGGCTTAGATTATATGCTCCATTATTTGAGTGAGGCTTGAACCCACTGCAAGAGTACTGCCTAGTGATCTAAGATGACACAAATGGATTGAATCCAATACAAAACCTTGGTTTTCTGCATATTTCGGTTTAGCTTTTCTGTGCAGAAAGTTTACCTGGTTATCTGTGGCTTTATTTGGGTAGACCAGTGGCAACCTGAATTAAATTTTCTTGGAAGTATCAAATGATAACAAATGTGCCACACTTTATAAAAAAAAAAATGTTCTTGGGATGTGGGCAACACTGGCAAGGCAACATTTACTGTCCATTTCTAGTTGCCCTGAGAAGGTGGCAGTAGGCCTGTTTGAGTTGCCTCAGTCTTTGTGGTGATGGTGCTCCCACAATGGTGTCGGGTTGGCAATTCCAGGATACTGACCCAGTGACCATGAAGGAATGGTGACTATATCCAAGTCAGGATGGTAAATGATATGAAGGGGAACTTGAAGGTGATGTTCCCATATCATTTCTACTCTTGTCCTTTGTGGTGGTAGAGGGCGCAGAGAAGAGATGTGCTCTCAAAGTAACCTTGGTGAGTTGCTGCATTGCAGTCGATACATAGTACACACTGCAGCCGCAGCATTCTGGTGATTGAAAGGGTGGATATTGAGTCCAGTGACGAAGGCACTGATCAAGCAAACCATTCTGTCCTTGATGATGTCGAGCTTCTCGTTGTTACGGGTACACCCATCCAGGCGAGGGATGAATATTCCATCACACTTATAATTTACCCTTAGAGATGATGGAGAGGGTTGAGGGGTTAGAAGGTGAGCCGTTCTTTGTCTCTACCCTGCTGTTGTAGCCAAGGTGTTAATATGGTTGGTCCAATTCAGCTTCTGGTCAATGTTGACCCCCAAGAACTTGATGGTCGGGGGGCTCATGAATGGTGCTGTTGAAGATCAGAGAAGGTGGCTTGGCTGTCTCGTGTTGAAGATTGTCATTACTTGGCACTTAAGAACATAAGAAATAGGAGCAGGAGTTGGCCATATGGCCCCTCGCGCCAGCTCCGCCATTCAATAAGATCATGGCTAATCTTCTACATCAACTCCACTTTCCTGCCCGATCACCATATCCCTTGATTCCCTTTGTGCCCAAGAATTTATTGATCTCTGCATTGCATATACTCAACGACTGAGCATCCACAGTCCTCGGGTAGAGAATTCCAAAGATTCATAACCCTCAGTGAAGAAATTTCTCCTCATCTCAGTTGTAAATGGCCAATCCCTAATTCTGAGACTATGACCCCACTTGTGGTACAAATGTTACCTGACACTTGTCCAACCAAGCCTGAGCGTGGTCCAGGTGATGATGTAGGCTGAACAATGGAATCATCAATGAATAACTCTATTCCTGACCTATAATGGAGGTACGGTCATTGATGCTGGTGGTGGGGCTGATGATACTGCCCTGATAATCTCCTGCAGTGATATCTTGAACATAGGAACAGGAGTAGGCCATTTAGCCTTTCGAGCCTGTTCCGCCATTCAATGAGATCATGGCTGATCTGCGAGTTAACTCAGTATACCCGCCTTTGCCCCATATCCCTTAATACCCTTGGTTAACAAAAAGCTATCAATCTCCGATTTAAAATTAACAATTGATCTAGCATCAATTGCTGTTTGCAGAAGAGTTCCAAACTTCTATCACCCTTTGTGTGTAGAAGTGTTTCCTAATTTAACTCCTGAAATGTCTGGCTCTAATTTTTAGACTATGTCCCCAACCAGTGGAAATAGTTTCTCTCTATCTACCCTATCTGTTCCCCTTAATATCTTGAAAACTTCGATCAAATCACTCCCAATCCTTCTAAATTCCAGGGAATACAACCCTAGTTTGTGTAATCTCTCCTTGTAATTTAACCCCTGGAGTCCAGGTATCATTCTGGTAAACATACGCTGCACTCTCTCCAAGGCCAATGTATCCTTCCTAAGGTGTGATGCCTGGAACTGCTCACAGTACTCTAGGTGTGGTTTGACCAGGGCTGCAGCATAATTTCTACCCCCTTGTATTCTAGTGCTCCAGATATAAAGACCAGCATGCCATTAGCCTTTTTGATGATTTTTCTGTACCTGTTCGTGACATTTTAATGATCTATGTACCTGGACCCCCAAGTCTCTTTGGACCTCCACTATTTTTAGCACCATTTAGAAAGTACCCTATTCTATCCTTTTTAGCTCCAAAGTGGATGACCTTACATTTGCCTACATTGAAATCCATTTGCTACAGTTTTGCCCATTCACTTAATCTATCAATATCTTTGTTGTAATATGCTTTCATCTACACTGCCAACAATGCCGCCTATCTGTGTCATCGCAAATTTGGATATGTGACTTTCTATCACATGATCTAAGTCATTAATAAATACAGTGAATAGTTGAGGCCCCAACACACATCCCTGCGGGACACCACTAATCAATTAGAGTACCTACCCTTATCCCTACTCTCTGTCTCCTGCCGCTCATCCAATTTCCTAACCAGGTCAGCAATTTGCCTTCAATTCCATGGGCTTCAGCCTTTGTTAACAGTGTCTTGTGAGGGACTTTATCAAATGCCTTCTGGAAATCCATATAATTAACATCCATTGACATTCCCCTGTCCACTACTTTAGTCACCTTCAAAAAATTCAATCAGGTTCGTCACTCATGACCTACCCTTTACAAATCCATGCTGGTTCTCTCTGATCAGCTGAAAAGTTTCAAGGTGTTCAGTTACTCTATCGTTAATTATAGACTCTAGTAATTGCCCGACAACAGATGTTAGGCTAAGTGGTCTATAATTCCCTGGTTTCCCCCTCTCACCATTCTGAAATAGCAGACTGAGGCTGTGACATCATTACTCGAGTTCCTCGGTGACTGGCATCAGTTATGACTGGAAGGTTTTCTTCGACCCCCCCGCCATTGACTTCAGTTTTGCTTGGGTTCCTTGATGCTATATAGTCAACTGCTGCCTTGATGTCGAGAGCAGCTACTCTTGCCACTTCTGGCATTTTAGCTCTTGCATCCATGTCTGGATCAAGCTGTGATGAGGTCTGGAGCTGAGTGGTTCTGCCAAAATTCAAGCTGGTGAGTAGGTGTTGCTTGATGGCACTATTGTGGCTCCTTCCAACACGTCACTGATGAATGGGAGGAGACTGATAGGGTGGTAATTGGATAAATTAGTTCCAACATGTTTTGTGAATTTGGCTGGGCAATCTCCCAGATTGACTGCTGGATAAATGTGACCCTCTAAATAAAGGGAAGTAAATTTTGGGAGCATTGGCGGGGAGAAGAAAGTTTTGCTTTCCATGAGCTCCCACATGCCACAGTCCTGACACACAGCCTGCCCTGCCATCTAAGAACATAAGAAATAGGAGCAGGAGGAGGCCATTTGGCCCTGCTCCACCATTCAATAAGATCATGACTGATCATCTACCTCATCTCAACTTTCCTGCACTCTCCCCATATCCCTTGATTCCCTTAATATTCAAAAATCTATCAATCTCTGTCTTGAATATAGTCGCAACACTACAGACTTCTTGCAGAAACTCAGCACCCATGGACCAGTTGAACCAGGAACACTCCTCGTCACGATGGACGTATCGGCACTCTACACCAATATCCCCCACAATGGCGGCATCGCTGCGACAGCCTCAGTACTCAACACCAACAACAGCCAATCTCCGGACGCCATCCTACAACTCATCCGCTTCATCCTTGACCACAATGTCTTCACCTTCGACAACCATTTTTTTACCCAAACACACTGAACAGCCATGGGGACCAAATTCGCACCCCAATACGCCAACATCTTCATGCACAAGTTCGAGCAAGACTTCTTCGCTGCACAGGACCTCCAACCAACGCTGTACACCAGATACATCGACGACATCATCTTCCTTTGGACCCACGGCGAAGGATCACTGAAAGGACTACACGATAGCATCAACAGGTTCCATCCCACCATCAAACTCACCATGGACTACTCCTCAGAATCGGTTTCATTCTTGGACACACGAATCTCCATCAAAGACGGACGCCTCAGCACTTCACTCTACCGCAAGCCCACGGACAACCTCACGATGCTCCACTTCTCCAGCTTCCACCCTAACCACGTTAAAGAAGCCATCCCCTATGGACAAGCCCTGCGAATACACAGGATCTGCTCAGACGAGGAGGAACGCGATGGACACCTACGGACACTGAAAGACGCCCTCGTAAGAACGGGATATGACGCTCGACTCGTCGATCGACAGTTCCGACGGGCCACAGCGAAAAACCGCATAGACCTCCTCAGAAGACGAACACGGGACACAACCAACAGAGTACCTTACGTCGTCCAGTACTTCCCCGGAGCGGAAAAACTACGCCATGTTCTTCGCAGCCTTCAACATGTGGGCAACACTGTGACATAGTGGTTAGCACTGGTGCCTCACAGCGCCAGGGACCCGGGTTCGAATCCGGCCTCGGGTGACTGTCTGTGTGGAGTTTGCACATTCTCCCCGTGTCTGCGTGGGTTTCCTCCGGGTGCTCCGGTTTCCTCCCACAGTCCAAAAATGTGCGGGTTAGGTTGATTTGGCTATGATAAATTGACCCTTGGTGTTAGGGGGGGATTAAATATGTGGGGTTATGGGGATAGGATGGGATATGTTAGGGGGAATTAAATACGTGGGGTTACGGGGGTAGGGTGGGATATGTGTACTGTGGGGATTAAAGCAGGGACAGGGTACTGGATTTGGATGATCAGCCATGATCGTATTGAATGGTGGAGCAGGCTCGACGGGCCGAATGGCCTACTCCTGCTCCTAGATTCTATGTTTCTATGTCATCGATGACGACGAACACCTTGCTAAGGCCATCCCCACGCCTCCACTACTCGCCTTCAAGCAGCCGCCTAACCTCAAAAGTACCATCGTTCGCAGCAGATTACCCATCTTTCAGGAGAACAGCAACCACGACACCACACAACCCTGCCACGGCAACCTCTGCAAGACATGCCAGATCATGGACACAGATACCATCATCACACGTGAGGACACTACCCACCAGGTACACGGTACATACTCACGTGACTCGGCCAACGTTGTCTACCTGATACGTTGCAGTAAAGGATGCCCCAGAGCATGGTACATCGGCGAGACCATGCAGACACTGAGACAACGTATGAGCGGACACCGCGCAACAATCGCCAGGCAGGAGGGTTGCCTCCCAGTCGGGGAACACTTCAGTCAGGGGCATTCAGCCTCGGATCTGCGGGTAAGCGTTCTCCAAGGCGGCCTTCGGGATACACGACAGCGCAAAATCATAGAGCAGAAACTGACAGCCAAGTTCCGCACTCATGAGGATGGCCTCAATCGCGATATCGGGTTCATGTCACGATACAGAACGTGACTTGACATCATGGCCGGTCTTTCCAGGTTTTTAAAAAAAAACTAACACAAGAACCAACACAAATGGAGAGGATATGCAGCCAGCAGGTGTTTTGGCACGTTGGACCCCCTGGGACACATCTCATTGTCTTGGCTGTGCTCTTAGTGTGTCTTTGATGTAGGGAAAGATTTGAATACATTTTTTCTGTGTTTATATTGTGAATTCTGGGAGATTCTCTCACAGCTACCCTACCTGAAGAAGGAGCGACAGCTCCGAAAGCTTGTAATTTTAAATAAATCTGTTGGACTATAACCTGGTGTTGTGCGACTTCTCACTTTTGTCCACCCCAGTCCAACACCGGCATCTCCGCATCTTGAATATATTCAACGACTGAGCCACCACAGTCCTCTGGGGTAGAGAATTCCAAAGATTCACCACCCTCTGAGTGAAGAAATTTCTCCTCATCTCAGTCCTAAATGGTCGACCCCTGGTTCTAGACTCCCCAGCCAGGGGAAACATCCTCCCTGCATTTACCCTGTCAAGCCCTGTAAGAATTTTGTATTTTTCAATGAGATCACCTCTCATTCTTCTAAACGCGAGAGAATATCGGCCGAGTCCACTGAATCTCTCCTCATAGGACAATCCCCCCATCCCAGGAACCAGTCATGTGAACCTTTGTTGCACTCCCTCGATGGCAAGTATATCCTTCCTCAGGTAAGGAGACCAAAACTGTACACAATACTCCAGGTGTGGTCTCACCAGGGCCTCATATAATTGCAGTAAGACATCTACTTTATTTTCTCAGTGCCCTGTTACCACGTCCTTAATAATAGATTCTAGTGTTTTCCCTACTACTGATGTCAGGCTAACTGGTCTGCAGTTCCCCGTTTTCTCTCTCCCTCCTTTCTTTAATAGTGAGGTTACATTTGCTACCTTCCAATCCGCAGGAACCGTTCTAGAATCTATGGAATTTTGGAAAATGATAACCAATGCATCCACGATCTCTATAGCCACCTCTTTCAAAACTCGAGGATGTGGGCCATCAGGTCCAGGGGATTTATCAGCTTTCAGTCCCATTAATTTCTCCAGTACTTTTTTTTACTAATACTAATTTCTTTTAGTTCCTCATTCTTGCTAGGCTCTTGGTTCTCCACTATTTCCGCAAAGTGTTTTGCGTCTTCCGTGAAGACCGACACAAAGTATTTGTTTAATTTCTTTGCCATTTCCTTATTCCCTATTATAACTTCTCCTGTCTCAGCCTGTAAGGAACCCACATTTACTTTCGCTAATCTTTTCCTTTTTACATACCTATAGAAGCTTTTAAAGTCTGTTTTTATGTCTCTTGCTAGTTTACTCTCATTCTATTTTCCCTTTCTTTATCAATTTCTTGGTCCTCCTTTGCTGAATTCTAAAATCCTCCCAATCCTCAGGCTTACTACTCTTTTTGGCAACATTTTAAGCTGCTTCCTTTGATCTAATACTATCTTTAACTTGTTAGCCACGGTTGGCCCACTTTTCCTGTGGCGTTTTTGTGCCTTAAAGGAATGTATAATTGTTGTAAATTATGTATTAATTCTTTAAATTCTAGCCATTGCTTATCTACCATCATATCTTTTAATCTAGTTTCCCAATCTACCTTCGCCAACTCACCCCTCATACCTTTGTTTTATTTAGATTTAAGACCCTAGTTTCGGATTTAACTAAATCACTTTCAAACTCAGTATAAAATCTCTAGTCTTTTTTTATTTACTTGCTTATTGATAGCCTGAATTAGAAGTAGGTAGACAGCTTCTGTTTATAAAAAAAAAACCAAATTACTTACTGTTTACTCACCCGATTTACTCACACTCAGCTCCTCCACCGTGCTCGTCGTGACGTCACTTTTTCAGATTTTCCCGTGCATTGTTTTCACTCCCCGAGATAGTCACTGACAGAGACGATTGGCAAGTCATTTGAAATCTATTGTATAATTCTCTAAATTTAAATTTGGCAAAATAAATTTATATTTGAAGTTGATCTGTATTATTTTGGAATATTATGAAAACTGCATTGCAGTAATGGATTGCTCACCTCATTATCCTTATCAAAAAGCTACTCCTGATTCTCTCAAACAGCCGAGCTGGTATTCTGTGTCGGGCAGAGCTAACAAGATTATAAATAAAATATCACAGTCCACATGCTTTGGTATCCCTTAGCTGAACCATGCTTAGAGTATGTTGTATCTAGCTCTAATTGGGTGTTAATGGTTCCCAGGAAAATTACTGCAGGAAAATTGCTTCAGCTGCAGCAGTTTAATTTTTCAGGCTATTTGCGTTCAGTATTTTAGCACCTATTGTGGGTAGTGTTTGGCCATAATTTGAATCAATATTGAAGGTTTGTAATGAAGCAAGTTGTGTATCTGGTTTATGACTTGTATTATGTTTGATTCAGCATAATCTAGCTCGTAAATAATTAAACCACCTTGTACAAAAAATGTAGAGTTTATTGGAAACTGCATGGCACTGGAGGGTTTTGCTCTGGAGAAATGATGTTGCCCTAACATTAGTGTTTTGGAAGGATTGATTATATTAGCTAACAGCAGCGCTGCTAGCTCGAAAGATACACATGCTGATTGGAGATTTATATTTGGTTGCTGAAGTACAGTGTAGCTTGTCACTGCCATGAACACAAGATTATTACATCTAAGCATTTGATTTCTTACGTAGCTGCTCTACTTGACTTTCTGGTCCCCTGCATTTCACTAATGATTGAAACCTTAGATACTCAAATTTAAGTGAATGCCATACATCCCAGTTTTTATTCATTTTCATCCTCCATGTACCCATACTACCCTGACTAGTTGGATCATTGTGCATCACTAACTTCCATGAGGCCAGTCACAGCACTTGCTCAGCCCGTCTTGACGGAGATCAACTGAGACATCAGAGTAGGGATTGAACCATCACCTGCAATTTCCCCTCAAAGTTACACACCATCCAAACTTGCAAATATATCGCCGATCCTTCATCGTCACTGGATTAAAATCCTGGAACTCCCGGCTCACCACCACCTTCTCAAGGGCAATTAGGGATGGGCAATAAATGCTGGCCTTGCCAGCGATGCCCACATCCCGTGAACGAATTAAAAAAAAACTGTAACTTCCTGGTCTGTATAGCTCAGCTAGTCATTGTCTTAATTAGCTAAGCCACTGGGGGACCTCAACAAGTAGACACTTTATGGGTAGTTTAAATTTAGATGAAAATGAGCTAATTGGTCCAAAAATTGAGAATTTTGTACTCGGCATTGGAATATTTGAGCTTTGGCTGCTATGATGTCCAATTTAAGTGAAAGTTATGTAAGGAAATATGGAATAAACAAAGATAATTTAGTATCAAGCTCTTCCACTGACTGCACATTTTGTCTCCTGAGGGAATAACTTGCAAAGTCACTTCTTAACTTCCGAGGTAATTAGAAGAAACTCTGTTCAACCACACAGCTTGTATTCATTCTTGGCTGGTTGTTCCCATGGCAGTTTGGGAATCATTGTGTTGCACATAGTTTTTAATAATCTCTATACTTGTTCATATACCCTTTTAAACTGCATTTATACTGTGGAAACCCATGCTAGTACTGCCAGTTCCTGAAGTACAAGTCTCACACAGCTGGCTACTTCCTTAGTGATTCTAGCAGGTTTGCCTTCAGGTTATAGCCAGCTGCGTGAGACCCATGTGTCAGGAACCAACAGTATTAGTACAGGTCTTGTGTAATATAAAAGCAGCTTTAATCCTGTTCCCAATCAGATATTTATTCAGCTGTTTAAACAAAAAAGTGTTAATTGTTTGGCTTTAACTTTTAGGTATTTGTTCCCAGTCTATCTCTAAAAATGTTAAGCAAAAGACAAATGTAGTGGTGCCTTACCTGATGTAACACACTAAATGTGCAGATATTTTTCATAACATTCAGGATGATGTAACTTCATTCATGTTTAATACATAGCAGTTTATTTTACCATTTTGGGGTCTATGTGTAAGTTGCAAGATGCTAGAAACAAATGTTAATAAGGAAATGTATGCATTTCCATGGAAGGCTATTGATTAATTTATAGAATGAAAACTGTAGATATTTCTTTGTGTTTTACACCAAAGCTTTGAAATGTTCATAGTTTCAGTATATTTCAGCCAGGGCTTTGACCTAAGCTCTCTTGCCTTGCTGACCATCTGTAGGTAATGCTGAAACCAATTTTCCTAGTGAAAGGATATTTGTGCAGGTAAAGGAGAAATTTGCTGGGCTATGGGGAAAGAGCAGGGGAGTGGGAGTAATTGGATAGCTCTTTCAAAGCACAGGCACGATGGGCTGAATGGTCTGCTTCTGTGCTGTACGATTCTATGAAGTAAAAGTGTGGTTTTTGGGATCTGAAACACAAAAATATTGAACAAAAAGTTCCCAAAGTGACAGTGTTAAAATATTCATTATTGCGTAAAACTGAATTTGAATGGTTTGCTTGGCATTATCTACAGTTAGTAATTAAAAAAAAAAAATATCCTTTGAATGCAGTGTAGACCAAGGTTTGAAGGGAATTCTACTAATTCCGCAATAAGTGCTCGCAGCCGCAATCTGGAACAGTGACGTGCTGCAGCTTCCAGTAGCGAGTTGTACTGTTAAGATACCTTCAAAGCTTTGTTAATCTATGTTCTGCAGACTCGCAAGCTGGTCCCTTTGTCCCATTTTCAATTCAGCTGTATGGAGCCACAAAACTAAGTCAAATCTGTTAGAGTAATGTTAACTGCTTGAAGTGAAAACTTGATTTAATGATTTTGTTTGTCTGTCAAACAAAAATAAGCCTTCGTGGACAAGCTAAGAAGGTTTGCAAGGTACTAGTTCAGTACCTGGAATACAAAAGAAATCTGTTACTAAAAGCATTTGTTTTTGGGGATAATGCTGCTATTAATTATGCTTTCTAATAAAGGTAAACCCAATGAATTTAAGGTGCTCTAGGTGAGTGATGTCAGTGCTGGGAGTGGAACACCTTCAGAATCAAGCCCACCCTGGTCACGTACAGATGCAGCTCCCTGCACTCTTATTTCACAGCAAAGACTGTAGCCTATCTGAGTGAGACTGGCAATTTACAGTTAGTTTTGTGCTGCAGATTTACACCTGTTAGGAATTGGGTTGAGACTGTTGATGCTCGTTTGGCATGCTTAAGGCTTTCATCCCATCAATCTGGTCTGGATCTGAACCCTGATTTCGCAGCTGGAAAGGACAGTGTTATAGAACATAGAACAGTACAGCACAGTACAGGCCCTTCGGCCCTCGATGTTGTGCCGAGCATTGTCCGAGACCAAGATCAAGCTATCACACTCCTTATCACTCTGGTGTGCTCCATGTGCTTATCCAATAACCGCTTGAAAGTTCCTAAAGTGTCCGACTCCACTATCACAGCAGGCAGTCCATTCCACACCCCAACCACACTCTGAGTAAAGAATCTACCTCGGACATCCCTTCTATATCTCCCCCCATGCACCTTATAGTTATGCCCCCTTGTAACAGCTGCCTCTACCCGAGGAAATAGTCTCTGAACATCCACTCTATCTATCCCCCTCATCATCTTATAAACCTCTATTAAGTCGCCTCTCATCCTCCTCCGCTCTAAAGAGAAAAGCCCCAACTCCCTCAATCTTTCCTCATAAGACCTCCCCCCCCCAAACCAGGCAGCATCCTGGTAAATCTCCTTTGCACTCTTTCCAATGCTTCCACGTCCTTCCTATAGTGAGGTGACCAGAACTGCACACACTATTCCAAATGTGGTCTCGCCAAGGTCCTGTACAGTTGCAGCATAACCTCACGGTTCTTAAACTCAAACCCTCTGTTAATAAACGCCAACACACCATAGGCCTTCTTTATTGCTCTATCCACTTGAGTGGCAACCTTCAGAGATCTGTGGATATGAACCCCCAGATCCCTCTGCTCCTCCACGTTCCTCAGAACCCTGCCGTTGACCCTGTAATCCTTATTCAAATTTGCCCTACCAAAATGAATCACCTCGCACTTATCAGGGTTGAATTCCATCTGCCATTTTTCGGCCCAGCTCTGCATCCTATCAATGTCTCTTTGCAGCCTACAACTGCCCTCCACCTCATCCACTGCTCCACCAATCTTGGTGTCATCAGCAAATTTACTGATCCACCCTTCAGTCCCCTCCTCCAAGTCATTGATAAAAATCACAAACAGCAGAGGACCCAGCACCGACCCCTGTGGCACACCGCTGGTAACTGGTCTCCAGTCCGAAAATGTTCCATCCACCACCACCCTCTGCCTTCTATGAGATAGCCAGTTACTTATCCAATCGGCCAAATTTCCCTCTATCCCACAACTCCTTACTTTCTTCATGAGACGACCATGGGGAACCTTATCAAACGCCTTACTAAAATCCATGTATACGACATCAACTGCTCTACCTTCATCTACACACTTAGTTACCTCCTCAAAGAATTCAATCAAATTTGTTAGGCAAGACTTACCCTTCACGAATCCGTGTTGACTATCCCTGATTAAGTTGCCCCTTTCCAAATGGTCATAAATCCTATCCCTCAGGACCTTTTCCATTATCTTACCAACCACCGAAGTAAGACTAACCGGCCTATAATTACCAGGGTCATTCCTATTTCCTTTCTTGAAGAGAGGAACAACATTCGCCACTCTCCAGTCCTCTGGCACCATTCCCGTGGACAGTGAGGACCCAAAGAGCAAAGCCAGAGGCTCTGCAATCTCCTCCCTTGCCTCCCAAAGAATCCTAGGATATATCCCATCTGGCCCAGGGGACTTATCGACCCTCAGGTTCTTCAAAATTGCTAAAACATCTTCCCTCAGAACATCTACCACCTCCAGCCTATCCACCTTTATCACACTCTCATCCTCAAGAACATGGCCCCTCTCCTCGGTGAACACTGACGAAAAGTATTCATTCATCACCTCTCCTATCTCTTCTGACTCCATGCACAAGTTCCCACTACTGTCCTTGACCGGCCCTACCCTCACCCTGGTCATTCTTTTATTTCTCACATAAGAGTAAAAGGCCTTGGGGTTTTTCTTGATCCGACCCGCCAAGGACTTCTCATGCCCCCTCCTAGCTCTCCTAAGCTCTTTTTTTAGCTCATTCCTTGCTACCTTGTACCCCTCAATCGACCCAACTGAACCTTGTTTTCTCATCCTTACATACGCTTCCTTTTTCCTCTTGACTTGACATTCAACCTCTTTTGTGAACCATGGTTCTCTCACTCGGCCATTTCCTCCCTGCCTGACAGGGACATACCTATCAAGGACACGCAGTAATTGCTCCATGAAAAAGCTCCACTTTTCGTTTGTGCCTTTCCCTGATAGTTTCTGTTCCCATCTTATACTCCCTAATTCTTGCCTAATCGCATCATAATTACCCCTCCCCCAATTATAAACCCTGCCCTGCCGTATGGCCCTATCCCTCTCCATTGCAATAGTGAAAGTTACCGAATTGTGGTCACTATCTCCAAAGTGCTCTCCCACATACAAATCAAACACTTGGCCCGGTTCATTACCCAGTACCAAATCCAACGTGGCCCCACCTCTTGTCGGCCTATCCACATATTGTGTCAGGAAACCCTCCTGCACACACTGTGCAAAAACTATCCCATCCGAACTGTTTGACCTATAAAGGTACCAATCAACATTTGGAAAGTTGAAGTCACCCATGACAACTACTCTGTGACCTCCACACCTATTCATAATCTGCTTTGCAATTTCTTCCTCCACATCTCTATTACTATTTGGGGGCCTGTAGAAAACTCCTAACAACGTGACCGCTCCTTTCCTATTTCTAACTTCAGCCCATATTACCTCAGACGGCAGATCCCCCTCGAACTGCCTTTCTGCCGCTGTTAAACTATCCTTGATTAACAATGCTACTCCTCCACCTTTCTTACCAACTTCCCTACTCTTACTGAAACATCTATACCCCGGAACTTCCAACAACCATTCCTGTCCCTGTTCTAACCATGTCTCCGTAATGGCCACCACATCGTAGTCCCAAGTACCAATCCACGCTCCAAGTTCTCCTACCTTATTCCGGATGCTCCTTGCATCCAATAATCCAGTGTACTATCCAGTACCCAAAAGGGTTTTGGTATCTAGTGGTTAATGGGCACGTTTTGAACATTAGCAGCACCACATACAGCATTTCATGTTTCAAAGTGAATATGTAGTGTATTTGGTCAGTAGCTGTAACGTCATTTGCTGGAGCCTGACCTTGGAGTGTTTTTTTTTTAGACCTCTTTAGGTGGTGGACCATTCTAGCAAATTTTTTGGTTCTCCCATAAGCTGCTCAAAGTGGCAGATGTTACGTTCTTTGAGTGTTGATTTTTAGTGGTGTCATGGTTGGAAGTGCCTTGTGTCAGTTTATAATATATCCGTAGATTGGGTGGCAATATCTGGCAAATTATTCTGGATATGTTATAAATGCAAGCCCGTATTGATGGATGTTCTGAACTGTTTGGGAGAAGGTGTGTATTCTTCAGTGTAGTTTTGGCAGGGAAGAGGGAAGTACCAAGTACCTGCTGCTGAGGGCACACTGTCGACATAAAAACACCGATACAGTTGGATCTTCAGAGATGAACGCTCTCAACTAGACCTGGCAAGCTGTAGCAGACAGCAGCAACTTGAGTTAGAATTGTTGGGATTTTTTAAAGTTTCACTATTTTGACAAAGGACCCTTGCTCGAAATAATCAGGACCTGGAGTTTGGCTTCTTTCCTCCCTCCACCGAGAAAAAAATCCCCACCCTGTGCAGCTAAGCACACAGGGCACTACATGAATTCTCAACTATGAGCAAGATTGCTTTTAGGAGCACTGACAATTTTGCAAGTGCTCTGTAACTTCTCCAAGTTCTGTTGGGTAACAGTGAGTTGGAACCGAACTCGATTTGCCCTTTCCTGAATCTTAGTTGCTAAGAAATTGAGATACTGGATTCTGGCCTGATGCTGTTTAAAATATCAATGTTATTTCTCAGTTCGCCACTGTGTATTGTCAAAAATAGTTGAAGAGATTGAAATGCTCGGTATCTGACTTAAATTTATGCAGTTCTTTGCGTCAAAACTTTATCTGATTAGATTGAATGTGCCAATTCTATAATACATGAATATTCGGACTGAAGGATCTGTATAATTCAATCACAAGTCTTGCAATACTTGCTGTTAATTCAGTCTACTCAGTTAATATAATGGCATAGTTAACATGATCAAGGAAGTTGATAGTGAGGCTTCTCTTAGTTTAGTAGAGACTTTTGAAGTTAGTGATGCAGATTCTTTCGGGATCAATTTCTTCATGTCAGTTGTTATCTCTACTGACTACAAATTGGAAGATGAGTGTAGCTCTGAACTTGTCCACTGAATTCCATGTTCTGAGAGAATATGGGAGAAGTGAGCATTTGTCATGGGGAAACTCCACAGCTGTATGACAGCGTCGCTTAATATTCTGTGTCTGAATTATCTCTGAAGCATTCTACTGCCGCTAATGGGAGACGCTAAGAGGATGAATTTTTCCCCTTAGGTTTTTGGGGGAGTGGAGACACAAATGCAGGAAGTGCAATATTATGGCTTTAAAAACTCCCCTTGTATGCAACTCACCTAACTTGGGGTTGATTGTACATCTGGTCAAGTCGATCATGTTTCCACTGACCATAAATGAAGTGAAGCCCATTGTCCAACTTGACTGCTCCAGCATAATGTATTCTTCATACTTGCTGCACAAACCTTAAACAGCTGAGCGCTATTCTACTTTCTTTTAGTTTGAATCTTGCTTAAATTCCAATTCCTGTTAACTCTAGCAGCAGTTACCATTTTCATACACCTTTGCAGAATGTTTCATTTACAGCTCTGACGACCTATGGGGGATGAAGACATTTTATGCAGTTCCTCTGGCTGTGACTTTAGAGAGATGAGTACATAGATTCTATTTTTGACCGTTCCATAATTTTTTTAATCTAGGTTCAAATTGAGACAGGAAAGATAATTATTAAGCTGCTTTAATCTAGTTGTACTGGTTGGGTAAAATTATGTGTTGCTATGTTAATGGTTCATATTCTACACATTTTCTTGGATGTATTTGAATGTACTTGAGAACTAATTTGCAAGTTTATGGGGGAAAAAGTTGGGGTGTGGGACTGAATTGGACAGCTCTTTCAAGGAGCCAAATGGCCGCCTCCTGTGCTGTGAGATCCTATGATTTTATTTGGATATCCTCTAGAATAAGCATTTACATTGTAAGTAAAAACTTAGTTCTTTAGTGGAAATGCTGAATTTTTCAAGAGTGGATCAACAATGTATTTTTGTGCTCTTTGTTCACTCACCGCAGGTTTCCAGCCCTTTGCAGTGCAATGGCAATTAAGATGCGGAGCAGTGGTAATTAGTCTAGCAACAGCAACAACTTGCGTTTATATAGCACCTTTAATATAGTAGAACGTTCCAATACGCTCACTGGAGCTTTATCAAACAAAATTTGACACTGAGCCACATGAGATATTGGGGCAGGACCAAGGAGGTCGGTTCTAAACAGTGTCTTAAAGGAGGAAAGAGAGGTAGAGAGGCGGAGAGGTTTAGGGAGGCAATTCCAGAGCTTAGGGTCTAGGCAGCTGAACACACTGCCACCAATGGTGGAGCGATTAAAATCGGGGATGCACAAGAGGCCTGCATTGGAGGAGCGCCGATATCTCGGAGGGTTGTAGGGCTTGAGGAGATTAGAGATAGGGTGGGTACTGTGTGATAGAATGGGAGGTTGCACCACTAATTCTGCTCACAGCAAATTCCCAATTGCAGCTATGCTATGAGAGGCTTTTACTTACCTAACAACAATTACTGCTGAGTGCATTTCAGTCATAAAAATGACTGTTATAGAAGTAATGGTTGATCTCCCTTGGCATTGCATACGGGGAGTCATAATCATGTGCAATATTCAAGTCAAAGAAAGTTAGAAGTTGGGGGGGATAACTGGATCCAAATGAGGGAACAGTGGGTTGGGAAGGAGGAGGATTTGAGGGGTGGCGGAAGGTGAATAAGAGGGGTTGGGGGGAGAGACGCAGGGAAAGCAGTTGGGCAGGGCCAGTGCAGCTGCTCCCTGTCGTGGAGAAGGAAGATTGCTGGCTGCTCAATAGGAAAAGGGAGAGAGCCAATGTTGGGGCCACAGTGGCACTGAGATTCAGGGAAGGAATACCAGAAGGTATGTTCTTGCTGGGGAGTGGGGGCAGGGGAATCCACAGGCCAAAATAGTCTAGCGGAGATGGGGAGGGCTGAATTACTGCTGTGGTTTGTTCAGTGGGGTGGGGCCGTCACCTGCTGAAATGCTACTCAACTGGGAGAGCGAGTAACTAATGCTGCTCTGGGGAACCAGGGGCCAAAAATAACTGCTTGTTGAAGGAGGTGTCTGAGGTGGGAAGATGTGTTGCTCAGTTGGATAGGGTGCTGCAAAATAATTCTTTGCGATGGGTCAAAATGCGATTGGGAGTTGATCTGGACCCCATAACATTGTGTGACAGGGACATTAGCAGTTTGGTTGGGGCTGGACAGATCAGGACACCAGTTTGACATGTAGTTCTGGTTCTTGGACAGCTGCACAGGTTGTGCTTATTTGAGGCCCAAGTACTGAAGATCAGATAGCTCATTGGGTTGAGAGAATCCAGCGTTACATCAGTGGGACTGTGGGCCAATAAGATGTGGAATTCGGGTGGGAAGGAAAATGGCTGGTTGAGGAGTTGGCTGTTGCAAAGCGGATGTGGTCTGGTAGGTGATTTAGCGAGATGGGGCTAGAATTGGCATGCAGGGGAATGAGTTTGCAAGGGAGAGGAGGCCTGGTGAGTGAGGCTGTTTTTCAAAAGAAATATGACCAGATAAAACTGTGTGTGCTGCTGTTGTTTGAGGAATAACTGGAGAGGATACTCGGCAAAGTGCCCTGTGCCTCTTCGGAGCGTGCTAGGTCTACCTGAACCAGCAACTGGACAGTTTGACATCTCGTCCAAAAGAAATCATCTCTATCAATGCAGTACTCACTCAGTACTGCACTCCTGGTCTGTAGTGCGACTTGAACCCACCACTTTCTGACTTGGGTGAGTGTTACCAACTGGGCCAAGCTGACAGTTGCGTTTTATTTTTTTCGAATTATCTTTTAAAGGTGTTCTAATTTCTGTCCAAGTTTCAAATTTGCATTTGAACTCTTGTCTACTCAAATTAAAGTAAGGGGAGCGGAAGAAATGCTATAATACTGCCTGTCCATGAGTGTGAGCATCACCATAATAAGTTGAAGACATGAATTTATTAATCTGTTTGTGACTTCTGTACCAAATATAACACGAGCTGTGATATGGTTCCACATTTGAATGCTTTGTAAGTAAAATTTATTTGCTAATCGTTTTCTTAATATACAAATATAATACTGTCCTGGATACGTATATCTTCAGATCTTTCAGTACAATGAGCTGTAATTTTAATTTAACCCGCCCATGGAGAAACTGACGGGCTCTGGTGCAACATTGGTTTAACGCCCCGTCCAATTCTACTCCCTTGAAGTCAGTGGAGAGTAATATTGTGTGGGGTTTAAAACCAGCGTGCTACCCGATCCTGTGGATTACCCCATCCCCTCTTCATGGTTTCACTCTCAGCACCCCATGAAGTCTCATGGCATCAGGTCAAACATGGGCAAGGAAACCTGCTGATTACCACCTACCGCCCTCCCTCAGCTGAGGAATCAGTACACCTCCATGTTGAACACGACTTGGAAGAAGCACTGAGGGTAGCAAGGGCACAGAATGTACTCTGGGTGGGGGACTTCAATGTCCATCACCAAGAGTGGCTTGGTTGCACCAGTACGGACCGAGCTGGCCAAGTCCCGAAGGACTTAGCTGCCAGACTGGGCCTGCAGCAGGTGGTGAGAACACCAACACGAGGGAAAAACCTTCCTGACCTCGTCCTCACCAATCTACCTGTCGCAGGTGCATCTGTCCATGACAATATTGGTAGCAGTGACCACCGCACAGTCATTGTGGAGACGAAGTCCTGTCTTCACACTACGGACACCCTCCATCATGTTGTGTGGCACTGCCACTGTGCTAAATGGGATAGATTCAGAACAGATCTAGCAGCTCAAAACTGGGCATCCATGTGGCACTGTGGGCCATCAGCAGCAGCAGAATTGTACTCCACCACAATCTGTAACCTCATGGCCCGGTATATCCCTCACTCTACCATTACCATCAAGTCAGGGGACCAACCCTGGTTCAATGAGGAGTGTAGAAGAGCATGCCAGGAGCAGCACCAGGCATACCTAAAAATGAGGTGCCAACCTGGGGAAGCTGCAACACAGGAGTTGTTTAGCTGCATGCTAAACAACTCCCTACCTAACAGCACTGTGGGAGTACCTTCACCGCACTGACTGCAGCGGTTCAAGAAGGCGGCTCACCACCACCTTCTCAAGGGTAATTAGAGATGGGCAATAAATGTTGACCTTGCCAGCGACCCCCACATCCCATAAACTTTGGTGAGGATGAGGTCAAGTAGGTTTTTCCCCTCGTGTTGGTTCTCTCTCCACCTGTCGCAGGCCCAGACTGGCAGCTATGTCCTTCAGGACTCCACCAGCTCGGTCAGTAGTGGTGCTGCCGAGCCACTTTAGCTGCTTCATCAATGACCACCTTTCCATCATAATGTCAGAAGTTGGGATGTTGCAATGAATAATTGCACAATATTCAGTTCCATTCGCAACTCCTCAGATAATGAAGCAATCTCTGCCTGCATGCCGCAAGACCTGGACGACATTCAGGCTTGGGCTGATAAATGGCAAGTAACATTCATGCCACACAAGTGCCAGGCAATGACTATCTCCAACAAGAGAGCATCTAACCATCACCCCTTGACCTTCAGTGCCTTACCATCACTGAATCCCCCAACATCAACATCCTGGGGGTCACCATTGACCAGAAACTTAACTGGACCAGCCACATGTGGTTACAAGAGCAGGTCAGATGCTGGGTATTCTGTGGCGAGTGTCTCACCTCCTGAATCCCCAAAGCCTTTCCATCATCTACAAGGCACAAGTCAGGAGTGTAATGGAATACTCTCCACTTGCCTGGATGAGTGCAGCTCCAACAACACTGAAGAAACTCTACGCCATCTTGGACAAAGCAGCCTGCTTGATTGGTACTCCATCCACCACCAAACATTCACTCCCTCCACCACCGGCGCATCATGGCTGCAGTGTGTACCAACAACAACAACAGCTTGTATTTATATAGCACCTTCAACATAGTAAAACGTCCCAAGGCGCTTCACAGGAGTATTGTAAGACAAAAATTTGACACTGAGCCACATAAAGAGAAATTAGGGCAGATGACCAAAAGCTTGGTCAAGGAGGTAGGTTTTAATGAGCGTCTTAAAGGAGGAAAGAGAGGCAGAGAGGTTTACATCTGCAAGATGCGCTGCAGCAACTCGCCAAGGCTTCTTCGACAGCACCTCCCAAACCCAAGACCTCTACCACTTAGAAGGGCAAGGGCAGCAGTTGCATGGGAACACCATCACCTCCAAGTCACACACCATCTTGACTTGGAAATATATTGCCGTTCCTTCATAGTCGCTGGGTCAAAATCTTGGAACTCTCTCCCTAACAGCACTGTGGGAGTACCTTCACCATGTGGACTGCAGCGGTTCAAGAAGGTGGCTGACCACCACCTTCTCGAGGGCAATTAGGGATCGGCAATAAATGCTGGCCTTCCCACATTCCAGGAACGAATAAAAAATAAATCTGATCTGCCAAGTACAGCATGCCAATTCAATAACACTAAACAGTAGCTAAGCAATATTATGCAGTGAAAGTTTAGCCTTGTAACCTTAGTCATAGTATTGTGTTGATGTTCAAGAACTCAAATTGAATTTCAGCTTTTTAGCTCTTAACCAGCTACTGGATATGCACAGTAATTGTAGCTTAAATCCAGTAACTATTTTATTGTTTAAAGATTTGAACCTACTCCTGTCATGTGGTGCATATTGTTCTGTTCAGTTTTATCTCGGAGGGTGACAAAATAACCGTAAATTACAACATCTAGCACACTAAAGAAATCTTGTCCCCTCCACCTTGCACTGTGGCTTCAAAGTCAAAAATACTTAACCTATTTTCTCATTATTTCCTGGTATGTTCCTGATATCTCTGTCCATGATTCAAGTTTTGTTTACAAGTAAAATGCACTTAGTTCTTTTTTTACCTCCAGACTTTTAACAGGATGATCCAGTTCTAAACTGAAGCAAAGTTTGTCCTCTGCAAAGAACAAGAAGTGCAGGAAGTGTGAACAGTAGAAGGGGAATGTGGTTTGCCAACTTTGACACACCAGATTAAAGCTTTAACAGTTTGTGAACTGGAATATTGAGGGGATTTGAGACAGCATTTTGGCCAAACGTGTCAATGAATTCCTCTACATGCCCCTTGGCCTGGGGGTGGGGTGGGGTTGGGTTGGAAGGAAAGCCCTTGCCATTTTTTAAATATATAATCTTTTGAATATAACACACACTTCC
Organism: Squalus acanthias; assembly: GCA_030390025.1. Lineage (NCBI taxonomy): Eukaryota > Metazoa > Chordata > Chondrichthyes > Squaliformes > Squalidae > Squalus > Squalus acanthias. The sequence continues at coordinate 259,196,494 of CM059425.1, forward strand.
TGTAAGTGTCACACTTACTTCCTGTAACACTTTCCTGTCATGCTATTTCTATCATGCTACTTTTAACCTAAAGTCTTAGCTAACTGATTTGCGTAGTCTCAAGTGACTTATTCTGACCTCTGCTCCTCCTAGCTCTGGTTCATCACATTCCTGAGGCCTGGAAGCACTGGGCCTTGAGAGGAATACGTTTTTAAATAGTATCTTTGGCTATGAGCCAAGAACGGTTGTAAATTTTGAAATATATATTTTTTGGTTGTCCTGCCCTGTTCCCTGCTAAAGATATTCAAAACACTTCGGTGGGGAGCAGGAAAAGGTTTCAACTCGCAACCGAAGACTGTTCTTGCTCTTTGGCTCGCTCTTGCTTTTTTGCTTTCGTTCTTTCTCTCGCTCGCTGTTGCTTTTTTGCTCTCACTCTTTATCACCCCCTACACACACTCACCTCTCGCTGAACCCCATTCCCTCTGAAAGTAGATCTTGGATATCAACACTTTGCCCCAACTACCTGTCTTATTCATACGTCTGACATTCAACAACAGGAGCACAATCTGGAAATATTCAAAATACTCCATACAAATACTAACAAATACGAACCTAAAATTATTTGCCATGTACAAATTTTTTTCATATATTTCACAAGTTTATTTTAACTTCCATTCTTTCTTAATTACAAGTCTTGAATAATGCAAAAATGTTCAAAAACAATTTCATATTTTTAAATTTATTTCACTTCAATGACTATAATTTCTCTCCACCATTTGCTCTCGTTTACATTAAGTTTTTTGCTTTAAATCTTTCTTCGACATTAAAAATATACCACAGCAATTAATTCTTAACCAGAGTAAAACATTGCCCTTCTAATACACCATATAATCTTATTCACTGTGAGCAAAGGCACAGAACAGCAACAAAAGTTTAGAAAAACTAAACGAGGCTTTGACGAACCCGGAAGTGTTTTTGTTGATTAGACTATTGGAAACTTGGAATAAGGAAAGGCTATTAGGCTCAGTAAGCCCACTCCTTCCACACACTCTGGATGACTGCCTTACTCATGATTTTCCCCACCCACAAGATCTCTATAATCTCTCTCACCCCCATGTGAATCAAAGACATCTACTAATAAAAACAGAAAATGCTGGTGGATCAGGCAGCATCTGTGGAGAGAGAAACAGTTAACGTTTCAGGTTGATGACCTTTCATCAGAGCTCAGACCTAAATAATGATTCTCCCTCTATCCAACCCAAGCTTCCCTTCAACCACCATCTGCCCCACCTGTGACGGAGACTGTAGGTCCCGCATTGGACTCATCAGTCACCTGAGAACTCATTTTTAATGTGGAAGCAAGTCATCCTCTGTTCCGAGGGACTGCCTAAGATAATCTATCCCTCAATTCGCATTCAGTATCTGTTCACTCAGAATTAACTGCATTTTCTGGAAGGGAAGTTCGAAGAAATTTTATCGTGAAAAGGATTGTTACAATATGATCTGCATTATTGGAAGTGGCTCTTGAAACCGTCAATTGGGACATTTAAAAGAGAATTTGATAGATGCTTGAAGAAAAGTATTGGCGTTGTGTTTGACGTGGAGGGGAAGTTGGAGGTGATGGTGTTCCCATAATGCTGCTATTGTCCTTCTTTGTAATAGAGCTTGGAGGATCTGTTTGAGTTGTGCAGTGCATTCTATAAATTGAACGTATTACAGCTGCAGTGTGCCAGTGGTGCAGGGGATGAATCTCTCGTCCAGTGGCAGTGAACTGCTCTGTCTAAGATGGTGTTGAGCTCCTTCAGTTTGGAGTTGTCCATCACGCTCCTTACTTCGAGATGCTGAAGTTTTGCAGTATCGGGAGGTGAGCCATTCGTCCTGGATTACCCAGCCTCGGCTCTGCTTTTGTATCCATGCTGTTAATATGGCTAGTCAAATTCCAGTCAATCGTTACCCCCAAGATGTTGGTGGGGAGCTTGGCAATGGTGGTACCAATAGAAGAAGTCAGGGAGATGGTTGAGCATTTTCTTGTTGGAGATGGTCATTGTCTGGCACTTCTAATCTTTAACTTTGTGAATTTATAGACTTGTGAATTTTCTAGTTGTGTCCTTCAGTTCTGTGCTCAGTTAAACAGCCGGCTTTCTTTGAACCCCACCAGGATGGCCTGAAGGCGCTCCGCTTCTTCCTTGAACAGAGGCCCAACCAGTCCCCATCCACCACCACCCTCCTCCGCCTGGCTGAACTTGTTCTCACATTGAACAACTTCTCCTTTGACGCCACTCATTTCCTCCAAATCAAAGGTGTTGCTTTGGGTACCCGCATGGGTCCTAGCTATGCCTGCCTTTTCGTGGGATATGTGGAACACTCTTTGTTCCAGTCCTACTCTGGTCCCCTCCCTCACCTCTTTTTCTGGTACATTGACGACTGTATCCGTGCCGTTTCCTGCTCTCGCCCTGAACTAGACAATTTCATTCACTATGCCTCCAATTTCCACCCTTCCCTCACCTTCACATGGTCCATCTCCGAGTCTTCCCTTCCCTTCCTCGACTTCTCTGTCTCCATTTCTGGGGATAGGTTATTGACCAACATTCACTACAAGCCCACTGACTCCCACCGCTACCTGGACTACACTTCCTCCCACCCCGCCTCCTGTAAGGACTCTATTCCCTTCTCCCAGTTTCTTTGTCGCCGCCGCATCTGCTCCGACGATGCCACCTTCCATACCAGTGCTTCCGACATGTCTTCCTTTTTCTTCAACCGAGGATTCCCCTCTACCGTGGTCGACACGGCCCTTGACTGTGTCCGTTCTATCTCCCGCACTTCTGCCCTCACCCCGTCCCCTCCCTCCCGGAACCACGATAGAGTTCCCCTTGTCCTCACCTTTCACCCCACCAGCCTCCACATTCAACGGATCATCCTCCGCCATTTCCGTCACCTCCAACGTGATCCCATCACCAAACGTATCTTCCCCTCACCTCCCCTTTCAGCATTCCGTAGGGACCGCTCCCTCCGACACCCTAGTCCACTCCTCTATCACCCCCAGCACCCTTTCCCCCTCGCCTGGCACCTTCCCGTGCAAGCGCAGGAGATGCAACACCTGCCCTTATACATCCTCCCCCCCCCCCTTCCCACTCTCCAGGGCCCCAAACACCCCTTCCAGGTGAAACAGCGATTTACTTGTACTTCTTGCAATCTAGTATACTGTATTCGCTGCTCACGATGTGGTCTCCTCTACATTGGGGAAACCAAACGCAGATTGGGTGACCGCTTTGCGGAACACCTCCGTTCAGTCCGTAAGGGTGACCCCGAGCTTCCGGTCGCTTGTCATTTTAATTCACCTCTTCACGCCCACTCAGACCTCACCGTCCTCGGCCTCGTGCATTGTTCCACGGAAGCTCAGCGTAAGCTCGAGGAACAGCACCTCATCTTCTGATTAGGCACTTTACAGCCTTCCGGACTCAATATCGAGTTCAACAATTTCAGATCATAACCTTGGCCCATATATATCTATCCACCCTTTTGGTTTGTGCCTTTTCCCTTTTTTTTCTCTCTCTCTCTCCCCCCACAGCAGCTGTGTCTCATTCTGCCAGCATTTCACACTTCTGAGCCACCTTTTGTTTCTTAACCTGTCCTATTACCATCTCGTCTTGCCTTGAGCATCTCTTAATGTCTCGACTTACCATAGACCACCCCTTTTGTTCTTTTATTCCTGCCCCCAGCCTCCCCCTTGCTTTTTTATCTGTTTCATTTCCTGCTTTTTTCTCAGTTCTGACGAAGGGTTTCGACCTGAAACGTTAACTCTGTTTCTCTCTCCACGGATGTTGCCTGGCCTGCTGAGTTTTTCCAGCGTTTTCTGTTGTTTCTTTGAACCCATTGTCTTGACAAATTTTAATTAAAAGCTAACAGGCTAGAAAACTAAGTAGCTACGTTGTCTCACGGATCAGCTTTCATTGTGGTGTATTATGCAAGGAACATTATTCTTGCAAGAAAACAGTCAAGGGCACTTCATTCCACTAGCATTGAAAGGCATCTTTGTATCCATCATTAAAGAAAGAACTTAGATTTATACAGCGCCTTTCACAACCTCAGTGCATCCCAAAGCGCTCTACAGCCAATGAAGTACTTCTGAAGTGTAGTCACTATTGTAATATAGGGAAACGTGGCAGCAAATTTGTGCACAGCAAGCTCCCACAATGAAGGTAGCGCCACCTTGGTACAATTAGTAGCAATTTAAAAAGCAGCAATACAATTCTGGAGTTTTGTAGCTTTATTTTTTTTTGAATGCTTCAAGATGTTTGGCATCCAGGATATTTAATACCATGTTACAGTAATGGTTTAAAATGTAAGATTAGCAATAAACTTGTTGTTCAAGATGTGTTGGTTTGATTTTAAGAGCCTGTCCTTCTGGTTGACGATTTCAATTGTTTTTAGCACATACTGACATCCTGCATTTTCATGCTTGACTAAGTTTAGAATTCAACATAAATATGTCAACATACTGTACTAATCAACTAGAGACTGGTGCAAAAGGGATTATGAATGTCTGGCTGCAGTCCGACTGCACTACTGGTCTGAGACGAGAGAGCAGCCGATCAAGTTCGTTATGTTGTGGTGGGTGTGCACCTGGCTACAAATCACACTGTCCGGAGACTCTTCTCAGCATGCATGCTTACACAGATAAACAGAACATCGCTTCCCTACTGGTAAGTTTTTAATCTTTCGATAACGTAGGTTGGAGTGTGCGCTAACGCAGAACATTTAAAAGAGACTCTGCCGTAACTTTATCAAGTATCCTGGAGATCCGCTCAAATCGATTTTACAGCTGACTTCATACCATACTGGATTGAAACCCCAAAGATCACCACGCTCATTACAGAATGCCTTTTAGAGGGGTCTTGTCCTGCTTGGCATTAGTGCATTCTGGAATCTGTTCAGCCCCTTTCACATCAATACAGCTGAAACAACATCACATTGCTGTAAAAGAGGCAGTATAACGGTAGCTCTCCTGACAAAACACAGCCTTTCCTTTTCAAAGGTTAGATAGTTGGACCACTTTAGCTCAAGCACTTTACTTTCTCATGGTTCAGGTTTACTCAGCTTGCTCAATAATGAAAAATTTGCATGTATATGGCGCCTTTCACGACCTCCGGATGTCCCAAAGCACATTACAGCCAACTGTTACTTTTTGAAGTATTGCCACTGTTGTAATGTAGGAAACGCGACAGCCAATTTGCACACAGCAAGGTCTCAGACAGCAATACAATATTTACGAGAATTTTAAATAGGAAGAACGAACTTGAATTTATATAGCGCCTTTTATGTCCTCAAGACATAGCAGGGTGCTTTCCAAACAATTACTTAATTTTGAAGTGTGGTCACTTGTCTTGTAGGCAAATGTTTCAGCCAGTTTGCACACATCAAGGTCCCACAAACAACAATGTGATAAATGGCTACTTCATTTGATTTTGGTGGTATTGGATAAGGCCATTGGCTTGGATAGTAGGAGAACTCTCCTACTTTTCGAATCGTGATGTAGGATCTCGAGTGGCCTGTGATCTGTGGGTCCACCTGAGCAGGCAGGTGCGGTCTCAGGTTAACAACATCTGCAGCAATGCAGTCTTCCCTTAGTACTGTACTGCAGTGTCAACCTAGATTATGACTTCAAGTAGGGCTCAAACTCATGACCTAACTCGCATTTAGAGTGCTGTCACTGAGGTCAGGCTAACGCTAACAAATTCATGTTTCTCCCCCCGCCCCCCCACCCCCCAAACTGACCCACTGAAAGATTGTTGGTCTAATTGATGTAGTTCCACTTAATCCACCTATATCAATTCATCTGCAAGTGTCAGCTTGCCTCAGTTAGAAAGAACTTGCACATTTATATAGCATCTTTCACAACTTAAGGATGTTCCAAAGCACTTCACAGCCACCGAAGTACTTTAAAGTGTAATCACTGGTGTAATGTAGGGCAAGGTCCCACCATCAAGAATGAGAGAAATCACCAGATAATCTGCTTTTAGTGATATAAAAGCAGAAAATGCTGGAAATACTCAGCAGGTCAGGCAGCATCTGTAGAGAGAGAAACAGAGTTGACGTTTCAGGTCGATGACCCTTCAACTCTGTTTCTCTCTCTCCACAGAAACTGCCTGACCTGCTGAGTATTGCCAGCATTTTCTGTTTTTATTTTAGATTTCCAGCATCTGCAGTATTTTGCTTCTGCTTTAATGATGTTGGTTGAGGTATAAATATTGTCCAGAACACTGGGGGAAAACTCCCCTGTTCTTGCTTGAATAGCACCATGGGCTCTCTTATATTCCCCCGAGAGGGCAGATGGGGCTTGGGTTGTAACTTCTCATCCAAAAGACAGCACCTTCAATGGTGCAGCACTACACCGTCCTTCAGTACAACACAGAAGCGTCAGCCTGGATTATGTGCTCGGCCCTTTGGAGTGGGGCTTGAACCCATGACTTTCTGACTCGGAAGCAAGAGTGCTACCACTGAGCCAAGGCCCGTAGCTGCAATGTGAAAAGAACGATAGTTGGTTACACTACCTGATTGTGAACTGATTAGAATTAAATGAGATATTATTGTATTGGTAAGCAATCTAACATCTCCATGATGTCCATTGTTGAATTGTGCTGCTTATATTTTTATTTCAATTTCTATTACGTAATTCTTTTTCACTCATAATCGCAATATACTAGGGACTTGTAGAAAACATGTCGTAGCCAGAGAGAATGCAAGCAGGGGTGTTGGCTGATCCGACAATCAACTGGTCTCTGCCGTGCTGATCACGGAGCTGTTCGCCCCCTACAGCCTTTCCATTTAAAAATAAAACACATTATTTTAAGTGGGTCATCACTGGTATGTTGAAGTATGAGGAGGACTTGATTTCTAGGCAGAGCCTACTTTATGACACGATGTGCGTTTTATTTCAATAAGGCGTGACTGTATAAACTCAGTGGCAGCTGTAAGCGAGTTATTTATCTGACTCGGTGATGATATCTTGCCACACCGGTTTGCACAGTGTTGAGACGTAACACTTATCCTGTTTCTTTAAAGGGGTGATTTGGTTTAAAAAAATCTTTAAAATGTGAATGATGTATTTTGACTTTTTGCATATGTAGACATATGATCGATTTCCATATCTCAGTGCTCATGTAACATGTGTTCTGAACAGTGCATTACTCAATTTAACAAGTGTTAAATACCCAAAAAGTCACATGTTTGACCTTGAGAATCATAGAATGGTTACGGCACAGAAGGAGGCTATTCGGCCCGTTGAGCCCGTGCCAGCTCTATGCAAGAGCACTTCAGCTAGTCCCACTCCTTCGCCCTTTCCCTGTTCTGCAAAAATTTTCCTTAAGGGACTTATCCAATTCCCTTTTGAAAGCCACAATTGAATCTGCCTCCTCCACCCTTTCAGGCAGTGCATTCCAGAATCTAACCACTCGCTGCATAAAAAAGGTTTTCCTCCCGTCACCTTTGGTTCTTCTGCCAATCACCTTAAATCTGTATCCTCTGGTTCTCGATCCTTTCGCCAATGGGAACAGTTTCTCTCTCTCTCTCTCTCCTCTGTCTCGACCCCTCATGATTTTGAACACCTCTATCAAATCTCCTCTCAACCTTCTCTACTCTGAGGAGAACAACCCTAGCTTCTCCAGTCTATCTACGTAACTGAAGCCCCTCATCCCTGGAAATTCTCGTAAATCTTTTCTGCACCCTCTCTGAGGCCTTCACATCCTTCCTAAAGTGCAGTGCCCAGAATTGGGCACAGTCCTTCAGTTGAGGCCGAACCAGTGTTTTATAAAGAAAGAAAAAAAGAAAGACTTGCATTTATATAGTGCCTTTCACGACCACCGGACGTCTCAAAGCGCTTTACAGCCAATGAAGTACTTTTGAAGTGGAGTCACTGTGGGAAATGTGGCAGCCAATTTGCGCACAGCAAGGTCCCACAAACAGCAATGTGATAATGGCCAGATAATCTGGTTTTTTTTTTTAATGTTGGTTGAGGGATAAATATTGGCCAGGACACTGGGGATAACTTCCCTGCTCCTCTTCGAAATAGTGCCATGGGATGTTTTACGTCCACCTGAGAGCAGACGGCGTCTTGGTTTAACGTTTCATCCGAAAGACGGCACCTCTGACAGTGCAGCACTCTCAGCACTGCACTGGAGTGTCAGCCCAGCTTTACGTGCTCAAGTGCCTGGAGTGGAACTTGAACCCACAACCTCCTGACTCTGAGGCGAATGTGCTACCAACTGAGCCACAGCTGACACTAGGTTCATCATGCATTCCTTGCTTTTGTACTCTCTACCTCTATTTATGAAGCCCAGGATCCCATATGCTTTTTTAACTGCTTTCTCAACCTGCCCTGCCACCTTCAACAACTTGTGCACATATACCCCCAGGTGTCTCTGTTCATGCACCCCCTTTAGAATTGTACCCTTTAGTTTCTATTGCCTCTCCTTGTTCTTCCTACCAAAATGTATCACTTTGCACTTTTCTGCGTTAAATTTCATCTGCCACGTGTCCGCCCATGCCGCCAGCCTGTAGTCTATCACGATCCTCCTCACTGTTCACTTTACTTCGAAGTTTTGTGTCATCTGCAAATCTTGAAATTGTGCCCTGTACACCCAAGTCATTAATCTATATCAAGAAAAGCAGTGGTCCAAGTACCGATCCCTGGGGAACACCACCATATACCTTCCTCCAGTCTGAAAAACAACCGTTCACTTCTTTCTATTTCCCGTCACTTAGGCAATTTTGTATCCATGCTGCCACTGTCTCTTTTATTCCATGGGTTTCAACTTTGCGGGCAAGCCTATTATGTGGCACTTTGTCAAATGCCTTTTGGAAGTCCATGTACACCACATCAACCGCATTGCCCTCATCAGCCCTCTCTGTTACCTCATCAAAGAACTCAATCAAGTTGGTTAAACACTATTTGCCTTTAACAAATCCGTGCTGGCTTTCCTTAATGAATCCACACTTGTCCAAGTGATTGTTAACTTTGTCCCTGATTATCGTTTCTAAAAGCTTCCCCACTACCAAGGTTAAATTGACTGGCCTGTAGTTGCTGGTTTTATCCTTGCACCCTTTTTTGAACAAGGGTGTAACATTTGCAGTTCTCCAGTCCTCTGGCACCAATCCCGTATCCAAGGAGGATTGGAAGATTATGGCCAGTAACTCCGCAATTTCCACCTTTTACTTCCCTCAGCACCCTTGGATACATCCCATCGGTCCTGGTGACGTATCTACTTTAAGTACAGCCAGCCTTTCTAGTACCTCCTCCTTATCAATTTTTATCCCATCCAGTATCTCCACTACCTCCTTTCACTGACTTTGGCAGCATCTTCTTCCTTGGTAAAGACCGATGCAAAGTACTCGTTTAGTACCTCAGCCATGCCCTCTGTCTCCATGTGTACCAGTTGTATCTCACTGTTTTATAATTTTGGATTAATCACACACAAAATCTGATTGAAGCCTAGGACCCCCAACCTTCAACTACTTTTTCCCATTATCTTGATTTTTAGATATTTGTTCATCAGCAGTTTTAAAATGTAGTACTGGATTGGACATGGTTGCTGATGCTGATCTTGTGTGTCCCATTAATACAACAACTTGTATTTATGTAGCATCTTTAACGTAGTGAAACATCCCAAGGTGCTTCACAGGAATATTATAAGACAAAAAATTTGACACTGAGCCACATGAGAAATTAGGGCAAGTGACCAAAAGCTTGGTCAAAGAGGTAGGTTTTAAGAAGGGTCTTAAAGGAAGAAAGAGAGGTAGAGAGGAGAAGAGGTTTAGGCAGGGAATTCCAGAGCTTAGGGCCTCGGCAACAGAAGACACGGCCACCAATGGTTATGTGATTATAATCAGGGATGCTCAAGAGGGCAGAATTAGAGGAGCGCAGATATCTCTGGTCGGGGGGGGGGAGGGGCCTGGAGGAGATTAGAGATAAGGAGAGGCGCGGCCACGGGGGGATTTGAAAACAAGGATGAGAATTTTAAAATCGAGGTGTTGCTTAACCAGGAGCCAATGTAGGTCAGAGAGCACAGGGGTGATCACTGGTGAACAGGACTTGGTGTGAGTTCGGACATGGGCAGCCGAGTTTTGGATGACCTCAAGTTTACGTAGGGTAGCTCGTGGGATGCCAGGCAGGAATGCATTGGAATAGTCAAGACTAGAGGTAACAAAGGCAGGATGAGGGTTTCAGCAGCTGAGGCAAGGGCGGAGACGGGCAATGTTATGGAGGTGGAAATAGGCGGTCTTAGTTATGCGGCGGATATGTGGTCGGAAGCTCATTTCAGGGTCAAATATGACACCAAGGTTGTGAACAGTGTGGTTCTGCCTCGGACAGATGTTAGGGAGAGGGATGGAGTCAGTAGCTTGGGAACGAAGTTTGTGTCGGGGACCGAAAACAATGGCTTCGGTCTTCCCAATATTTAATTGGAGAAAATTTCTGCTCATCCTGATGCTTGAACATTGTATTTTGAGTGGTTGAACATTGCTGTACTTAGTTTTTTTTAATATAGTGACAACTCTCAGCAAATTTGTTTCCAGCTGTAATTGGGCAACAAAGTAGTTTTTCAAAATCAAATACAGCGTGTACCCCATCACTATGGCAGTCCAGTGAGCACTGGAACTCGGAGGGAGGGTTAACTAGTTTTTACTGCTATGACAGTGTGCTAGGACGGAATATCCAAGATTGTGTTTGTTAGCCACATGTATGTGTACCATGAAGCCTTGATGCCCACATAACCATAAGGCTGACCCCATGGTGCCAGAGGTCTGAGGAAAGACTGGAGGAATTGGACTTTTCACCCTTGGATAAAAGAGACAACAGAGATCTTCGAGGTAGATCGAAAGAAGAGGACTGGCATTTCTATAAAGCCTTTCACATTCTCGGGACTTCCCAAACTGCCAAAGAATTACTTTGGTGCAGTCACTTTCATGTAGGCAAATGCAGCAGCCAGTTTAAGCCAGCAAGGTCCCACAAACAGCAATGAGATAAGTTAAGAAATTTGCAGACAGCCTACAAGATATCCACGCTGTTACACTGGAAGCTTTGGCCTGGATATCCAACTTCGATATTGACATTTGATTTGCTTTGCTACTACCATGCAAAAGAAGAAGCAGCAGCACTCAATCTGTTAGTGTCCAAATCTTTTCATGTCCACTTGAGAGGGCAGACAGGGTCTGAGACGTCAGCCTAGATTATGTGCTCAAGTGTCTGGAGTGTGGCTTATTCCCACAACCTTCTGACTCAGGAGCGGGTGTTACCACAGAACCAAAGCTCCGCCCGAAGATCTATTTCTGTATTGGTATGGTAGCATAATTGGGATAAAACGAGTATCCAAAGTTCCTTTATTTATGCAGCAATAGGCAAGATTGAGTTTGTTTGAAAACCTTTTAGTGACAAAGTAATGCTATTACATTGTCCTGGAGCATAGTTCACGTAGAATCATAGAATTTTACAGCACGGAAGGAGGCCATTTGACCCATCATGCCTCCCCACACCAGCAACTTAGGTTGCGCTTGTCGCAGCTGAACACTGAAAATTTTGGCATGTCACCAGTGCCGGATAAAAGACCAAAAGCTATACAAAATGATGCGCTTCCCCTTTCACAGTGGTCTTGGCAAAAGTGGGAAAATGTATCATTATGATTCAACTTCAAAGGCGGTGTCTGCAGGTTATTGAAATGAATGGTACAACACATTAGTGTGAAATTGCCAGCTAATTGCTATTGCCAAAATGATGTTAGTGCAGTGAAAAATTGTGTTGTCTCCGAGCAAAAATAATAGCACAATTGAATTAAAATCTCACTTGACTGCACGTTGAAGTACTTGATTAGAAACCTGTCATTGTTTCACTAGACTCTATATTGATAATTGCACAAATTCTGTACCAAAATTTCAATAAAGAGCAGCTGAATCTCCAGCAGATTTGCTTTCTCTGCATCCAGTGAGGTGACCCAAGCAAATGATCCATTTGGGCCAGCTCTAGCCACTTAAATTGAGGCCAAACCAGCATCCAACACTTCAGAAATTGGTGTACCAACTTGTTGAGGCACGTGCAGGCAGCATTGTGTTATGTTCCTACACCTGAACAATGGGAGATTTGAAGGAAACCGGAGTGTTGCAAATATAGCCCTGTGGCTCAAGTGAGTTGATGCACCTCCTTCTGACTCCATAAATCTTCCATTGTGCTAACACTGATTGTTAGCCAGTTCTTAAAAAAAAAAAAATTGGTATGATTTACAACCTGGTATACAACAAATCACTTGAAATAAATACATAACCTGCTTCCCACTCATGCCCCCATTTCATAAATGTAAAGCCAGTCCAAGTATCCATTCTACCCATTAAATCTACAGTGCTAAAAATAAACCAAACACATTTTTTTTCTTTTTTTGCTGTTTGGAAATTTCTAGAATGAAAAGTACAGAAGGGCCTATGATCGTAAAGTGTTACAATGTGACCCTTTGTCTTGTGTTACTGTTGTCACATGCTTCAAAAATCTTCAGTTTAAATTACTGTTCTCACTCGTAAGCTTGCTCACGCACCAAACATGCAGCAGAATAAGAGTTTAAAGATTTTGAAGTTTAACTAATTAAAATGAAGGGCACCAATTTTTTTCAATTAACACTTGGTACCTTTGCAGTGATATTGAACTTTCAAAGGCGCTAGCAGTGGCTGCAGTTAATTTTTAATTGATGCACTTGTATTATCTTACCGCATCAGACTGAATTTTCTGTTGGCTGTATTGTAATTGAATTGCCCATTCTTGTGCTGCCTAACTGATTTAATTAGGACATTGTAGGTATTTTTAGTCAAGTACATCAAATTGCAGTTGATTTTTTGTGTGGAGGAAGTCGACTTCTGCACTTGTGCTATTTTTAGTTCCTTTTACATCACAATTGGCAGTACATTATATTAGAACTTTACAGATGTCTAAAGCTGCATTCAACTTTGGAACATTTGAGCACTGGTGTTAAGGGTGTCGAATGCTCTTTACTCTCTACAATCATAAGCATTGAAGTTAAACTCTCGTATGATGTGGACACTAGAATTTTTATTTCCTGCTGGATGTGATCCCTGCTATGCGAATGTTCAGACAAATGCATATACAGTACTAGATAATTAAAAAAAAAAATCGTAGAATGGTTGCCGCACGGAAGAAAGCCATTCGGCCCGTCGAGCCCGTGCTGGCTCTCTGCAAGAGCACTTAAGCTAGTCCCACTCTCCTGCCCTTCCCCCGTAGCCCTGCAAATTTCTTTCCTTCAGATAATTATCCAACTCCCTTTTGAAAGCCGTGATTGACCCTGCCTCCACCACCCTTTCAGGCAGTGCATTCCAGATCATAACCACTCGCTGCGTAAAAAAAGTTTTTTCTTACATCGCCTTTGGTTCTTTTGCCAATCACCTTAAATCTGTTTCCTCTGGTTCTCTACCCTTCTGTCAATGGGAACAATTTTCCTCCATCTGCTCTGTCCAGACCCCTCATGATTTTGAACACCTCTATCAAATCTCCTCTCAATCTTCTCTGTTCCAAGGAGAACAACCCCAGCTTCTCCAGTCTATCAACGTAACTGAAGTCCATCATTCCTGGAATTATTCTCATAAATCTTTTCTGCACCCTCTCTAAGGTCTTCACATCCTTCCTAAAATGTGGTGCCCAGAACTGGACACAGTACTCCAGTTGGGGCCGAGCCGGTGTTTTATACAGGTTCATCATAATTTCCACACTTTTGTACTCTATACCTCTATTTGTGAAGCCTAGGATCCCGTAAGTCTTTTTAACTGCTTTCTCCGCCTGCCCTGCCACCTTCAACGATTTGTGCACACGTACCCCTGGGTGTCTGTTTGTGCACCACCTTCAGGATTGTACCATTTAGTTTTTATATGTCCTCTCCTCATTCTTTCTACCAAAATGTATCACTTCACACTTTTCTGCGTTAAATTTAATCTGCCACGTGTCTGCCCATTTCACCAGCCTGTCTGTCTTCCTGAAGTCTATCACTCTCCTCCTCACTGTTCACTATACTTCCAAGTTTTGTGTCATCTGCAAATTTTGAAATTGTACCCTGTACACCAATGCCCAAGTCATTAATACACAAAGAGCTGGCACGGACTCGATGGGCCGAATGGCCTCCTTCTGTGCCGTTATGACTCGATGACATATCAAGAAAAGCAGTGGTCCTAGAACCGACCCCTAGGAACACCACTGTATATCTTCCTCCAGTCTGAAAAACAACTGTTCACCCCTACTCTCTGTTTCCTATCACTTGGGCAATTTTGTATCCATGCTGACACTGTCCCTTTTATTCCATGGGCTTCAACTTTGCTGGTAAGCCTATTATGTGGCACTTTGTCGAACGTCTTTTGGAAATCCATGTACACTACGTCAACTGCATTACCCTCATCAACCCTCTCTGTTACCTCATCAAAGAACTCAATCAAGTTAGTTAAATTTGATTTGCCTTTAACAAATCCGTGCTGGCTTTCCTTAATTAATCCACACTTGTCCAAGTGACTTAATTTTGTCCCTAATTACTGTTTCTAAAAGCTTCCCCACTACCGAGGTTAAACTGACTGGCCTGTAGTTGCTGGGTTTATCATTGCACCCTTTTTTGAACAATGGTGTAACATTTGCAATTCTCCAGTCCTCTGGCACCACCCCCGTATCTAAGGCGGATTGGAGTATTATGGCCAGTACCTCTGCAATTTCCTCCCTCGATTCCCTCAGCATCCTAGGATGCATCCCATCTGCTCCTGGTGATTTATCTCATTTAAGTACAGCCAGTCTTTCCAATACCCCTCTCAATTTTTATCCTATCAAGTATCTGCACTACCTCCTCTTTTACTATGTCTATGGCAGCATCCTCTTCCTTGGTGAAGACAGATGCAAAGTACTCGTTTAGTACCTCAGCCATACCCGCTGCCTCCATGCATAGGTCTCCTTTTTGGTCCCTAATCGGCCCCACCCCCCCTCTTACTACCTCTTTACTCTTTATATGCCTATAGAAGACTTTTGGATTACATTTTATGATGGCTGCCAATCTATTCTCATACCCTCTCTTTGCCCCTCTTATTTTCTTTTTCACTTCTCCTCTGACCTTTCTATATATAGCCTGATTCTCTCAGGGGGAGCGTTCAGGTGAGGGGAAATTTAGAAAGTTAAAGAGAAAGGACAAAGCAATAGTGCAGGGTAGTGATGGGGGTAATGATAACCAGCGTGTGTCAGGAAGGGACAGAGCGTACAAGCATAAGCGTGCACCAGCAAATAGGGTCAGAGTAGGGAAAAATGGTGAAAAGACAAAATTAAAGGCTCTTTTGTTACGAATGCTGCGTGCATTCAGATAGAGGGAGGAGGTTTGTGTGGAGCATAAACGCCGGCATGGACTGGTAGGCCAAATGGCCTGTTTCTGTGCCGTATATCCTATGTAATGTAAAAGATAGATGAATTGATGGCACAAATAGAAATAAATGGGTATGATCTTATAGCCATTACAGAGACGTGATTGCAAGGTGACCAAGGCTGGGAACTGAATATTCAGGGGTATTTGACATTTCGGAAGGATAGGCAGAAAGGAAAAGGAGGGTGGAGTAGCTCTTTTAATAAAGGATGTGATCAGTACAGTAGTGAGAAATGATCTTGGCTCGGAAGATCAAGGTGTAGAATCAGTTTGGGTGGAGATGAGAAATAGTAAGGGAAAGAAGTCACTGGTGGGAGTAGTCTATAGGCCCCCGAACAGTAGCTACACTGTAGGACAGAGCATAAATCAAGAAATAATGGGGGCTTGTAAGAAAGGTACTGCAATAATAATGGGCGATTTTAATCTTCTGATAGATTGGACAAAGCAAATTGGCAAAGGTAGCCTTGAGGATGAGTTCATAGAGTGTATTCGGGGCGGTTTCTTAGAACAATGCGTTGTGGAACCAACCAGGGAACAGGCTATTTTAGATCTGGTAATGTGTAATGATGCGGAGATGCCGGTGTTGGACTGGGGTGGACAAAATTGAGAGGTCGCACAACACCAGGTTATAGTCCAACAGTTTTATTTGAAATCACAAGCTTTCGGAGTTACTACTCCTTCGTCGGGTGAAGTAAAACGATACAGAATCGCCAAAGCATATATAGATAGAGAACAATGCATGTGTACCTTACACTTGCAGACAACTAAATTAAATCATCCTGACTATCTGCCGAGGTGTGATAAAGTTAATCAGGTCAGCCAGGAAGGTACCACATCAAAGACATAGCAAGATACAACTGAGACAATGAGGTGGAGTCGCAGGGGGTCTAATGTGTCAAAAGCTGCCGTCTGTATGTAAAACGAAAAGCTTTAAAATTTTTACTTTTTTACTGGGAGAAATTTTACTTTTTTACTGGGAATCACATCTGTGAACAAGCCAACGACGACTCGAGTCCAGATCACGTCATGTATCGTGACATAAACCCAAGATCCCGATTGAGACCGTCTTCATGAGTGCGGAACTTGGCTATCAGTTTCTGCTCGATGATTTTGCGTTGTCGTGTGTTTCTAAGGTTGCCTTGGAGAACGCTTACCCGCAGATCCGAGGCTGAATGCATACGGCAGCTTTTGACACGTTAGACCCCCTGCGACTCCACCTCATTGTCTCAGTTGTATCTTGCTATGTCTTTGATGTGGTACCTTCCTGGCTGACCTGATTAACTTTATCACACCTCGGCAGATAGTCAGGATGATTTAATTTAGTTGTCTGCAAGTGTAAGGTACACATGCATTGTTCTCTATCTATATATGCTTTGGCGATTCTGTATCGTTTTACTTCACCCGACGAAGGAGTAGTAACTCCGAAAGCTTGTGATTTCAAATAAAACTGTTGGACTACACCCTGGTGTTGTGCGACCTCTCAAATGTGTAATGAGACAGGATTAATTAATGATCTCATAGGAAAGGATCCTCTTGGGAAGAGTGATCATAACATGATAGAATTTCACATTCAGTTTGAGGGTGAGAAACTTGGGTCTGAAACTAGTGTCTTAAACTTAAATAAAGGCAATTACAAAGGTATGAAGACAGAGTTGGCTAAAGTGAACTCGGAAAATAGATTAAAAGGTAAAATGGTTGATAAGCAGTGGCAGACATTTAAGGAGATATTTCATAACTCTCAACAAAGATATATTCCAGTGAGAGAGAAAGACTCTACGAGAAGGATGAACGATCCGTGGTTTACTAAGGAAGTTAAGGATGGTATCAAATTGAAAGAAAAGGCATACAATGTTGCGAAGATTAGTGGTCGGCCAGAAGATTGGGAAATTTTTAGAAACCAGCAAAGAATGACTAACAAAATAATAGAGGGAGAAAATAGATTGAGAGTAAACTAGCAAGAAATATAAAAACAGACAGTAAGAGCTTGTACAGGTATATAAAAAGGAAGTGAGTAGCTAAAGTAAACGTTGGTCCCTTAGAGGATGAGACTGGGGAATTAATAATGGGACAAAAAGAAAATACTGCAGATGCTAGAAATCTGAAATAAAAACAGAAAATGCTGGAGATACTCAGCAGGTTGGGCAGCATCTGTGAAGAGAGAAACAGAGTTAACGTTTCAGGTCGATGACCTTTCGTCAGAACTGGAAAAAAGCAGGAAATGGAACATGGCAGCTGTCTTTCATTCTGCCAGCGCAATTTACACTTCATCTAGAGCCATCCTTTGTTTCTTAACCTGTCCCATTACCATCTCCTTTTGCCTTGAATATCTCTTAATGTCTCTTAACCTCTCCTGCCTTCTATCCTATCACAGACCTTCCCTTTTGTTCTTTCATCCCCTCCCCCCTTTCCCAGCCCCGACACTTGCTTAAAAATCTGTTCCATTTCCTGCTTTTTCCAGTTCTGACGAAAGGTCATCGACCTGAAACGTTAACTCTGTTTCTCTCTTGACAGATGCTGCCCGACCTGCTGAGTATCTCCAGCATTTTCTGATAATTAATAATGGGAAACAAGGAAATAGCAGAAACTTTGAACAAATATTTTGTATCTGTCTTCATGGTAGAAGACACTAAAAGCATCCCAATAATGGTGGAAAATCAAGGGGCAAAAGGGAGGGAAGAACTTAAAACAATCACTATCACTAGGGAAAAAGTACGAGGCAAACTAATGGGACTAAAGGCTGACCAGTCCCCTGCATCCTAGGGCCTTAAAAGAAGTGGCTGCAGAGATGGTGGATGCATTGGTTGTAATCTTCCAAAATTCCCTAGATTCTGGAAAGGTCCCAGCGGATTGGAAAACCGCAAATGTAATGGTGATGCAGTGTAGTGTATTTGGATTTCCAAAAGGCATTCGATAAGGTTCCACATAAAAGGTTACTGCACAAGAGAAGAGCTCACGGTGTTGGGGGTAATATATTAGCATGGATAGAGGATTGGCTAACTAACAGAAAACAGAGTCTCGGGATAAATGGGTCATTTTCAGGTTGGCAAACTGTAACTAGTGGGGTGCCACAGGGATCAGTGCTGGGGCCTCAACTATTTACAATCTATATTAATGACTTGGATGAAGGGACCGAGGGTACTGTAGCCAAATTTGCTGACGATACAAAGATAGGTGGGAAAGCAAATTGTGAGGAGGACACAGAGTCTGCAAAGGGATATAGATAGGTTAAGTGAGTGGGCAAAAATTTGGCAGATGGAGTACTTTGTGGGAAACTTTGGTAGGAAGAATAGCAAAGCAAAATATTATTTAAATGGAGAGACTACAGAATGCTGCGGTACAGAGGATCTGGGTGTCCTCGTACATGAAACACAAAAAGTTAGCATGCAGGTACAGCAAGTAATTAGGAAGGCAAATGGAATGTTGGCCTTTATTGCAAGGGGGATGGAGTATAAAAGTAGGGAAGTCTTGCTACAACTGTACAGGGCGTTGGTGAGACCACACCTGCAGTATTGCGTACAGTTTTGGTCTCCTTATTTAAGGAGGGATGTACTTTCATTGGAGGCAGTTCAGAGAAGGTTCACTCGGTTGATTCCTGGGATGAAGGGGTTGTCTTATGAGGAAAGGTTGAGTAAGTTGGGCCTATGCTCATTGGAGTTTAGAAGAATGAGAGGTGATCTTATTGAAACATTTAAGATTCTGAGGGGGTTTGAAAGGGTAGATGCTGAGAGGATGTTTTCCCCTCGTGGGGGAATCTGGAACTAGGGGGCATAGTTTCAGGATAAAGGGTCGCCCATTAAGACGGAGATGAGGAGGAATTTCTTCTGAGGGTCGTGAATCTTTGGAATTCTCTACCCCAGAGAGCTGTGGAGGCTGAGTCAGTGAATATATTCAAGGAGGAGATAGACAGATATTTGAACTGCAGGGGAGTCAAGTGTTCTGGGGAACAGGCAGAAAAGTGGAGTTGAGGCCAAGATCAGATCAGCCATGGCATTATTGAATGGCGGAGCAGGCTCGAGGGGCCGAATGGCCTACTCCTGCTCCTATTTCTTATGTTCTTACGTATTTGCAACCTGACATCTGTCATATGCACTCTTTTTCTGCTTCATCATATTCTCTATCTCTTTAGTTGCCCTGCCTTTCCCCCTAGTGGGAATGTACCTCAACTGTACCTGAACTATTTCCTCTTTAAAGGCAGCCCATTGTTCCATCACAGTTTTGCCTGCCAATCTTGGATTCCAGTTTACCCGGGCCAGATCCGTTCTCATCCCACTGAAATTGGCCTTCCCCAGTTAAACATTCTTACTCTAGATTGCTCCCTGTCTTTTCCATAGCTAACCTAAACCTTATGATACTATGATCACTGTTCCCTAAATGTTCACATACTGACACTTGCTCCACTTGACCTAGCTCATTCCCCAGAACCAGATCCAGCAATGCGTAAAAGAAATTACAAAATAAATAAATTTCACACCACTTCAATAAAAATAAATGATCACATGTTCAAAATTAATTAAAAGACCTTTTAACTAAGCATTTCAGGTAAAAAAATTAATTTTTTAAAAAGGGACCAATATTTTCCTGAACTAACTGTTGATGTATGTGAATGTTTAAATCATTTAAAAAATGTTACTTCAACATTTATTTTAACCCGTACGCTGGTAAAAGAAGGCTTTGCACCTGCTTTTACCAGGCGTAAGGGTTTCCTGGGCATTCACTGGGCAGAAGTTGGGCAAATAGCCCAATTCTATGCCAGCGAATGTGATTTTGTAGTGGATGCGGTGGATCTGTCCAAGCGAAACTTGACAAATCACAAGTTCCGTTTTTTCGCACATGTGGAAACCCGGAACTTACAGGGCCATTCTGAAGGCTTCTGACGACAGCGTACGCTGTCGGAAGCACCATAAAATCCGGGTCTATATGACATTCCATGTTCAGTCAGTAACTTTTCACGAGCCCAGTGTGATGTGTGGAATCTCTCAATGTGGCTATGTAATTTGGGTTGTTATTTCGTTTTTCAATCTTGCTTTTGTGCTATGGTGGTAAACATTTTAAAATGCCTATTCAATTTTAGTAAACTTACAGGTGCATCAGACTTTGAGAAGGTGGGAATGTTTGACCATTTGTTGACGTGAACAACTTATAGTTGAAAAACACATTGCAATTGATGCAATCCAGAGTCTGTTTTTCTTGGAATGCGGTTGTCATATTCTCCCTCCTTGTCCTCTCTCTGGCTTATGACACAATCGGGCACTCCATCCCCCCTGCCCTGCCTCTGCTCTGTGGTTTCCCCTACATGGTACTGCCCTCGTATGGTTCTCTTACCTGTTCCACATTTCTTGTAATAGTTTCAGCTTCTGTGCCCACAGTCACTCCCAGGTTCCAGTCTTGGCTACCTCTTATTTCTCAACTGCATGCTGAGATATTATCCATAATAATAGTAGCACAGCTTCCATACATATGCTAACAATATCTGCCCTATCTTTCTGCCATCACCCTCAACTCCAGAATTGGCATGTGACTGCTTATCTAACATCATGCTGTAGATGGGCCAAAACATTCTGCATTGCTAAGTTTGAAGGCATCATGTTCATCTCCCACTAGAATCTGTACTCTCGCCCGAGTCTGTTCCCCTCTCCCTGGCTATTTGCTCAAGCTGAGACTGACTTTGTGTAACTTCTGTGTCCTGGTTGACCCGATTCATCACTAACTGTGCCTATTTTCAGCTTTGTAACCTTGCTGACCTCTGCTTTTGCCCCACCTCTACTGTTGCTGAAACCCTCACCTATGTCTTCGTATCTTCAGGCTTGACTTCTCCAATGTGCTCCGACATAAAGTTGAACAGGCCCAAATCTCTTCCACCTGTCCTGCTCACATGACTTCTGTCCTTGGTGACCTACATTGGTTCCCTTCCATCACAGCCTTGATTTTGGAACTATTTCTTTTCTAAATGCCTCCATTTTACTACATCTCTCCACTTTCAAAAGCCCCATAAAAAACTATCACTTCAACCATGCCTTTGGTCACCTCCCAGCTTTTTCCTCTACTTCCAGGTTTTCTCCCCCACCCCTATTTTAAGTTAAGCACCATGGAGCATTTGCTACGTTAAAGCACTAGAAAAGTACATGCTAAAATTGTTAGCTGTAACCTTGAACTGGTGCAGTTTTACTGGTGCAGATGTACATTTTTTTTTTAATTAGTAGCTGCTCCTGTTACAGCTACTGAGTGTGAAAAGAAAGGCCCTCAAATAGTGCTTACAGCACCAATGTAAAATTATTGGGACAAATCTTGTTCGAGGTGTATCTCATGCGTGCGGCATTAATTAGACTTTTTCATGCACCTTTCAGCTCGAATATAATTTGTGCCGTAACTTGCTGGAAGTGCGAGCTGATAATGACATGGCGAGGACAACGGGGCATCTGGGACCTTAGTGAACGATGGGACCAGCAGTGTATCTCCTTAACCAGTGAGATGTAAGGATTAAGAAAGAAAATGAGCAAGGGTACAATCCTAAAGTGCGTGAATTAGCAGAGAGACCTAGGAGTATATGTGCACAAATCGTTGAAGGTGGCAGGGCAGGTTGAGAAAGCAGTTAAAAAAGCTTACAGGATCCTGGGCTTCATGAATAGAGGTATAAAATACAAAAGCGTGGAAGTTATGATGAATGTGTATAAAACACTGGTTCAGCCTCAACTGGAGTATTGTGTCCCATTCTCGGCACTTAAGAAAGGATGTGAAGGCCTTAGAAAGGGTGCAGAAAAGATTTACGAGAATGATTCCAGGGATGAGGGACTTCAGTTACGTGGATAGACCGGAGAAGCTGGGGTTGTTCTCCTTAGAGCAGAGACAGTTGAGAGGAGATTTGATAGAGGTGTTCAAAATCATGAGAGGTCTGGACAGAGTAGAAAGAGAAACTGTTCCCATTGGCAGAAGGGTCGAGAACCAGAGGACACAGATTCAAGGTGATTGGCAGAAGAACCAAAGGCGATGTGAGGAAAAACCTTTTTACTCAGCGAGTGGTTAGGATCTGGAATGCACTCCCTGAAAGGGTGGTGGAGGCAGACTTGATCACTGCTTTTAAAAGGGCGTTGGACAAGTACTTGAAGGGGAAAAATTTGCAGGGCTAAAGGGAAAGGGTGTGGGAATTGGGACCAGCTGAAGTGCTCTTGCAGAGAGCCAGCATGGGCTCGATGGGCTGAATGACCACCTTCTGTGCTGTAACCATTCTATGATGAGGACTGAGAAGGAGGGTGAAGTAGAGTGCAATCAGGTACAGAAAGAGAAATAGAGGGAAAGAAAAATTGGATTGAGAAGAAAAGTTAAAAGTAAGAAAAAAATTAAATTTGTAATTTTTTAAATGTCTAACAATTTACTACATGCAGGAATGAGTCTCCACAGTTTAAATTGCTCCCTTTTAGGGCTGGGGAGTTGATTGGCATTACAGTAACAATTATCATGTCGTTAAAAGGGTACTTGCGCTGTTAAGTAGGAGCCTTAACTTTCTGTGGCAAGTTTAATGGGAAATTAATGTGGAAATCCAGCAAGTTTTTTAAAATAACGATGAGGTTGATGGTGAGATGCTGTTTGTGTGAGGCAAACGGCACAGCAGCGTAAATCAACTCGCAAGTTCTGGAGATTCGCAATTCACGGAGTATCTCTTCGCCTGAACTTGCTGGCCGATTTGTGCATTAATAACGGCATGCATCGTTAGCACGCCATTATTTTTCCAGGAAGATTTGGCCCATATAGTGCTCTTACGTAGCAGAACATCCCAAGGTACTTAACAAAGGGAGATCATGGTATGAAGCAGGAATTGGGAACAGAGTTTCGGAAATGTTAAAGAAATAAGTTTATTTGTCCCTTCGATCACCACCCCCAAGAAGGTATTTGAGCTCTCTAAACTTTTTGGGTTAAGCTCCCAAATCTTTTGTATCCTGCTCATTGTCTAAAGGAGACATTTAACAGTTCTAAATTACTCGTGTTAGGTTTTTGAACATTATTAGAAGAGAAGTTTAAAAATGCAGAAGTAATTATTGAGGTTCTCATTTGATTAAGCTTCAATAACCATATGTTGCCTCCAACAAAATCTAACGGAATTGAAAAAGTACCAACCCTCGTGATGGAGCCAAGTATGCTAAATACAGATGAGCAGTTATTGCTTTTTTGCTGCAAGTATAAATATGTAATTATGAAATTGCTCAAGGCTATTGCAGATAATCTCTTTTTTTTACTTCTGCACACCAGATGATTCAAATGGAACTTATGCTGGCGATTGGGAATGTTCTACCTCGGTTCGGTTAGCTGGGGTACAAAGTTTGAATTGTATAGCCATTTCGCATTTAAAAATTCAATCTATCTGCCGCTGACAACTCCAGTACTATCCATGTATTCTGATATATATTGGCCCAGAAATTAAAGACGGAGCCTTCCTGCGGGGGTAAGGCTTCCCCGCGATATCTCACTGCGCGCCTGCCTTTTCATTCCGAGCTCTCACGAACTTTACTTTCAAGACTGCAGCTGTGCAGTGCTTGCGTATCCCACAGACGCAGTTAATTCGTGCGAGCTGTGGGATCACGTGATTCAGTTAGAGCCAATGGCAGCACACCATCTTTCATTCATAGTTTTCACAGCAAGGGCTGTGAAAGCTATGAATCTATACCCCCCAAAAGAACAGCTAAACCTCAATTAAATTTAAAAAAAACCATCACATTAATAAAATAAGTATAGTTAAATAAATTAACCACTTTAAACAAAAAATTAAATTTTTGAAAAAATTTAAAATCTTTTAAAAAGTTATAAAAATAAACTTACCTTTCTTTAAAGTCTCTAAAGAAGATATACCTGTTGAAAAAAATACAAAATAATACTTAATTAACTACTTACCTTGTTAAAAGAGGGTCTTACGCCTCTTATGTGCAAAATCTTCTATGCTTACCTGCGCGTTCAAAGCACTAAGTGCACTGCGTGCGCGCAGCCTGTAGCGCGCACGCGGTTCACTTAGGAACCGCCCCCTTTTGAAATCACCAAGTGCCGGTTTTCATCGCATGCGCAGTGCATGCAGAAAACCGGCAATTGGAGACAGAATGCGCGAGAGTACACAGTGCGTACTCTCGCGTAGTGAGACTAATTTTTGGGCCATTATAGGATTATCCAGAAACGTTTATTTCCTGCCTACTAAAATTTTAGAGTGTATTTGCCAACTTTTGTGACCTGAATCCTTGGTGAATTGTCATACAGGGATCAATTCAGTTTAAATGGTTGGGAGATCCATTCATGCCGCTTGCTATAAAATCAAAACTGGACAAAAATCCACAATTCTACATGTGGATTTGAAGGGAATTTCCTTCTATTCCTCGACTTCTCTGTCTCCATTTCTGGGGAAAGGCTATCGACAAACATCCACTTTCAGCCCACTGACTCCCACAGCTACCTGGACTACACTTCCTCCCACCCCGCTTCCTGTAAGGACTCTGTTCCATTCTCCCAGTTTCTCCGTCGCATCTGTTCTGATGATGCCACCTTCCATACTAGTACTTCTGATATGTCTTCCTTTTTCCTCAACCGAGGATTCCCTACTACCGTGGTTAAGAACATAAGAAATAGGAGCAGGAGTAGGCCATTCGGCCCTTCGAGCCTGTTCTGCCATTCAATGAGATCATGGCTGATCTTCTGCCTCAACTCCATTCTCCAGCCCTATCGACTTCTGATTGAATATGCCCAATGACTGAGCCTCCACAGCCCTCTGGGGTAGAGAATTCCAGAGATTCACCACCCTCTGTGAAGAAATTTCTTCTCATCTCAGTCCTGAATGGCCTACCCTTTATCCTGAGGCTGTGGCCCCTGGTTCTAGACTCCCCAGCCAAGGGAAACATTCTCCCAGCATCCATCCTATCAAGCCCTGTAATAATTTTGTATGCTTCAATGAGATCCCCTCTCATTCTTCTGAATTCAAGAGAATACAGGCCTAGTTTACTCAATCTCTTCTCATAGGACAGTCCCGCCATCCCAGGAATCAATCTCGTGAACCTTCGTTGCACTCCCTCTATGGCAAGTATATCCTTCCTTTGGTAAGGAGAGCAAACTTGTACACAGTACTCCAGGTGTGGTCTCACTAAGGCCCTATATAATTGGAGTAAGACTTCTTTACTCCTGTACTCAAATCCTCTTGTAATGAAGGCCAGCATACCAGTTGCCTTCCGAATGGCTTGCTGCACCTGAACATTCACTTTCAGTGACTCATGTACAAGGACACCCAGGACCCTTTGAGCATCTGCATTCCCCAAACTTTCACCATTTAGAAAATACTCTGCCTTTCTGTTTTTTCTACCAAAGTGGATAACTTCACATTTATCCACATTATATTCCATCTGCCATGTTCTCGCCCACTCACTGAGCCTGTTGAGATCCCCTTGAAGCCTCTTCACATCCTCTTCGCAACTGACACTGCCACCTAGCATTGTATTATCAGCAAATTTGGAAATGTTCCATTTAGTCCCCTCATCCAAATCATTGATATAGATTGTGAATAGCTGGGGCCCAAGCACCAATCCTTGCGGTACCCCACTAGTCACAGCCTGCCATCCTGAAAAAGAGTTCAACAATTTCAGACCATAACCTCTGCCGCTATTTTTTCAGATGGCAGCTGTTGATTCTGCTGTTCCCATTTACACCACTTCTAGACCAATCTTTTGTTTCTATACTTGTCCCATTACCATCTCCTTTTGCTTTGCACAATCATACCTTTTGTCATTTAATCAATTTTGTCATTTAATTACTCCTGCCTTCCACCCTATCACAGACCTTCCCTTTTGTTTTTTCCTCACCTCCCCCCTTTCCCTGCCCCTGCACTTTCTTAAAATCTGTTACATCTCTCTCTTTCCAATTCTGACAGCATCTCCAAGCTTGACTACAAAGAAGGACAACAGCAGCAACATGATGGGAACACCATCACCTCCAACTTCCCCTCCACGTCAGACACTGCGCTAATATTTTTCTTCACGTATCTGGCAAATTCTCTTTTAAATGCCCCAATTGACGGCTTCAATAGCCACTTCCAACAATGCAGATCATATTGTAATAATCCTTTTCATGATAAAATTTCTTCTAACCTTCCTTCCAGAAAATGTGGTTAATTCTGAGTGAATGGATACTGGAGGGATAGATAATTATTAGTAGGTCGGAGTTCTGTCGAAACGTCATCGACCTGAAACGTTGACTCTGTTTCTCTCTCCACAGATGCTGCCTGACCTGCTGAGTATTTCGTGTTTTTATTCCACAATTATACTGCCAAGTAATGTCTATAGTTCAGTCGGACAAATCTTGCACGCCCACCATTACTGACATCTTAGTAACAACACTGAGCATCGTATCTGATTATACTATCCTTGTGACCTTCTCTACCATGGGAACATTTGCCAAGTTACATTGACATGCAACTTGAAGTTTATGCTGCAGTGTCAGTCATTCCAGAAAGAGAGAATCTAGTACTATAATTAATAAAAATAAAATACTGGAAATTTGAAAAAAAAAGTGTTTTTATTTTAGTAATGTAATTGGAACTTTCAGATGTAATTCAACACTTAAAATTGCGTTGTCATGGATAATAATACATGGGTGAATACTTGCTACAACAATTAAGCAGTGGATTTAGTTATTGTGTTGAATTTTGGGGTGGCAGACAGGTGCATTGAGCAGTTTTATTGGAGGCTACTTATTTGGGTTAAACATGTTTAGCTGACATGCAAAGTAATTGGGACTGGGCTTGTAAAGCAGGCATGCATAATCAACGCCAAACAAGTGGGATAGTAAACTAAGATATCTACAACTGTATGGCAGTTAGGAGTGAGAAAAACTGCTCCGGGTAATGTTGAAGACCTATTTAATTGCATAGCTTGTTGTGTATGAACAAATGTATTTAAAAAGAGCTGCATGGGAGTTTTTGAAGCATATAATTAGAAGCATTACACAAGGCATTTTGTTAAATGGAGGTTACAAAGGGTCATGGTATGCTCAGAAAGCACACCATTTCATGTCTCCACCCATTTAAACAAGACAAAGGTTATCTTTTACTGAGGAACAAATTTTGAGATGCCTGCATTTTTTTAGTAGTTATTTGCTCTAGGAACTTTTGAGAAAGCTGTAATCTTAAACAGTTGCAGAACACTGTCATCTGACACACTTATATTTAACCAAAAATATCTGAAAATGAAATATTTTTTGATGGAACAGTATACAGTGTAGAGATTCTGTCAATAATTATATTTAATAACATTTCCTCGGAACCAACTCGAGTTTATCAGTTGATAAAATACTGATCGTCACATTTTTAATGAGTTGTCTGGATCATTCTGGCCTTGTGCATCTTCCAAAACATCGTCTACAAATAAAAACCTGAGTAAGAGCAATAGGGTCTTTAACATAGAAAAATGTCCCACGGTGCATCTTCTCTTCTCTTAGGCAGTCCCTCGGAACCGAGGATGACTTGCTTCCACATTAAAAATGAGTTTGCAGGTGACTGATGAGTCCAATGCGGGACCGACAGTCTCTGTCGCAGGTGCATCACAGGAATGTAATCAAGCGAAAATGGACATCGAACCAAAGGAGATATTAGGAGGGGTGACTAAAAGCTTCAGCAAAGAGGTAGGTTTTAAGGAGGGTCTTAAATGAGGAGAGATTAGCAGAGAAGTTTAGGGAGGGAATTCCAGAGCATGTGGCCCAGACGGATGCAGGCGTTGTCGCCAATGGTCGGCCAAAGGGAGTGTGGGATGCACGAGGCCAGAATCTGATGAGCGCAGAGTATGACGACCACACAATCATTTGGAGATTCTTGGGACTACCATTACAGTAATCACATTTTGGGGTTCAGATAGTATTTATAAGATACTTGGCGGGGTGGGGGGGAGAAATTCGATATCGTCCTGTTCGGGGCGCGAACTCTTAAAAGTTGAGAAAATTAGCGCCAGGCGTTAATGGTTTTTCAACTTTAAAAAAAAAATTGGGTGTTTGTGCTCCAGGAAGGAAGTGGAGCGCTAAATCAAGCGCTCCACTTCCTTCCTGGAGCGCAGCAGGCGGGGCGATAGGTGTGCAACGCTGCCGTGTTGGAAGGCTCCTTCCCTCCCTTAAAGGGAAGGGCCATCGCTGCAGGTTCTGCCAGGGGAAAACGTACCTGGTCCTCGACGGCAGCTGCGATGCAGCCCGATGCACTGCAGCAGAGTGCTGGGCTGATCGATCACTGGCGAAGACAAATGGCGGGGTGGGGTGGAAAAGAGAGCGCATTTCGGATTTTTTTTTACTTACCTCGGCCACCTCGCCTATAAGTGTCGCCCCCGAAGTACGCCTCCTGCAGCTGTCAGTGTTTTCGCCCAGCGATACTGCAGGGGGCGGAACCGAAGTTCGGGTCTGGGGTGCTACCGGGGCAATGCGCACGGCGATGACGTCATGATCTCCGGGTGAAGGAGATCGGGGCGCAACGCCATACCGCAGCCACAAACCTTCCGCTGAATACAGTGGGAGCCTATCTTCTCGCCGCGCCAGGTCGGTGCATGCTTAGCGCCCCGTTATCGCCCCCTGGAGGTGATAACAGGAGGTGCTAAGTAGGCCAATTTCTGGGCCTCGAACTTCACTCAATATTTGACTTCATCCTGCGTATTTCAATGGGATCACAGCACCGCAATCACCTGAAGGATGATTGTTCATGTAAGGAGACGAATCAGCCTGCAGAAGTGATCAGCCAATTATTGCTTAACCTCATTTTTGTCCCTAGAAAGCAACTAATAAATACGAGGTCAGCTATTCTGGAATAGGATGTGACTTGTTGGATCAGGGGAGCATGAGACTGTTTTATTTAATTGGTGAGATGATTTCACATTACTCATGTAAATTGTACAACTATCTTAATCTCTGAAGGCTTGTTGACAATTCTTCCTGACAAATGACGAAATATCAGTGAAGTCCAGTTCTCCATGGAAATTATATCAGTAATTGGCGCCGTCTGTCTGTGTTGCTTGACCACTCCACTCGGAGCTTGAATTTTCTTCTTTGTGAACACTACATTTCTGTGGATTCCTGAGGTCATTATTTCTACTACATTTGTGGCTCAAGTGGAGTTAAAATCTTCTTTTGAAACAAAATCCTTTGAGCACAATATTCATTACAAATCAATTACTGAAGTATTTATTATACTCTTTTTCCAAGGTCAGAACTTCCCAGTAATTCCAGTGAGTTTAGCAAGTGATAAAAGTAAGACTTTCATTTATATGTGACCTTATGTCAGATCATCTCAAAGCACTACATATTTGATTACTTTATAAGTGACACACCAGATTGTTGGGTAGGCTCACATAGTAACTATTTTTTAAATTCCTGTACAGGCCATGTGTCTTTTGGTGGTACTCCGCTGCCCGTATCCTAACTCGCACCTCATCTCATTCATCCATCACCCCCGTGCATGCTCACCTACGTTGGTGCTAGGTCCAGCAACATCACGACTTTAAAATTCTCGTCCTTGGGTTCAAATCCCTCCTTAGCCTCGTCCCTCCCTATCTCTAACCTCCTCCAGCCTTGCAACCCTCCGAGAATTTTGCGTTCCTCTAACTCTCGCCTCTTCCACATCCCACTTCCTTCTCCCCACCATTGGAGGCTGTGTCTTTAGCTGTCTAAGTCCGAAACTCTGGATTTCCCTCCCTAAACCTCTTTTCCTCTCCACCGTTCCTCCTTAAAGACACTCCTTAAAGCCTACTTTTATTCAAGCTTTTGGTCACCTGTCCTAACAGCATCTTCGGCTTTGTCAATTTTTATCTGATTACGCTCATGTGAAGCACCTTGGGATGTTATACTACGTTAAAGGCGTAAGTAGTCGTTGTTTGAGGGAGAAATTTTGGCCAGGATATGGGCCTTCTCTTTGAATAGTATCATGTGATATTTTTCATGTTTAGTTGAGCCACAGGAATGGAGAGACAAGACTGGTTTCATCTCATGGTTGACTTCTTTTGGCAACCAGCATACTCGGGACTATATTGGAATGCTAATCTAGGTTAAGTGCACACAACCTGATGGGCTCAAACTTGTAATCTTCTGACCTAGAGGTGAGAATGCGGGAATCTCTGCTAACCTGAAACAATACACAGCAAGATGGTCCTAGATTTGATCCCCAGTCTGTTCTGTTAGCTGATCTCAGCTGAGTAGCAGCAGGCATATTGCAGTTTGCTTTGGGATCCCTGTTTAGGGAAGGGAAATAACAGCCAAGATTCATGCTGCTGATCGCTATCCAGTGACCCTTGCTGAAAATGCATGGGTACGTTGGGTGAGGACAGGATTGTCTGTGCTGTAGCACTCCTGCCCTCTGGTCGAATAGCCTCCACAGTAAGTGTTGGCGGGCTATCATTAAATAATAGCCGTTCGGACAGGGCGAGGAGAATCCACAGTGCCCATGTAACCCAGCAAGGAGTTGAGGCCCTCTGGAGGGAAGGGGATACTTGGCAAGAAGAAAAACAAAATTAGCATGCTGCAAGTTGAATGCAGACAGGTTTCTTGTCAAAAGAGAGCTGTAGTTTCTCAACTGTGTTGTTATATTTGTCACTAGGTTGTTAACATTGACTTTTTTAAAGGCATTCTGAGCCGTTATAAGTGAGTAGTTTTTGGCTTTGGAATTTAACTGAAGCAATATAGAATCAAACCTTTTTTAGTTTCTGCTTCTCAAATAGTGTTATTATGTAGTAGATACACACTAATTCAGAATTTAGTTGTTCCAAAGCCTAGGCCTGTGCAATAACGAGATCTCAGTAATTATTATCCAAGGGTGTGATTTAAATCAAGCAACTTCTTATTTTTAAAAAAGAAAAAATGTCCTGGAAATATAACTTGAAAAATCTGAGAGTAAAAAAAAGCTGCCTAATTCTAGTTTGTTGACGTCTGTTTTTTTTTCCTAAAACCTATTTATAAGATGGTATCAAGGATTGCTACTATTTCTGTGGAGTACTCTTCTCTCCAGATAATTCCAAGTGCTTAATCCTGTTCAAATAATCCATTCAAGTTATGAGAAAAGCTGCTCGTGTGCAATGGCGTTCTTCTTGATGTTGATCAGGAGTGCTGAGTATTTTAGAGAGAGAAGTAATGGGGAATGTTGGCAGAAGTTTTTTCATTTATACTGGAACTCCCTCCCTAACAGCACTGTGGGAGTACCTTCACCACACGGACTGCAGCGGTTCAAGAAGGTGACTCACCACCACCTTCTGGAGGGCAATGAGGGATGGGCAATAAATGCCGGGCTTGCCAGCGATGCCTACATCCCATGATCAAATATTTAAAAAATTCTCGATGCAAGATGTTGTATAACTGAAAAAATAACTGATGGCACTGGAAAACAATGGCATGGTAATTAATCAGGAAGAGGCAGAAGCCTGATTCAGCACCGCACAGCTTCTGTTGAAAGGCAAATAATGAGAGAACGCTGTAAGAGCGCCAACTTGGGGTCAGTGCCCAGATTGGGCATGATGAATGAATTTGTATTTAGCGAAGGGAAATTGTACTTGATTATCCTTTTGTGGACAGGTTATTCAATATATTTCAAAAATTTGGACTGCTCAAACTTCTTGCTGAAGCTAGAAATTTTTTGGTTATCACTTTGTGAAGCACTTTGGTACCTTTTTCCTCTGTCAAAACATACACAAACTTTTAGAAAATGGGACTTTTAGAAAGTGGTTAAATGCTAACATATTTAGGTTGGAATAAGGGAAATATTACATGGAGAATCTGTCTTCCATTCTCTGCTGGTACTGATCTTAAGTAGTTTGCAGCACAACTTATTTTGTTCTACAAGATTGGGCACATGAAATGTCTGTCTTGTCCTCAGGATGTCCCATGTTGAGGACTACTATGGTCTACTTGGTTCTCAGTAACAGCTGCGCCGCTGTGGTGAGGCCACAATCCGAATCCAGGAAAAAAGCCGGGGTTGGGGAGAACTGGAATTTGGAACCAAAAGCAGAACGTGCAGAAAATGTGCTGTAGGTCTTTATTACCTTGATAAAAAAATGGCAGGTTAATGTTTCGAGGTATGGTCCTTTGTCAGAATCTGATGTCTCGTTGCAGTGGGAGGGAGTATTGTCTACAGGCCACGCTTCCTCGAGGCAGCGTTGCCAGAGAGTTGGATGCGTGCAGGTAACTTGTTGCTCGTTCTCTGTAGTCAGCCACAAGGAGGTATTTAATAATAGAACTCTCATTCACCTGCTTCCTCTTTTGTTTAACATTTCCTTTGGAACTCACTCTAGTGAATCGTAAGCCAAAGTCTTTTTCTACCATTCTGCCACAGTTTGTTGTACATCATTGGAATGTTCTGTTAAGTCTTAACTTGCATTAACAAAATGGGATTTAACTAAAGGTGGAAAATTGTGGTGCATAATTTGGTATTATAAATATAATTTTACAAAAAATTATTGGCAGGAGAAGGAAAGGCGAGAACTGGGAATCAAATGAAATGAACTTAATTGAGTCTGAAACCATTTTGACCACTGTAAGAAGTCGCACAACACCAGGTTATAGTCCAACAGTTTTATTTGAAATCACTAGCTTTCAGAGCGCTGCTCCTTCGTCAGGTGAAGTGAAGAAATGTATATCGGCATAGCATATATCGTCAGAGAACACTGCCAGATGATTACAGTTAATCTTTCTAACTTAGAAGTTAGAAAGATTAACTGTAATCATCTGGCAGTGTTCTCTGACTATATATGCTGTGCCGATATACATCTCTTCACTTCACTTGACGAAGGAGCAGCCCTCCGAAAGCTTGTGATTTCAAATAAAACTGTTGGACTATAACCTGGTGTTGTGCGACTTCTCACATTTGTCCACCCCAGTCCAACACCGGCATCTCCACATCATTTTGACCACATAATTGATCAATGAAAAAATGTCACATTACTGTGAAAGTTTCTTTGTGTATTGAACACATGACCACATGCAGAATTATAATTGTTGCAGCATCCTTATTGTATGTAGGGTTTTAGTAATGTGTGCAGGCCCTTTTTTAAAAAAAAAACCTGTGCACAGGATGTTTGTTGGCAGTGCTGACAAAGGCTGCATTTATTGTTCATTCCTTGCTTCCCTTAGTGATTTGTTTCTCCACTTGAGTGACTTGCTAGGCCGCTTCAGAGTGCATTGCGTCAATCATGCCGTGTTGGACTGGTCTCGTGTGTAGCCCAAACCAGGTAGCGGTAGCAAGTTTCCTTTCCTCAAGTACAATTGTGAAACAGTTGGGTATTTATGACAATCTGACAGTTTTCGTAGTCATTTTATCTGGTACCAGCCCACACATTACCAGATAGATTGAATTCAGTTTCTCAGCTTGCTATAGGGGTGATTTGACCAGGGATTTCCGGTTCAGTACCTATATATAAGATTAAGGCCTTCATTTTCTTTTTCTATCAGAGTGTTAATATTCATCGGTTTTATCAGTGTAGGGAATTTACTTGTGCTGCTTAGCAAGTTTGAAAACTTAAAAAGAGCAGATGGTAAAGGAAGAACTTTTTTTTATATAATGCCCATCATGTCCTCAGGATGTCCCAAAGCACTTCATATCCAACAAATTACTGATTAAAACATAGTCACTGTTCTGTAGGCAGATGTAGCAGCCAATGTGTGCCTAAGACCTAATCTTTTCTAGTGAATGGTGTGTGAAGACTGTTGTAGCTGCTGTGAAATACAATGGAATGCAAAATGGGTGCAATAAAAGGATGTTGTTTCAGTAACTCACTAAGATTTGACTGATATGAGATTGCAGACGTGAGA
Organism: Squalus acanthias; assembly: GCA_030390025.1. Classification (NCBI taxonomy): domain Eukaryota; kingdom Metazoa; phylum Chordata; class Chondrichthyes; order Squaliformes; family Squalidae; genus Squalus; species Squalus acanthias. Next base: position 259,230,675 of record CM059425.1, read on the forward strand.
AATGGCACCATGTTAAAGTATGTTAAGAAATGATTGCATGCAGCTTGCTTGGCAGGAGTTTAAACACTGCAATATCACAAAATCCTGTTCAGTTTATGCCTTTATACCAAGTTTGCGTCCTATGTTTTTCAACATAATAGACTTCTGCTCAAGTGTAAGTTGTGACTTTACGAATAAATACTGACTTAATGTGCAGCGTATACTAGAGCAGAGTTTATCCCAAGAGCTGTGGTTGCTCAGTCGTTCAGTATAATCAAGGCTGAGATAGACTTTTGGACTCCAGGAAAGTTGAGTTGAGGTTGGAGATCAACCATGATATTGAATGATGTGGAGATGCCGGTGTTGGACTGGGGTGGACAAAAATGAGAAGTCGCACAACACCAGGTTATAGTCCAACAGTTTTATTTAAAATTACGAGCTTTCGGAGCTGTTGCCCCTTCGTCACCTTTACCTGACGAAGGGGCAACAGCTCCGAAAGCTCGTAATTTTAAATAAAACTGTTGGACTATAACCTGGTGTTGTGCGACTTCTCATGATATTGAATGGCAGAGCAGGCTCGAGGGGCCGTATGGCCTACTAATTCTTTTGTTCTTATGTCCTTGAGTCCCTTTTTTTTCCAGTTGTGACTCATGATTAGTTGGAATGCATTATTTTGTTGTCTCTCCTATTGGTCACTGCTAAAGCTAATGTAGAATTTGCTGAACAGCAGACAGGGCAAAGAGGATATTTGGCATTCTGTCATTGAAATGAGCAAGTATTATGTATAGGACAGAGCTTGCTCAGAGAGGTTACTGATAAATTTAAAAAAACCAGCAGTGCAGTGTCTGAGTTGCTATTTCATTGTTTAACTAGGAGTGTGTCTGACGCTAACCAATATTCTTTCAGAAAGTTGCAATTGAGTTACTTATAGCATATGACATGCATCCTGCCAGAAAATAGTCCATGTCGTCTTGGTGTTATGAAAGACCAGTTTTTAAGTGACCTGCTCACCTTTTTAACCATAGTTTTGGTGAACTTTTACATTTCTTGAAATTCTAGTAGTATGTTTGGTTGTGAATTGGCTTACTGGTGCAGTTGCTGTAGAGCGGCGGCGGGCAGCGACGAAGGTTCAGTCCTACACTTTGCTGAGTGACAGATGCCATCTCAGCTGATATTGTGCGTCTCCCCACAGGAAATTGGAAAGCAACATCAATGATGAGAGAAAACCAGTGAAAAATTGAGTGCATCTTGTAGTAGTTAATGGCAGTGTTCAACCAGTTGGAAAATGCATACCTCAGTGCATGATTTTAAAACCCATGTTGGTTTTGGTTTTGCAAGGTTGGAAATTGGCTGGGAGGTAGGAGACAGAGAGTGGGGATATCGGGTATGTACTTTGATTGTCAGGATGCGACAAGTGGTGTTCCCCAAGGATCTGTTCTGGGGCCTCAACTTTGCACCATATTTATTAATGACTTGAATGAAGGAATAGAGTTGGATATCAAAGTTTGCAGGTGGCACTAAGTTATGAGGGGCAATAAGTAATGTGGATGGGAGCAGGAAGTTACGAAGGGACATTAGACAGATTAGGTGAGTGGACAAAACTGTGGCAGATGGAGTTCAATGTGGGTAATTGTGGTCATCCACTTGGACCAAAGAAAGATAAATCAGGAGTATTATCTAAATGTTGAGAAACTAGGAACTATAGAGAAGCAGAGAGTCCAAGTACATGATTAAAAGCTAGTAGATAGGTACAAAAAGCAGTTTAAAAAAGGCGAATGGAATGTTGGCCTTTATCTCAAGGGGACTGGAATACAAAGGAAGGAAGTTGAGTTTCAGTTGTATAGATTCGTAGTCAGACCCCCATCTGGAATACTGCGTTCATTTTTGGGCACTGCACCTCAGGAAGGATATATTGACCTTGGGTGTGCAGCGCAGATTCACCAGAATGATACCGGGGCAGAGAGGGTTAAATTATGAGGCCAGTTTACATAAACTTGGCTTGTATTCCCTTGAGTATGGAAGATTGAGGTGTTAGCTGATCGATGTGTGCTGTGGAGAGAACAGATTAGTTAACATTTCAGCTGTGGACTCTCTTTGTCAACTTTGCCTGACCTACTAAATGCTTCTAGCAGTCTGTTTTTGTTTCAGATTACCAGTATCTGCAGTTCTTTGCTTGTTGATCAATCAATCTTCATTTGGATATGACCTAGTTTGATAGAATACAGGTTGGTCCAGACAATCCATGTAGGTCAGTCCCAAAATCTGAAAGTCTCTGCTGCAGAGGTTTACAAGCTTTTTGTCATTATGAGCTGCTTAGATGCATAATCATGGAGTTGCAGCAACTGCATATTAAGTTTAAATCCACACTCCTGTTAATTTGCATACACTAACGTACCTTGGTGTTTTGATTTAGGATTGATCTGCCAGTGAGACACCAGTGGTAAGAACAACCCTTCCCAAACTTTCAGGCCCATGAAATTTAAACGGGCAACAAGAAGTATAGTCTGGTACAGGACTAAATTGCCTGGGCTGCAGGGGTCAGCTTGTGAGCTTAGAGCTGTGTGTGTCCTGTATTTGGATACTTGTGCTCTACTGCCTGACCAGGCTACACCCCATTCCCAGAGTTCTCAAATGAAAGTGCCCTTTCTGATTTGAACTGGGATTGGAACTTGCAAGTGTTTTTTTTTAAAAACTAAATTAAATTGTAATCTTGGAAAGGTTATGGCAGTAGGATGAGTTTTTAATGCATTTTAAATTTGTCTTTAAATGATCTCAACGTCTTCCTCATCAAAAAGATTTATTTGGCATAACATGATAGAATGTACTGTACAAGGATGGCAACTGCAGCTTTACTGTGGAGAATTCCTTTCAGGGCAACAAAAAATGTCTTGGAAATTAGCATGTGTTTTGAAGCGTAAATTTTCACTCGAGTGTACATGCACAGTGAATGTTATACTTCTGCTGCACCTTTCACTGTACATCTAACTTCATACACCAAAATGGGCTGCTACCTTTCTTGTACCTAATTAGTGCTCCCTTCCTGGAACTAATATTCTGTTTTGATTGGATTTGTCAGTAACATATGGATGCTGACTCCTTCTAATATTGCAGCATTGACCCTGGTGGGGGGTGATATGGAATATAAAATGTTTCGCCACCTGTGGATACAATAATATAGCAAGTCTTCCAGTGAAATGAAATGTTACCTTTGCTGAAAATATCAGAAATAAGGAGGACAATTGAGTGCCTGTGGAATATCCTTGATTGCTTTTGAAAGCCTAATAGTTATATGTTTGATGTTTGTACAGAATTGCTGGGCGCAAAATTGTTCTACTTGAAAGAGTTTAAGCAATTGCATTGCTCCAGTATCATCTTGATAGCCTTTTAGTTAAGTAGTGCAGTCGTTCTTTCAGTTCAGTAAACACTGTCTCAGGTCATTTATATGACTTATTGATTTAGCATAAAATGAAGACAGAGTCTGCAGTTGGGCTGACAGCATACTCTGGAATTCTGTTTCTTTCAGAGAAGCAGTCGGCCAAGATTTTAGGCAGCGAAAAATTATGCTACATTCTAAATACATTTTTCATTTGTACCGTTTTACAGATATTAAAAATATGTCGTCTTAATGTTTTATCCTTGTAACACTCCTCTCCGTTAACTGATGTCACTTGTCACAGTGCCAGCAGTTCATTCCACTGTAAGTTCATGTGAGCCTAGATGGTGTCGGTAGGTTAGTCCGTGGAGGGTGGACAATGTCACAACTCAGCCTGATTATGTCCTCCTCTGATCTTAAGATGAAGTATGGGGGGGCTAGGTGATGTAGTTGGGTAACGCACCATGCTTTTACCTAGAGGACCTCATTAAAATCCAGTCCGCACTGATGAAATGAAAGTCTCCCTGTCTAGCAGCAGTCATAAGAACATAAATAGGAGCAGGAGTAGGCCATTCTGCCCCTCGAGCCTGCTCCGCCATTCAATAAGATCATGGTTGATCTTCGACCTCAACTCCACATTCCTGCACTATCCCCATATCCCTTGATTCCCTTAATAACCAAATCATACTAACATAAAATGAGTTTAGGAAATCTCAAGAGAGTTCCTTCTGCATATTGGCCGACTACATAATCCTTCTTACATAGAAACATAGAAAGAAACAGAGAAACACAGAAGATAGGAGTAGGAGTAGGCCATTCGGCCCCTCGAGCCTGCTCCGCCATTCAATGCGATCATAGCTGATCATCCAAATTCAGTACCCTGTCCCTGCTTTCTCCCCATATCCCTTGATCCCTTTAGCCTTAAGAAATATATCTAACTCCTTCTTGAATATATTTAATGAATTGGACTCAACTGTCTTCTGTGGTAGAGAATTCCACAGGTTCACCACTCTCTGGGTGAAGAAATTCCTCCTCATCTCAGTCCTAAATGGCTTACCCCTTATCCTTAGACTGTGACCCCTGGTTCTGGACTCCCCCACCATCGGGAACATCCTTCCTGCGTCTAGTCCTGTTAGAATTTTATAAGTTTCAATGAGATCCCCTCTCATTCTTCGAAACTCTAGCGAATACAAGCCCAATCGACCCAATCTCTCTTCATACGTCATTCCTGCCATCCCAGGTATCCGTCTGGTGAATCTTCGCTGCACTCTCTCCATGGCAAGAACATTCTTCCTCAGATAAGGCGACCAAAACTGCACACAATACTCAAGGTGTGGTCTCACCAAGGCCCTGTACAACTGCAGCAAGACATCCTTGCTCCTGTACTCGAATCCTCTCGCTATGAAGGCCAACATACCATTTGCCTTCTTAACCGCCTACTGCACCTGCATGCTTACCTTCAGCGACTGGTGCACAAGGACACCCAGGTCTCGTTGCACTTCCCCTTTTCCCAATCTATTGCCGTTCAGATAATCTGCCTTCCTGTTTTTGCCACCAAAGTGGATAACCTCGCATTTATCCACATTATACTGCATCTGTCATGCATCTGCCCAATCACCCAACCTGTCCAAATCATACTGGAGTTTCTCTGCATCCTCCTCAGCACACACGCCCACCCAGCTTTGTGTCGTCTGCAAACTTGGAGATATTACATCGAGTTTCCTCGTCTAGATCATTAATATATATTGTGAATAACTGGGGTCCTAGCACCGATCCCTGCGGTACCCCACTCGTCACTGCCTGCCACTCGGAAAAAGACCCGTTTATTCCAACTCTTTGCTTCCTGTCTGCCAACCAGTTTTCTATGCAAGACAGTACCTTACTCCCAATCCCGTGTGTTTTAACTTTGCACTCTAATATCTTACGCGGGACCTTATCGAAAGCCTTCTGAAAGTCCAAATACACCACATCCACTGGTTCTCCCTTCTCTATTCTACCAGTTACATCCTCAAAAAAATTTCAGTATTTTTGTCAAGCAAGATTTACCTTTTGTAAATCCATGTTGACTTTGTCTGATCCTGTCACTGTTTTCCAAGTGCTCTACTATTACATCTTTTATAATGGACTCCAGTATTTTCCCCACTAACGATGTCCGGCTTACCGGTCTATAATTCCCCGTTTTCTCTCTCCCACCTTTTTTAAATAGTGGGGTTACATTAGCTACCCTCCAATCCATGGGAACTGTTCCGGATGTCTAGAATTTTGGAAGATGACCAGCAATGCATCTACTATTTCTAGGGCCACTTCCTTAAGTACCCTGGGATGTAGATTATCAGGCCCTGGGGATTTATCGGCCTTCAATCCCGTCAATTTCCCTAACACCTTCCCTACAAATACTGATTTCATTCAGTTCCTCCCCCTCATTAGACCCTATGTTCCCTGACATCTCTGGGAGGTTATTTGTGTCCTCCTTTGTGAAGACAGAACCAAAGTATGTATTTAATTGGGGTCTCATTTCTTTGTTCCCCATTATAAATTCCCCTGATTCTGACTGCAAGGGACCTACGCTTGACTTCACCAATCTTTTTCTCTTCACATATCTATAGAAGCTTTTACAGTCAGTTTTTATGTTCCCTGCAAGCTTACTCTCATACTCTATTTCCCCCCTCTTAATTAATCCCTTTGTCCTCCTTTGCTGAATCCTAAACTGCTCCCAATCCTCAGGTTTGCTGCTTTTTCTGGCCAATTTATATGTCCTCTCCTTGGATCTTATGCTATCCCTAATTTCCCTTGTTAGCCACGGTTGAGTCACCTTTTTTGTTTTATTTTTATGCCAAACAGGGATGAACAAATTCTGTAGTTCATCCATGTGATCTTTAAATGTTTGCCATTGCCTATCCACCATCAACCCTTTAAGTAACGTTCCCCAATCCATCCTTGCCAACTCGCGCCTCATACCATTGTAGTTTCCTTTATTTAAATTCAGGACCCTAGTTTCTGAGTCAACTACTTCACTCTCCATCTTAATGAAGAATTCGATCATATTATGATCGCTCCTCCCCAAGGGGCCTCGCACAACAAGATTGCTAATTAATCCTTTCTCATTACATAATACCCAGTCTAAGATGACCTGATCTCGAGTTGGTTCCTCGACATATTGATCCAGGAAACCATCCTGTATACACTCGAGGAATTCCTCCTCCACAGTATTGTTATTAATTTGGATAGCCCAATCTATATGTAGATTAAAGTTACCCATGATAATTGCTGTGCCCTTATTGCATTCTCAATCTTCTAAACTCCAGTGTGTACATCCCTAAACTACATAGTCTCTCCTCATAGGTCAATCCCGCCATTCCTGGTATCAGCCTGGTGAATCGCCGCTGCACCCCCTCCATGGCAAGAACATCTTTCCTCAGATGAGGCGACCAAAACTGTACACAGTACTCGAGGTGTGGTCTCACCAGTGCCCTGTACAGCTGCAGCAAGGTATCCCTGTTCCTGTATTCCAACCCTTTTGCTATGAAGGCCAGCATACCGTTTGCCTTCTTGACCGCCTGTTGCACCTGCATGCTCGCCTTCAGTGACTGGTGTACAAGAACACCCAGGTCTCTCTGTACTTCCCCCTCTCCCAATTTATTGCCATTTAAATAATAATTTGCCCTCCCGTTCCTGCACCCAAGGTGGATAACTTCGCACTTGTCCACATTATAGTGCATCTGCCATTTATCCGCCCAATCACCCAGTCTGTCCAAATCGCTCTGGAGCTTCCTGGTCTCCTCCTCTGAGCCCACCCCCCCTCCTAGTTTAGTGTCGTCTGCAAATTTGGAAATGCTGCATTCGACTCCCTGATCCAGGTCATTAATATAAATTGTGAACAGCTGGGGACCCAGGACAGATCCCTGCGGTACCCCACTTGTTACTGCCTGCCATTCAGAAAATGAGCCGTTTATTCCAACTCTCTGTTTTCTATCTGACAGCCAGTTCTCTATCCACGTCAATACTTTCCCCTTTATCCCATGAGCTTCAATTTTCCATGCTAATCTTTTATGTGGGACCTTATCGAAGGCCTTTTGGAAGTCCAGGTACACCACATCTACTGGCTCTCCCCCATCTATTTTACCAGTTACTCCCTCAAAAAATTCCAATAGATTAGTCAAGCACGATTTACCCTTTGTAAATCCATGTTGACTCTGTCCTATCCTGTCCCCATTTGCTAAGTGCTCGGCTATTTCATCCTTAATGATGGACTCCAGCATTTTGCCCACAACTGATGTAAGGCTTACAGGTCTGTAATTACCTGCTTTTTCCCTACCCCCCTTTTTGAATAGTGGGGTAACGTTAGCTACCCTCCAATCCATGGGCACTGTTCCCGAGTCTAATGAATTCTGAAAAATCATGCTTAGTGCATCCGCTATCTCTAGGGCCACCTCCTTCAGTACCCTAGGATGCATGTTATCAGGCCCTGGGGATTTGTCCGCCTTCAATCCCTTTAGCTTCCTTAACACCATATCCTTAGAGATATTGATTTGCGTCAGTTCCTCCTTTGCCAATGTCCCTATTTTTCCCGATATCCCAGGGAGGTTTTTTGTGTCTTCCTTCGTAAAGACTGACCCAAAGTATGCATTTAGTTGGTCTGCCATTTCCTTATTTCCCATTATATATTCCCCCGTATCTGACTGCAATGGACCAACTTTGGTTTTCACCAGTCTTTTCCTCTTGATATACTTATAAAAGCTTTTGGAGTTAGTTTTTATATTTTCCGCCAGCTTGCTTTCGTAAGCTATTTTGCCCTTCTTGATTAAGCCCTTTGCCCTCCTTTGCTCTATCTTAAACTGTTCCCAATCTTCCGCTCTGGCGCGTTTTTTGGCTATTTTATACGCCCTATCTTTGGATTTTATGCTGTCTCTAATTTCCCCTGTTATCCACGGTTGAGTCACCTTTTTAGATTTCCTTTTATGCCAGATTGGTATAAACAATTTTTGCAATTTTGTCATTCTATCTTTAAATGCTTGCCATTGTTTATCTACCTCCAGTCCTCCCAGGAACGTTGTCCAATCAGACCTACTCAGTTCCCGTCTAATGGCATCATAATTCCCCTTGTTTAAATTCAGGACCTGAGTCTCTGAGTCAATTTCTTCGCTCTCCATTTCGAGTGAGAAATCGATCATGTTATGATCGCTCTGACCCAAGGGTCCCCGTACAACAAGATTACTAATTAGTCCCTTCTCATTGCACAGTACCCAGTCCAATATAGCCTGTTCCCGAGTTGGTTCCTCGACATATTGCGTCTCTAATTTCCCGTTTAATGCCATCCCCAACCTCAGCATTACTGTTTGGGGGTCTGTATACAACTCCCACTAGCGCTTTCTGCCCCTTGGTATTTCTCAGCTCTACCCATACAGATTCCACATCATCAGAGCTACTATCCTTCCTTACTATTGTTAATCTCCTCTTTAACCAGCAATGCTACCCCACCTCCTTTTCCTTCTTGCCTGTCCTTCCTGAATATTGAATACCCCTGGATGTTGAATTCCTAGCCTTGGTCACCCTGGAGCCATGTCTCGGTAATCCCAATTATATCATATCTGTTTATATCTATTTGCGCAGCTAATTCATCCACCTTATTACGAATGCTCCTCGCATTAAGACACAAAGCCTTCAGGCTTGTTTTTTTAACACTCTTAGACCATTTAAAATTATTGTTTACTGTGGCCATGTTTGATTTACACCCTTGATTTCTCTGCCTTCCACTTTTGCCTTTCTCCTTCCTGTCTTGTGTTTCTATCCTTGCTTCCCTTTCCTCTGTCTCCCTGCACAGGTTCCCAACCCCCTGCCATTTTAGTTTAAACCCTCCCCTTTCTAACTAATTTGCACTAAATTGGCAATCATACTGGCTATGAATGGTTGTTATGAACACAGAAATGTCATAGTGGTCTGGTAGTGGGTGCTCTTTTGAGGTTGTGGCCAAGGTTTATTACAGGGGACCGAATGAATGGAGCTTTAGTCTGTATCTGACCCTCTTGACCTTGGAGTGCTTGATGGTAATCCTGGATCTCTGAAATGGGACATCTTCAAACCCCAGTGCCAATATCCCCCTCCTTGATGACCAAAATTGTCATCATGAAGTATTTGAGATTTTAAACTTCAAAAACAAATTCAGCTTTTCCTATTGGAAAAGGAATATATTGACTTGATTCAATTTGTGAAAGCTAACAGTGTAGATTAAAAGTCTGCATCCAGAAATGAAGGGTAAGCATCACCCACCTGATTCTTCTGTTCATTATTCCTTGATTTCAAAATTCTCATCCTTGTTTTCAAATCCCTCCATGGCCTCCTCCCTCCCTATCTCTGTAATCTCCTTCAGCCCCACAACCCACTCTCATTCTGCCCTCTTGAGCATCCCTGATTATAATCACTCAACTATCGGTGACCGTGCCTTCAGCTACCTAGGCCCTAAGCTCTGGAACTCCCTCCGTAAACCTCTCCACCTCTCTCTTTCCTCCTTTAAGATGCTCCTCAAAACCTACCTCTTTGACCAAGATTGGTCATCTGCCCCAATTTCTTATATGGCTTGGTGTCAATTTTTTGTCTTATAACACTCCTGTGAAGCGCCTTGGGACGTTTTACTATGTTAAAGGCGCTATATAAATACAAGTTGTTGTATTCCATTGTCATCTCTTGCATTAAAATAACTGAGTCATAGAATCAAAGAATGATACAGCACAGAAGGAAGCCATTCGGCCCATTGTGTCTTGGCCAACAGCTCTGATTGCAGATGGAAACTTATGAAACTTCAGAATAACTACAATCTCTTAGAAGATGCTTTTGTGCCATTCTCTCTCCCGCAAATATATGGAGCTAAATCCACTGAAACATAATTTCCCTGACACAAAAGACTTCCATGGGGCTATCCTCCACCAATTGAATGATTTATTGAGCTTGTAACCCCTTCCCCCAGCTGTGTCATTTTTGGGATTTCGACCCCTTTGACAGTGTTCCCATCTCTCATCCCTCCTTTTCTCTTTCCCCTCCTCATCCCTCCTCTTCCCTTTCCCCATCTCTCATCCTATCTCTTGCCCTACTTGAACTTAATATTGGCATTGGTCTTGAGTCCTGGTGTGCAACGTGCGTGATCTACTTGTTAATGCTGGTATCAACCCACTATCCAGATGGACGGAATCGTGGGACGCATGCAACATAAAGAACCAACACCTAATCACTGACCCAACAGCAGAGCGCTCTGGCTTCGACCTCCCTCTAAGACAGTGGAGCGCTCAACTGAACCCATACCGATGCGGCCATCTGCTCCACAAGTGGAAGATGAGGGACGACCCCAAGTGCAACTGTGGCCATGAGTTCCAGACCATGGAACGCGTCACATCAACCTGCCCACTAAGATTTGTTGCGGGAAGCATTTCATTTCTCCACTCGGCATCTCGGGAGGACATCGAATGGATAGCCAAACTAGACATCCCATTGTAAGCTTTTCCTGTCAAACGAAACAACAATATGCTGGAAACCCCAGTCATGAAAGTGCTGCGGGTTAATCTCCAAGTCATCCATTACCTAAGTGCTTATCTATTGATACTGGTGTGCATGAGTTATAATGGATGTTATAGTACCTTGTCTTGCTCTGAAATGGACTTTGCCAATGTATTCTTGCAACATGTTGGCAATAGAATGATTTTTTCAAATTTTCAAAATTTACAAGAATGTGGTCTCGGGTCATGGTATAATGCAGAATACCAGTATATATGCTGCTTTGCAGGGCACACAGACACATAGATAAAAAGAAAAAATATTGGAAATCTGAAACAATAAAGAAAAAGCTCGAAATAACCTGCATCTGAAAGATGATATTCACATTTTTGTTGTGAACCCATTGTCTGAAGGAGAAGTTTCTTTGATCAGTCCAGGAAAAGTCGAGATGCATACAGAGACATTCCAATCGACCTATTCACACTTGGGTGGGTTACTAGAATTGTAGAATTTCACAGCACAGAAGGAAAGCATTCGCTCCATTGCACATGTGCTGGCTAACAGAGCTATTCACGTAGTCCCATTATCCTTGGTCCCTCATACCCTTGAAAAGTGTTCTTGTATCAACATCAGGTTACGCAAAGTGGGGTAAAGTGGAGTGAGGGGTCATGCAGGATGCTGGGTTGGGACAGTGTTTAGTATCTGCTCGACTGCTGTAGATAATTTGCCTCTGTGAAATGGATTCTTGCAGATTCGACAATGTAATCTTTTAATGCTTGTAGGATAACCAGAATGGAATACTGTCTCAAACAGATAAAGCAGAAGACTAGTTTTTAGTGTTTGTGTAAGCTTCAATGTTTTCATTTAATTATATTCAATTGTCTTTTCCACTATCTGCCTTGATCTTCACTTTCCTTACTAGGTTTGGCTATTCTGCTCTGAAAAGTAACCCTTTTGGTTGCCAAAAGATTCATTCAGTATCTCCTTTTTCCGGGATGGGGGGGTTAATTCTGTACTTTTCTCGAGTGCAGCAACTCCCCATCCCCCAAAGTCTTGTGCATCCCCCTCACCCTTCACCCTGTCATTGTCCATGTCTTTACCTGCCTTGGTACTACGTTCTGGAATTCCCTGATGAAACCCTTCCGTCTTTCTAATTCTCTCTACTCCTTTAAGATCTTCTGTAAAACTCACCCTTTTGGCTGTTTTTCGTCACCTAATAGTTCCTCCTTTGGTTCAGAAACCATTTTGTCCTTCTATGCCTCTGTGAAGTGCCTTGGACATCTTTCTATGTTTAAGTTCATAGATTCATAGAAACTTACAGCGCAGAAGGCAGCCATTTGGCCCGTTGTGCCTGTGCTGGCTCTTTGAAAGAGCAGTCGTGCTTTGTCCCACACCCCGGCTTTTTGCCCGTAACAGCTACTTACCTGAAAGAGGACAAGACATTGAGCAGGAGGGGAAATGTGGAAAAAATGGGAAGGGTTCCAGTTGGAGGGGAAGGGAAAGGTACAGAGCAAGAGGTTTTGAGATTTTTGAGGGCATGGGGAGAAGTGACAAAGGTGGAGGGAACTTGGCAGTAAGGACTGAGTTGTTGTAGTTAAGTGAATGGTGATCATTGGGAGTGGAGGGAACAGGAGAAAGCCCAGTGTTGGAGGGACAGCAGGTGTGCCTGGAAATGTGAAGCTACATGAAATGTGGAGTTTGAAAGCAAGGAAAATTTTCTGCACTGGTCTTGTATTTACTGATTGTGTTGTATTCATTTGCCTTTGTATCATCTGGCGAGTGGTTTAATTTTCAACAGTTGTAGCTCCATTTCTCGAATATCTTCCTCAGCACAGGGACCAGTCGGGCTAGCTGCAGTCCCTGCTTGTTCAATTGAACTCCTTTGGGAAGATATTTTGGTTGAATCTCCTGTGATTGACATTTCTTCTCCACTTGTCTACTTAAAGTTACAATGTAGATAGAACACCTCCATAATGCAAACTTTTCCTCATGTTTCCCACGTTCTTGCTGATGTTTTACCTGGGGGAGATGGTTAGAGTTGCACGAAAGGTCAAGTATCTTAATTTCTGTTTTCTTTCAATCCACACAAGTATTTATACACATTTAGCCAACATATTTCCTCCAGGTATCCTCACCAGACCGTCTTCCCAGCGTGCCCTTGTCTGCTTTTATGTAGTAATAACTACCCAGGAGAGGGCTGCTGACACTCGTCTCGCTGAGATTTTCACCGAATTTCATTGAGAATCCACACACCAATCCTTCATGGTCTGATTTGTGACTACAGAATTTGGTTTTAAGGAAGAAATATTCTCCGTTGTGGGTTAGAAATAAAGCCTCTGCCTCAAATTCATGCCTATTACTCCTGATTTATAATGCTTTGTACTTTACTGACTCCAAGACCAAGAGACTCGATTCCCCATCACTGAATGGATATAGCCTCTGGAGTAGTGGTGATGATGAGTCTGGCCAAAGACACTCTTGAGGGGTTGCCTGCTTCCAGTTTTTAATCGTTTTTTCACACCTGTTTTGGTTGCAACAATGTGTAAGTTGTACACTGGGTTTACAGATCATAAAAACCTGAGCAAACTGGGTTTGGTGGAACTTCTATCCATGGAACATTTTCATTCTTTGTGGAAACTTATTTTAATCTATATTATTTTTTTCGACTCTGTGTTAAATGCTGAATCCTGAGAATTTGCTCCCTCGGCTCAAAAATGTAGTTACTGTTGATTTTTGATAACATTTTATGACCAAAATTGCGCTTTCAGCCTTTTCATTAATTTGCCCTACATGGTATAAAGCAGAGTTTTATTCTGCAGCGCCAGTTCTTGACAACTCCTTGATGCTCTTGCAGATTAATTAGGGAACCTCCTTGGGGTGCTATACAATTTTTCATGTCGTATATGTCTACACATCTCTCTCTCTCTCTCTCTCTCTCTCTCTCTCTCTCACTCTCCTATGATTGGTCACTTAGGCCTCAAATGCAGAGTTCGTCTGATGCAGCCCCTTGAAGCAAGAATAATTATGGTATGCAAAGAAGCTTTCGCTGCTCCATCGCCATTGGGTTACATAACTCATTCATTAAATAGTAAAATGATGGTTTATGCTCATTTTCTCAAAAGCAGTCTTGCGTCCTGGATCAAGTTGATTTGAAGTATCTTTCAGAATCTTCAAATTTGCAAAAAGTTTATATTTGGTGAACAGTGATGGAAATGTCGTGGCCACTAAATGTTAAATGCTCGTGAAAGTAAGCAACCAAAAATGTGCATGCTGTATAGTATTTCCTTATACCTTCATTTTTGGATGTACCGAAAATTAAACTTGCTTGTATACTATCTGAACCATGTTGCGCTTGCTAACATGAGTAAGGGTTTGACAGTGGGTGACTAAACCAGTTGTGCACCAGATATGTTCGTCTGTAACTTGGATCGACAACTGCAGAAGTATTGAGGTGAATGGAAGGCCAGAGACTAGACAGTTGGGAGTTTAAGTGCAGTTTTAAGTGACTTGTTGATAGTTCATCTAAATGTTTGTTATAACCATTGAGACTTCGACATTGGGAGCTTAATTGTCTCAAGTGTTGTTTACTTGTCTTAATAGGCATTCCCCATCAGTTCCTGTTTCCACGCACACTTTGATTCAGTGGCAGAATTTTTAAATTTATTTTTAAACTGTGCCGTTAATTTCTACTCATCAGTGTTCTTCGATCTAAGCTGAACTGGCTGAACAATTGATATTGAAGGCCTGATAATATCAGTACAGACTAATGTAAATGAAGGCTTTATGTAGTCATAAATGAAATTAAATCAGGATTTAAAATGATGGTGTCTTATAAAGCTAAATAGCTGCGTATTAATTCTTTTAACCTACTGTCCTCGACGCTTATAAGTGGTGACTTCCAGATTCCAGAGGGTTAATCGAAATATGATTGGTCACCTCAGCAGTTATGGTTACTGAACCATGGTCTGAAAATATTATGAAAAATGAGTTTGATTTTTTTAATAGCTTGCTACATTGCGATAAACTTACAAGCTCTGCAGACACTTATCAGTGCAGTAACTTACCCATATCCACAATTTAAATGCAGTTTTACTGTGTGCAATTTGTTCAAGGTCAAATTGCTGATGAGGGAATACTGCTTATGCAATGGTAAATTACAGGAGAAAAATTGGAGTTACTCTTCCATTAAACAATGCCAAACTAACCCCTCATAATGAAAGTCTTCATAGAAAATGCTTTACATGCACCATGGTATCTTGTGTGTGTTCGCACCTGTGATGTTAGGGAGACAACTACATGAAGGAACAAATGCTTCACCCAACTGTGCTTAGACTATCTTAACGCTTCTCTCTCTCTTAGGCAGTCCCTCGGAACCGAGGATGACTTGCTTCCACACTAAAAATGAGTTCTCAGGTGACTGATGAGTCCAATGCGGGACCTACAGTCTCTGTCACAGGTGGGGCAGACGGTGGTTATAGTCAGTCATAGAGTTATACAGCACAGAAAGAGGCCCTTCGGCCCATCGTGTCCGCGCCGGCCATCAAGCCCTGTCTATTCTAATCCCATTTTCCAGCACTTGGTCCGTAGCCTTGTATGCTATGGCGTTTCAAGTGCTCATCTAAATGCTTCTTGAATGTTTTGAGGGTTCCTGCCTCTACCACCCTTTCAGGCAGTGAGTTCCAGATTCCAACCACCCTCTGGGTGAAAAAGTTTTCCCTCAAATCCCCTCTAAACCTCCTGCCCCTTACCTTGAAACTATGCCCCCTGGTTATTGACCCCTCTACTAAGGGGAAAAGTTCCTTTCTATCTACCCTATCTATGCCCCTCATAATTTTGTCCCCCCTCAGCCTTCTCTGCTCTAAGGAAAACAACCCCAGCCTGTCCAGTCTCTCTTCACAGCTAAAGCGCTCCAGCCCAGGTAACATCCTGGTGAATCTCCTCTGCACCCTCTCCAATGCAATCACATCCTTGCTACAGTGTGGCAACCAGAACTGCACACAGTATTCCAGCTGTGGCCTAACTAGCGTTTTGTACAGCTCCATCATAACCTCCCTGCTCTTATATTCTATGCCTCAGCTCATGAAGGCAAGTATCCCATATACCATTTTAACTACCTTATCTACCTGTCCTGCTGCCTTCAGGGATCTATGTACATGCACACCAAGGTTCCTCTGTCCTTCCTAGGGTCCTACCATTCATTGTGTATTCCCTTGCCTTGTTAGTCCTCCCAAAATGCATCACCTCACACTTTTCAGGGTTAAATTCCATTTGCCACTGTTCTGCCCATCTGACCAACCCGTCTATATCGTCCTGTAGCCTGAGGCTTCCCTCCTTGCTATTTACCACCCCACCAATTTTCGTGTCATCTGCGAACTTACTGATCATACCTCCTACATTCATATCTAAATCATGAAAGTACACTACAAACAGCAAAGGACCCAGCACCGATCCCTGCGGTACACCACTGGACACAGGCTTCCAGTCACAAAAACAACCTTCGACCATCACCCTCTGCCTCCTGCCATGCCACTAAGCCAATTTTGGATCCAATCTGCCAAGTTGCCCTGGATCCCATGGGCTCTTACCTTCTTGACCAGTCTCCCATGCGGGACTTTGTCAAAAGCCTTACTGAAGTCCATGTAGACCACATCAACTGCACTACCCTCATCCACACACCTAGTCACCCCCTCTCAAAATTCAATCAAATTGGTCAGACATGATCTCCCCCTGACAAAGCCATGCTGACTATCCTTGATTAATCCTTGCCTCTCCAAGTGGAGACTAATTCTGTCCCTCAGAATTTTTTACAATAATTTCCCTACCACTGATGTTGGGCTCACTGGCCTATAATTCCCTGGTTTATCCCTACTACCCTTCTTGAATAATGCTACTATGTTAGCTGTTCTCCAGTCCTCTGGCACCTCCCCTGTGGCCAGAGAGGTTCTGAAAATTTGTGTCAGAGCCCCTGCAATCTCCTCCCTTGCCTCACACAGCAGCCTGGGATACATCTCGTCTGGGCCTGGGGATTTATCCACTTTTAAGCCCGCTAAAACCGCTAGTACCTCCTCCCTCTCAATACTAATTTGTTCAAGTGTATCACAATCCCCCAGCCTGATTTCTATGCCTACATCGTCCTTCTCCATAGTGAACACAGATGCAAAATATTCATTTAAAACCTTACCTCGATCTTCTGGCTCTACACAGATTGCCACTTTGGTCCCTAATGGGCCCTACTCTTTCCCTGGTTATCCTCTTGCCCTTAATATACTTATAAAACACCTTGGGATTTTCCTTTATTTTGCCCGCCAGTGTTTTTTCATGCCCCCTCTTCGCTCTCCTAATTTCTTTTTTAAGTACCCCCCTGCACTTTCTATACTCCTCTCGGGCTTCCACTGTTTTTAGTCCTTTGTATCTGCCAAAAGCCTCCCTTTTTTTCCTAATCCATTCTCGTATATCCCTTGACATCCAGGGTTCCCTGGGCTTGTTGGTCCCACCCTTGACCTTTACGGGAACATGTTGGCATTGTACTCTCTCTATTTCCTTTCTGAAAGACTCCCACTGCTCTGATGTGGATTTTCCTACAAGTAGCTGATCCCAGTCCACTTTGGCCAGATCCTGCCTTATCATATTAAAATCGGCCTTCCCCCAATTTAGAACCTTTATTTCCGGTCCATCTTTGTCCTTTTCCATGACTACCTTAAATCTCATCGAATTATGGTCACTGTCACCAAAATGCTCTCCGACTAACACTTCTACCACTTGCCCGGCTACATTCCCTAAAATTAGGTCCAGTACCGCCCCCTCTCTTGTAGGACTTTCTACATGCTGGCTCAAAAAGCTCTCCTGGATGCACTTTAAGAATTCCGCACCCTCTAAGCCTTTCACACTCTGACTATCCCAGTTAATATTGGGGAAGTTGAAATCCCCTACTATTATTACCCTATTATTTCTACACTTCACTGAGATTTGCCTACATATCTGTTTCTCTATCTCCCCCTGACTGTTTGCTGGGAGTGTACTGTAGGCCCCCAAAGTGCTTGCCACCTTTTTGTTTTTAAGTTCTACCCATATGGCCTCATTAGAGGAACCTGCTAAGATATCATCCCTCCTTACAGCAGTAATTGACTCCTTGATTAATATTGCGACACCCCCTCCTCTTTTACACCCCCTTCTGTCTCGCCTGAAGATTCTGTACCCCAGAATATTGAGCTGCCAGTCCTGCCCCTCCCTCAACCATGTCTCTGTGATAGCAACAATATCATACTCCCATGTGTTCATCAACACCTTCAATTCATCTGCCTTACTCGCAAGACTCCTTGCATTAAAATAAATGCCATCCAGCCTTGCCATACTCCCTTGTGCCGTTACATATTTGCTCTGCCTTCCAGGCTGACTTGTTTTTTCCTCTATTTGGCTGTGCATCACCCCCTACTATCGCTCCACTCTGTATCCCATCCCCCTGCCAAGTTAGTTTAAACCGCCCCCCCCAAACAGTACTAGCAAACCTCCCCGCAAGGATGTTGGTTCTGTTTCAGGTGCAACCCGTCTGACTTGTACAGGTCCCACCTTCCCCAGAAGCAGATCCAGGAAACTAAAGCCCTCCCTCCTGCACCAACTTTTTAGCCACGCATTCATCTGCTCTATCCTCCTATTCCTATACTCACTAGCACGTGGCACTGGGAGTAATCCAGAGATTACAACCTTTGAGGTCCTGCTTTTTAATCTGCTACCTAGCTCCCTAAATTCTTGTTGCAGGACCTCATCCCTCTTTCTACCCATGTCGTTGGTACCAGTGTGAACCACGACCTCTGACTGTTCGCCCTCCCCCTTCAGAATGTCCTGCAGCCGTTCAGTGACATCCTTGACCCTGGCACCAGGGAGGCAACATACCATCCTGGAGTCACGTCTGCGGCCACAGAAACGTCTATCTGTTCCCCTTACGATAGAATCCCCTATCACTATTGCTCTCCCACTCTTTTTCTTCCTCCTGTGCAGCTGAGCCACTCGTAGTGCCACGGACTTGGCTCTTGCTGCATTCCCCTGAGAAACCATCTCCCCCATCAGTATCCAAAACGGAAAATCTGTCTGAGAGGGAGATGGACCCAGGGGACTACCTTCCTAGTTCTTTTACTCTGTCTGGCGGTCACCCATTCCCTGTCTGCCTGTGCACTCTTTACCTGCAGTCTCTTTACCTGCGGTGTGACCACCTTGTTAAACGTGCTATCCACGAAGATCTCAGCTTCGCGGATGCTCCACAGTGACTCCAGCTGCAGCTCCAGCTCCGAAACGCTGATTTCAAGTAGCTGCAGCTGGAGACACTTCCTGCACATGTGTTCGCCCTGTTGGAGGGGCGGGTGGGCGGGGTGCTTGGGTTGACGTGCGCTGCTTGCGTTTGGCTTCCGTTTGCTCCCGGCGAAGAGACTCGTGGTGTTCGATATGCATGCCCGATACGAGACTCCCAAAACAAGCGCTCTACTCTGAGCTCCGACACGGCAAGAGAGCCCCAGGTGGGTAGAGGAAACGCTTCAAGGACACCCTCCAAAGCCTCCTTGAAAAAGTGCAACATCCCCACTGACACCTGGGAATCCTTGGCCCAAGACCGCACAAAGTGGAGGAGAAGCATCCGGGAAGGCGCCGAACCATCTTAACACTCCTTTAGGGAGCAACACTGATTCTACTGGTTTTTATCCTGCCTTTATACAACTCATAGAGGGAAGATTTGTATTCATGGCAGTGATCCTGCTGGGGACTGGTTACGAATGCAGTCTCCTGCAGGATCAGTGTTGTAGCTGTTGCTCTTCACCTGTGATCTAGATGAAGGTATCAGTGAAAATGTTTGCAAGTTTGTGAATGATACCAAGATTTGTGCAGGTGTTATGACATTAGATGAGGAAAAATAGATTACAAGCAGATCTAGATGTGATGGGGAAATGGGCTTGGGCCTGGGCCTGACAGATTCATCTATTGCAGATAAGTGTAGTGTTATGCACATGAGTAGGACCGATGTTAAGTATGCAGAGTTGTGAGCTTTAGGCTGGTGAGTAAGAGAAAGATGTAGAAGTGTATCTGAAGGTTCACCATCACTGCTGTGAGGCTATCGCAGGAGCAAGTGGAGTACTGGGATGTATTGCCAGATCAAGTAAACAGAAAATAAAAATATAGTATACTTTGTTTTTATAAGACCTTGGTTGGGTCTCATTTAGAATACTCTGTTCAGTATTGGTTTTCAGTTTTAGTCTGTCATATTGAGGCATAAAAAAGTGTTCAGAGAGGGCCACTAGATGATGCCTAGTTTAAAGGCCCTTAGCTACTATGATGCACTTAGAGAGCTGGAGCTTTTTACTCTGGAAAAGCTAGGATTTGAGATTTACAGAGGCCTTTAAAATAATGAAAGGATTTGATTCAGTCCCTGTGGTTTGGCTATTTGAGAGTTAGATAGGTTAGGCATGACCAGAGGGCTTGAGTATAAGGTACATAAGCATAGAACTAGTTTAGATGTCTGGACGTATTTCCTTTCAGAGTTATCGACCTACAGAACTAGTTACCAGCTCGTGCAGTGAGTAAATATTCAAAAGGAAGCTAGACATATTTCTACAATAGCAAAATACTGCGGATGCTGGAAAACTGAAATAACAACAGAAAACGCTGAAAAAACTCAGCAGGCCAGGCAACATCCGTGGAGAGAGAAACAGAGTTAATGTTTCAGGTCGAAGACCCTTCATCAGAACTGTCTTCGACCTGAAACGTTAACTCTGTTTCTCTCTCCACGGATGTTGCCTGGCCTGCTGAGTTTTTCCAGCATTTTCTGTTGTTATTCTAGACATATTCCTGTCTGGCTGATATCACTACGTATAGAAGGTAGGTAGGATATTGGGATGTGTCTCCCAGTCACTGTGGTCTCCTGAAACTTGTTTGATTGCCTTCAGAGAGGAATCTCCCAGTTCAACAACCCCCTCCACCCCTGAATTGGCCGAGGGTTTTCTGCTTTTTTTCCTAACACATACTATTTATACTTGCCTACCATCACAAGCCCAAGTTTTTTGGTCGACAGATGAAAGTGCTGATAGTTAAGTATAGCATATGATGGCCGTACATGCTGGGACGTCTAGCTTCCTCTGAAGCTGAGCAGAAGCACCTGCCGATGCAACCCCAAGTCTGCACTAGTTTTGGAGGAAGCTGGAACATGCAGTGTCCATGGCGTGTGATAGTACATAAAGGCAAGATGTGCACTGGTAATGAGGTGCAATGTGGTTATACATTGCAGTCATGCATTACTGGCAGTAGGACCTATAGCTGAGGCTGAATGCATGCTCTCTCATCAAGGAATGAGTTGCACAGGTGGTGAGAAGAACAGTTCAAGATTAATTGGGACAAGACAACTTGGTGGGGGTGGGGAAAAGAGAGGAACGAGAAGGAGAAAAACATTTGTATTCTGTTATGACTGTCTTGTTTTCTGAATGTTGTGTAATGTTCAGCTAAAGCCAGTTCAGCTCAAAAGTAATCTAAATATGCAGCAGAAAACTGCCTTTTAAACAGTGACGCAGTCTCTGGTGTCAACTTAATTAAAAAAATCTCCAATGCAGAGTAAAAGCAAGAATACATTTTACATCCCCTTTGAACAGCATTATGTAATTTGTTCAAACTGAACTGGGTTTTATTAATGATTTGGTCATTCATCCAGAGTGGCAATAACTGCCTGGAATTTCCTGTTGAAGTTAGTTTGTGAAGTCTACAGAATAATGTTTGTAATCTTCAGGCCTCATGGTAACCGAAGTGACTTAATAAAGCTTTGGTGTATAAGGTTCTACAGCTTTATTGATCCTTTTAAGCTGCCTTGCACTCAGTGATGTCTATAATAGGTCACCTTTGGGACTGAGCTCGGCAAGCTGTTTCAAAACACATGCGGTCTTGGAAAGGTTTTTGACATTCTATTCAATATTACTACCACGTAATAATCATTTTTAGTGTGGTCCTCATAATTCTGCTTGTCTGAGGACCTTAACTTAACATCTTGCTAGCAGGTGATGGCATGTGACCTTTCATAGTAGCTCTGCATTTATTCTGGCCTTGTGTTGTCTCTTTCCACTTATTCCATAGCCACCTCTATGATCTGCATCTCTTGATCATGTTGTGCCAGCCAGTTTATGACCTTTCTTCAGGTCACCTGCCTCAATTTTAGCGTGGCTGATCCTTTTTTGCCATCCTTACATTTCCCATCTTTTCTGTATGGTCCAAGGCATTGCATTTTAACTCTCCTGATCTGATCTTCATGGTTCCTCAGTGGCTGTTCAGTCCTTCTGATCTGATTCCTCGCCAAAGTCTACCACACATTGGCTATTAGGTTTCTTTTGGAGCTGTGTTTAAAAACTATTTGTTTTAACCGAAAGAGTAATAAAGTATGTTGCACGGGTCTCTTGGTTAAATGAAAGAATTGATTCGTAGGGGAAAAAGAAGATAATTTTGGTTCTTGGTGCTAAGGACCAGCACTTTATCAGTTGTCCAGAACTCTCTAGATACTAATGCTCTCATTGACTTTTGCCATAATAAATCTGGGAGTGCTTGATAAGGAACTATGGAGTTTCTTGCTGCTTTCCCATATTTTTGTAAAAGTAACCTTTGCTTTGAGTTGTGCATGTCTGCAAATATTGCACATTAAGATCCTTTTTTTTAATTAATTGTTGATGTCTCCAACCATGTCTTCTCATTTTCACAGGTGGCACAGTCTATTCTTTCACTCCCGTTGAAACTGTTCACAGATGCAATTCCATACCATGGATTTAAGTAGCCTTTAATCAAGGAAATCTGAACATAGCAGAATTTTTCAAAGGTGCTGCAGATTGAACCCTAATGACGTTTAAAAATTTTTTTTTTAGGCTTTTGTGCGCTAGCACAATCATTCAATTCCCAGGTAGATCGGAATTGAGATTGATGTGTTGGGTAGTGAATTGAATCAGTGTTATGTTATAGGTGGTGCCTTCGACAGACACACTGAAGATTGATGGAATATAAAGCACAAGAATTTTTAGTCATAAGGAAGGGCCATTAGGTGCAGCAAATGCATCCCTTTTTGATTGATGCAACTCATTTGTTTCCTCACCATATCCCTCAATTTCTTTTCCCCAGACAAAGATTCCTTGATCCCTTGCTTCCAATTATAAGCCTTGACCATTTTTATCAGTAATGGATTTATTTTCCAAACAGTAGAAATTTAACCTGAACATTTTAGCAAACTTACAAAAATTAAGTTAATGCTTCACTAATTTCAGTTCGTACCTCATTCAAAATGCAGAAATGCAAGCTGTCTACACTGGACACTGTATTTTAAGAGCATTTAGCCATTATATAACTGTATCCATTATTATTTGCGCACTGAGTTGCTCCTCGGTCCGTTCCTGAAAGTCGATACCCAACATGGGCAACTTCTGCTCTCCTCTCTTTTCCTGCCTCCTCCACCTCTGTATCGATGCATGTAAAGTAAATATTTAACCCTTTCTCTTTATTTTTGGAATTTTCCACTGATAATTTAAATCGGCCTATACTTTCTTTTAATATTTACTGCAAATATACTTGGGGGAATCTCTTGCTGTTCCAGATGCTCTGAGCAGTTTAATGTTAAATGTTTTTCATAGGTTCTGTAATTACTTTTTAACTTTTTTTTTACTTGCCATTGTTTACCTATTCTCTTGTTTTTCCAAATTCTTTAAGTTTTGAAAGCTTTCTGCTTATCGCTAATATTTATCCTTATTTAACCAAAATGGTCTCCATTGCCTTTTACTCAGCTTTGTATTACTTTACTTTATGAAATTTTCAGTTGTAGAACAATAGCTACAACATGTAATGGGGGGGAACCCAAGTACAGGCACTTCATTAGCGTTCTGATTATGTTAGTAATCAAGTTATTGATGAAACTAATACAACCAGCAGACCGAATCAGATATTCTTCAGATCGCTGTCAATCAGCTAATAATGACAACAGGTTTTCCAGCCAGACAGGTGAATTTCACGCCATGGGTCTAGCGCTGCAAATCGTACAACTGGATGATGAGGATTCCTCAGCGGTGAAGCATTCAATTATCAGTACTCTTGCGATCTGCTGCAAGTTTGACATGATTTAGCTTTAAGAAACCTTCATTGTAACAGATGAAGCTGGTCGCTTCACTGTTGATGGATTCGATTTGGTATGTTACGCACTTCGTGCAAAGTATGGTTGAGCTACCTGTGTCCGTAAAAATAACTTGGATGCAATTCATGCTTGCTCCACTAATCACTCTGATTGCAGAACAGACTTTAAGGGCTGAATGGCCTACTCTTGGTCCTATATTCCAAAGCTGCAAAAATCAAAACCTGAAATAACCTAGTCGCCAAATTTTTTGGCTCTGCCTGTGCTCATCTGCTCTCTCATTTTGCAGCTCAGCTGATGACTGATGATACCCAGCCTTACCTCACCACCACTTCTCTCGCCCCTCCACGGTCTCTAAATTGTCACACTGCTTGTCCGGCATCCAGTACTGGATGAGCAGAAATATCCTCCAACTAAATATTGGTAAGACTGAAGCCATTGTCTTTGGTCCCCACCACAAACTCCGTTCCCTAGCCACTGACTCCATCCCTCTCCCTAGCATCTGTCTGAGGCTGAACCAGACTGTTTGCAACCTTGGTGTCATATTTGACCCTGAAATGAGCTTCCGACCGCACATCCGCGTATCAAATTATGAGAGGCCCAGATAGAGTGGATAGGAAGCACCTATTTCCCTTAGCGGAGAGGTCAATAACCAGGGGGCATACATTTAAAGTAATTGGTGGAAGGATTAGAGGGGATTTGAGGAGAAATGTTTTCACCCAGAGGGTGGTGGGAGTCTGGAACTCACTGCCTGAAAGGGTGGTAGAGGCAGAAACCTTCATCGCATTTAAAAAGTACTTGGATATGCACTTGAAGTGCCGTAAACTGCAAGGCTACGGACCAAGAGCTGGAAAGTGAGTTTTGGCTGGATAGCTCTTTTTCGGCCGACAGACACAATGGGCCAAATAGCCTCCTTCTGCGCTGTAAATTTCTGTGGTTTTGTGTATATAATATACAGACACATATACACATATCCGGTCTGATCCTAGATTTTTGGGGTGGGGTGATAATTGAGAGGGGTCTCTGTACTTGGTGGTAAAGCTGAGATTTATGAATGATCCCTTTGAAATGAAGTGTATACATGATGAGTTCTTAATTTTTTTTAAACTAAGAATTGTCCGTCATTTTCTGAAATTGTTGACTCTGTGTTGGGGTATCGTTCCTTGACCATCCTCTGTTACTTTGCCCAAGTGGTTATTCATATGGGTCTTGACTCTGAATGTCACCAGGATATTTGATCTTGTAGAATATTGCAGCTGAATCCAATCCTGTCCTTGTCAATGCCCACATGTGCGCTTTCAGCAAAGCTCACTGGATAGGAATCAGGTGGTGTCCTCTCTTGCCCAGGATGCTCAGGCTAATTCTGGTACCTTTACTGCTGACACAGCTGAGATCAGCTTGCTCAGTACTGTCTGGGGATCAAACCGAGGACCGTCTTGGTCTGCATGGCTCAGCCACTTACTTCGGCATTGGAAGAGTGACTCTTCAATTTCTACTTCCTTGTCAAAATCCAGTTTGTTCATTTTGCGCAGAGAAGCTTTTTTTAAATAAGTATTGCTCACATCTCTGGTTTTGTTTTTGAAGAACACAATTTAAAAATAATCATACATTACACACTGAAATCTCGTCATACTTTTAGACTGATGTGCTTTGGCACCCTTTTCTATCAAGACATCAGTTCTAGTAATGTTATGAATACTTACAAAATTTCTAATTTCACTAAGGATTTGGAAGTTGTCAACCTATCATTGGATTTCATATATTGTTTTTACTGGAGATAACCATTTCCTTGTGGCACTACTTATAAATCATTGCTTGGTTTAACACATTGATAGAAACTATTCCTGCCTATACCAACAATTTATAAAAATAGACTGAATTCACTTGAGTGATTGCCTATTTGAATTGGGGGATAAAAGTAGAACATCTGTAAATACAAGCGAGACAAGATTGCTGCAAGCTGGCTGCCTGCCAGAGAACCTGTGGAAGTGTGGATGTGAGTGCAGCACCAGTGAATAGTGAGACCAGTTAAAGTACAAATGTCAGCAACAACAACTTAACATTTATATACCGCCTTTAATGTTGGAAAATGTCCCAAGGTGCTTTACAGGAACGTATTCAGACAAAAATTGACACTGAATCAAAGGAGGATATTAGGACAGGTGACTAAAAGCGTGGTCAGAGGTCTTCAAGGCGGGTCTTCAATAAGGAGAGACGGAGAAGTTTAGGGAGGGAATTTCAGAGCTTAGGACTTGGGACAGTTGAAGGCATGGCTTCTAATGGTGGGGTGAAGGGGTGGGGGATGCACAAGTGTCCAGAGTTGGAGGAACGCAGAGCTCTTGGAGGGTTGCAGGGCTGGACGAGGTTACAAAGATAGGGACGGGCGGCTTAGAGCATGAGGATGAGAATATTAAAATCAAGGTGTTGGCTGACCAGGAGCCAATGTGGGTCAGCGAGCACAGGATGGGTGAGGAAGACCTGGTGTGGGTTTGGATGTCAGTCCTATTTGGAGGTACTGCAGCTCTGTACAAGACCAATACACTGGCTCCAATGACCTGCCGAAAGCTACCGGGATATAAATTTGTTTTTGTTTAATTTTTTTTATGATTCGTTTATGGGATGTGGGCGTTGCTGGCAAGGCCAGCATTTATTGTCCATCCCTAGCTGCCCTTGAGAAGGTAGTGGTGAGCCGCCACCTTGAACAGCTGCAGTCCGTGTGGTGAAGGTACTCCCACAGTACTGTTAGGTAGGGAGTTCCAGAATTTTGACCCAGCGACGACGAAGGAACGGCGATATACTTCCAAGTCAGGACGGTCTGACTTGCAGGGAAACTTGGAGGTCATGGTGTTACCATTCGCTTGCTGCCCTTGTCCTTCTAGGTGGAAGAGGTCGCGAGTTTGGGAGGTGCTGCCGAAGAAGCCTTGGCGAGTTGCTGCAGTGCATCTTGCAGATGGTACACACTGCAGCCACGGTACGCCGGTGGTGTAGGGAATTCATGTTTGAGGTGGCAGATGGGGTGCCAGTCAAGCGAGCTGCTTTGTCCTGGATGGTGTCGAGCTTCTTGAGTGTTGTTGGAGCTGCACTCATCCAGGCAAGTGGAGAATATTCCACCACACTCCTTACTTGTGCCTTGTAGATGATGGAAAGGCTTTGGTGAGTCAGGAGGTGAGACACTTGACGCAGAATACCAAGCCTCTCACCTGCTCTTGTTGCCACAGTATTTGTGGCTGGTCCAGTTAAGTTGTTGTCAATGGTGACCCCCCCCAGGATGTTGATGGTGGGGGATTCGGTGATAGTAATGCCGTTGAATGTCATCTCGCTTGTTGGAGATAGTCATTGCCTGGCACTTCTGTGGCGCGAATGTTACCTCCCACTTATCAGCCCAAGCCTGAACGTCGTCCAGGTCTTGTTGCATGCAGGGATGGACTGCTTCATTGTCTGCCGAGTTGTGAATGGCACTGAACACTGTGCAGTCATCAGCAAACATTCCCATTTCTGACCTTCTGTTGGAGGGAAGGTCATTGATGAAGCAGCTGAAGATGGTTGGGCCTAGGACACTGCCCTGAGGAACTCCTGCAGCGATGTCCTGGGGCTGTGATGATTGACCTTCAATCACCACAACTATCTTCCCTTGTGCTGGGTATGACTATAGCCAGTGGAGCATTTTCCCCCTGATTCCCATTGACTTCAGTTTTACTAGGGCTCCTTGATGCCACACTCGGTCAAATGCTGCCTTGATGTCAAGGGCAGTCACTCTGTCCTCAACCTCCCCTCTGGAATTCAGCTCCTTTGTCCATGTTTGGACCAAGGCTGCAATGAGGTCGGGAGCAGAGTGGTCTTGGTGGAACCGAAACTGGGCATCAGTGAGCAGGTTTTTGGTGAGTAAGTGCTGCTTGATAGCACTGTCGATGACACCTTCCATCACTTTGCTGCTGATTGAGAGTAGACTGATGGGACAGTAATTGGCCGGATTGGATTTGTCCTGCTTTTTGTGGACAGGACATACCTGGGCAGTTTTCCACATTGTCGGATAGATGCCAGTGTTGTAGATGTACTGGAACAGCTTGGCTGGAGGCGCGGCTAGTTCTGGAGCACAAGTCTTCAGCACGATAGCCGGGATGTTGTCGGGGCCCATAGCCTTTGCTGTATCCAGTGCGCTCAGCCGTTTCTTGATATCACGTGGAGTGAATCAAATTGGCTGAAGACTGGCTTCTGTGATGGTGGGGACCTCAGGAGTAGGCCGATATGGATCATCCACTCGGCACTTCTGGCTGAAGATGGTTGCAAATGCTTCAGCCTTGTCTTTTGCACTCACATGCTGGGCTCCACCATCATTGAGGATGGGGATATTCATGGAGCCTCCTCCTCCTTAGTTGTTTAATGGTCCACCACCATTCATGACTGGATGTGGCAGGACTGCAGAGCTTTGATCTGATCTGTTGATTGTGGGATCGCTTAACTCTGTCGATAACATGCTGCTTCTGCTTTTTAGCATGCATGTAGTCCTGTGTTGCAGCTTCCCCAGGTTGGCACCTCATTTTTAGGTACGCCTGGTGCTGCTCCTGGCATGCTCTTCCACACTCCTTATTGAACCAGTTTTGGTCCCTGGCTTGATGGTAATGGTAGAGTGAGGGATATGCCGGGCCATGAGGTTACAGATTGTAGTGGAATGCAATTCTGCTGCTGCTGATTGCCCACAGCGCCTCATGGATGCCCAGTTTTGAGCTGCTAGATCTGTTCTGAATCTATCCCATGTATGTGTATATATCATATAAATTTTACCTTATTTGTAACAGCGCTAGCCCAGCTCAACAACGGCTGCTATAAACATGCTAACTTGTTTGTGTCAAGAATTTTGGCTTGTGCAGTGAATGTTATCAGCAATAAGCTTTTTAAGTACTCTTAAAATTTCCATCAAGCACATTGCCCATTACATTCTTTTTCTTATGCTACCTCCTTGACTGTTTCATTGAGTATTTTTTAAAAAGACAGCGTGCAAGGCAGCCACCTCAAGCAACTTGGTATTTCTGAGATCGCATTGAAATGCTCTGATCCAGTTGACTTCAATTATTTTAAATGTCAAGACCATTTTACATCACAGGTTGATGCAAGGCCATTTAATATATTCTGGTGGGGAAATGTCATCAGCATGTGTCCTGTGTGACTGGTGAGTTATGATCCATTTGGGTGCAGATATTGGAATGTTGATATGGTCCAATATGTTTTAAAGCTGCCTTGTAAATTCTGTTGTGCTGTTAGTCGTGGTTGTGACTTATAGTCGCTGTTTCCCAAGCATTTAAAAGGGTCCATTAAAAATTTACACTATGGAATATAAAATGAGCTAACAGACACTTATCGTAGGTTCTTATTCTAGATCATGACATCTCTATTATTTTCATAAGATATATTTAAGAAATGTAATTGCGCATTTGTGGAGACAATTACCAAAATACTATTGATACAGACATTAGAATCGCTTGCCATATTTTTAAAATGCACAGAGATTGGGTGAAAGTAACATGTATTCGTTCCACATAAGATTATTACACAAGGGAGAACCAGTGGATGTGGTGTATTTGGATTTTCAGAAGGCCTTTGATAAAGTCCCACATAAGAGGTTAGTGTGCAAAATTGAAGCACATGGGATTGGGGGTAATATACTGGCATGGATTGAAAATTGGTTAACAGACAGGAAACGGAGAGTCGGAATAAATGGGTCTTTTTCGGTGTGGCAGGCGGTGACTAGTGGGGTACCGCAGGGATCAGTGCTTGGGCCCCAGCTATTCACAATATATATCAATGACTTGGATGAGGGAACCAAATGTAATATTTCCAAGTTTACTGACGACATGAAACTAGGTGGGATTGTGAGTTGTGAGGAGGATGCAAAAAGACTTCAAGGCGATTTAGACAAGTTGAGTGAGTGGGCAAATACATGGCAGATGCAGTATAACGTGGATAAATGTGAAGTTATCCACTTCGGTAGGAAAAACAGAAAGGTAGAGTATTATTTAAATGGTGATAGATTGGGAAATGCTGATGTAGAAAAGGATCTGGGTGTCCTTGTACACCAGTCACTGAAAGCAAACATGCAGGTGCAGCAAGCAGTTAGGAAGGCAAATGGTATGTTGGCCTTCATTGCAAGAGGATTTGAGTACAGGAGCAAGGATGTCTTACTACAGTTGTACAGGGCCTTGGTGAGACCACACCTGGAGTACTGTGTGCAGTTTTGGTCTCCTTACCTAAGAAAGGATATACTTGCCATAGAGGGAATGCAGCGAAGGTTCACCAGACTGATGGCATGGCAGGACTGTCGTATGAGGAGAGATTGGGTCGACTAGGCATGTATTCACTAGAGTTTAGAAGAATGAGAGGGGATCTCATTGAAATGTATAAAATTATGACAGGGCTAGACAGACTGAATGCAGGGAGGATGTTTCATCTGGCTGGGGGGGGGCGTCTAGAATGAGGGGTCACAGTCTCAGGATAATGGGGTGGGACATTTAGGACTGAGATGAGAAATTTCTTCACTCAGAGGGTGGTGAACTTGTGGAATTCTCTACCACAGAAGGCTGTGGAGGCCAAGTCACTGAATATATTTAAAAAGGAGATAGATAGATTTCTAGACACAAAAGGCATCAAGGGGTATGGGGAGAGAGCGGGAATATGGTATTGAGATAGAGGATCAGCCATGATCATATTGAATGGCGGAGCAGGCTCAAAGGGCCGAATGGCCTACTCCTATGTTTCTATGATTAGGACTCATGGGGTTGGGTGTAATATAGTAGCATGGATAGAGGATTGGTTAACGGACAGAAAACAGAGAGTAGGGATAAACGAATCTTTTTCAGGTTGGTAGGCTGTAACTAGTGGGTTGCCGCAAGGATAAGTGTTGGGGCCTCAGCTATTTACAATCTATATTAATGACCTAGATGAAGGGACCGAGTGTAATGTATCCAAGTTTGCTGATGATACAAAGCTAGGTGGGACAGTAAGCTGTGAGGAGAACACAAAGGGGGGAATTTTGCCAGCCCTGGAGAGGCGGGTATGGAGGCGGGACTGCCGGGGAAATGGCAGAAACTGGGAGTGGGTACTGAACCCGCTCCCAACCCACCTCCGTGCCATCTTCCCGGGAGGTGGGTCCCCGACTCGCGCAGGGACCCGTCTCCTCGAGGCGGGAAGGGGATTACAGCCAATTAACTGCCTGTTAACAGGTAGTTAACATGCAGTTTTGAGGTTTATCCCCATTTTACCCCTGCAAGTGCGGGTTTCCCGACGGCTGCGAACCTCGCCAGGGTCAGCGAGGCAAGTAGTGGGTCTGCGGGGGTGAGGGGGGTTGAAAAGTGCGCTGTGGAGGCGAGTGATGGGTGCAAGTGTGGAGAGCTAAGTATGAGAGGTGAGTGCCAAGTGTTAGAAAAAGTTTCCTTACCTTTGCTTCTTCCTGCAGACTTCAACCCTTGGGGACCCAGAGGTGCCTCATCTCAACGACAGAGATGACAGAATGACTGCTGCATTCTCCAATGCAGCAGCCATCTGATTTCTGCTAAGGAGAGAAGTTTGGTGAGTCTTCAGTCCAAGGGCTTACCATAGAACAAAGATTGTCAGTGTTTGGCAGCTTCTCAAAGCTGTCAAACGCTGACAATTCATCTGTCAAAAATTTTTGACAGATGAAACTTCATACGCTGACGACCTCTGTCACCGGCTTTCCCTTAATTGGCTGGCTCAGCCCGCAGGGCGGGCTTAACCAGGTCAATTAAGGAAAATAGCGTGGGTTGGCCAGACGCCGTTGAGGGCGGGACTGAAACCCGACAACCAGTGGTCCTGCCCCCATTGAGAAAATCCAGCCCAAAGAGTCTGCAATGGGATATAGATAGACTGAGTGAGTGAGTGGTTAGTAAGGTGACAGATGGAGTATAATGTAGGGAAATGTGAGGTTATTCACTTTGGTAGAAAGAATAGAAAAACAGAATGTTTTTTAAATGGTGAGAAACTTTCAAATGCTGGTGTTCAGAGAGATTTGGCTGTCTTCGTGCAAGAAACACAGAAAGCTAGCATGCAGGTACAGCAAGCAATAAGGAAGACAAATGGCATGTTGGCCTTTATTGCAAGGGGGTTGGAGTATAAGAGTAAGGAAGTCTTGCTACAATTATACAGGGCCTTGGTGAGAACTGTGCATAGTTTTGGCCTCCTTATCTAAGGAAGGATATACTTGCTTTGGAGGTGGTGCAACGAAGGTTCACTAGATTGATTCCTGGGATGAGAGGGCTGTCCTATGATGAGAGATTGTGTAGAATGGGCCTATACTCTCTGGAGTTTAGAAGAATGAGAGGTGATCTCATTGAAGCATACAAGATTCTGAAGGGGATTAACAGGGTAGATGCTGAAAGGTTGTTTCCCCTGGCTGGAGTGTCTAGAACTTGGGGCACAGTCTCAGGACAAGGGGTAGGCCATTTAAGACTGAGATGAGGAGGAATTTCTTCACTCAGAGGGTTGTGAATCTTTGGAATTCTGTGTCCCCGAGGGCTGTGAATGCTCAGTCTTTGAGTATATTCAAGGCTGAGATAGATTTTTGGACTCCAGGGGAATCAAGGGATATGGAGATCGGGCAGGAAAGTGGAGTTGAGGTCAATGATCAGCCATGATATTGAATGGCTGAGCAGGCTCGAGGGGCCGTATGGCCTACTCCTGCTCTTACTTTTCTTATGTTCCAATATGGAGCAAAACCTATCCAGTGAAGATTGGGTCTCGGGCTATATATAGGAAATGTTCTGGAGACTCACGGGATACAGTTTCCATCGAGCAAATGGACTGACCTGATTACTCAAGTTATGATCTGCATGTAAACTCTATTGTATTGCATGAGTTTTCATAGCATATGCTGTGTTTTTTTACATACAGGGAAAAGTATTTAAAGTTTACTTGTATTTGGGGAAGTTTCTTCCTCTGCTTAGGCAGTCCCTTGGAACCGAGGATGACTTGCTTCCACACTAAAAATGAGTTCTCAGGTGACTGATGAGTCCAATGCGGGACCTACAGTCTCTGTCACAGGTGGGGCAGACGGTGGTTAAAGGGGCGGGTGGGTGGGGTGCTTGGGTTGACGTGCGCTCCTTCAGCTGTTTGCGCTTGGCTTCCGCTTGCTCCTGGCGAAGAGACTCGAGGTGTTCGGCGCCTTCCCGGATGCTTCTCCTCCACTTTGTGCGGTCTTGGGCCAGGGATTCCCAGGTGTTGGTGGGATGTTACACTTTTTCAAGAGGCTTTGAGGGTGTCCTTGAAGCGTTTTCTCTGCCCACCTGGGGCTCTCTTGCCGTGTCGGAGCTCCGAGTAGAGCGCTTGTTTTGGGAGTCTCGTATCGGGCATGCGGACGATGAGGCCCATCCATCGGAGCTGATCGAGCGTGGTCAAAGCTTCGATGCTGCGGATGTTGGCCTGAGCGAGAACACTGACGTTGGTGCGCCTATCCTGCCAATGGAGTTGCAGGATCTTGCGGAGGCAGCGTTGGTGGTACCTCTCCAGTGCTTTGAGGTGCCTGCTGTACATGGTCCATGTCTCTGAGGCATACAGGAGGGCGGGTATCACTACTGCTCTGTAGACCATGAGCTTGGTGCTAGGTTTGAGGTCCTGGTCTTCAAACACTCTCTTCCCCAGACCACCGATGGCTGCACTGGCACACTGTAGGCGGTGTTGGACTTCGTCATCAACGTCTGCCCTTGTTGACAGTAGGCTCCCGAGGTATGGAAAGTGGTCCACGTTGTCCAAGGCCTTGTCGTGGATTTTGATACTCGGGGAGCAGTACTGTGTGGCGGGAGCAGGTTGGTAGAGGACCTTTGTCTTACGGATGTTTAGTGTAAGAATTACTGTATGCAGGCGATGCTTGCATCCGCGCACACTCTGAGGCCGAACTCCAAACCATCGTCAGCACCTTCACCGAAGCGTACGAGAGCATAGGAAGTTTACACCTCCATTTGACAGCTGGAAACGGAATGTGTGCTAATTGGCTATTCTACGATCTGTAATTGAAAATTAACATTCTCATTAATTTTTTGGAAAACTAGCTGATGGGTTATTTTTAACACGTTTGCAAATTTTAGCAGCTTTGTCTCTGTAAATGTGAAATTAAATTTATTAAATGCAGCTTATGAAAACTAACAATGGAGATGTACGATGTAGAATAAGAACCATAATGTAAATGTGTTAGCTCATTTTGTATTCAGTAGTGCAAACTATTAATGGATCATTTTGGGACAGAAGTAAATTGTGACCTTAATGGTTTTAGTTTTGTTATTGCATCAAGGTGGAAAGGCATAAAATTGCCTTTTTATTAAAATAAAGTCTTTCTTGTATGTGACTCCAGTCCCACACCAACTTGGTTGACTCTTAACTGCCCTCAGAAGCAGAGCAAGTCAATCAATTGTATCAAATCGCTATACTGCAGCAGTTAAAGAAGTAGGTCCACCACCATCTTCCCCAGGCATCTGGGGATGGGCAATAAAGGATGATTTTACCAGTGGGGGGCACATCCTGAGAATTATGTGAAAAAAGAGTAAAACTAAAGTGAATTTATTATAAAAATTGAAGAGGACAATAGTGCACGGTAAGCAATCCATGCAGCTTCTATTGTGTAACCCAATGATGAGGGGAATTGTTAAGTGTGTGGCAAGCTCCTCCCACTTGTGCACTTTAAATTGTGCTGCTTGGCTCATGTGGGATGCAGATCAGCTCATGTAAATTGTATTTTGTTGTGAATATGAAAGAGCTGAGAGAAAGTTTGAATAGGAAATATGATTTTTGGAAAAACTTAACTACAAGAGTGGAACAATGATGGAGTCCCCAGTGTGCTTCATGGTACGCTCAGAACAGGAGTGCGTTGAAGCTCTGGTGTACTTTCTCCTCAGTCTGAACTATGCTGTGGTGGAGAAATAGAAACATGAGGCCATGTACGTCCTTCAAGGAGGGAGAACCAATACACTGATTTAGCATGGAATTGGTCTGGTAATGAGCTGACTGAGGACAATACATGGTATGGAGACCCCCAAATTGTGGGAGGAGGAGAACATGTCGGCCATCTCGGAGATTTACTAGAATAGTTCCAGGGATGAGGGATTACAGTTACATGGATAGACGAGAGAAGCTGTGGTTGTTCTCCCTGGAGCAGAGAAGACTAAGAGGAGATTTGATAGAGGTGTTTGAAATCATGAAGGGTTGAGATAGAGTAAATAAAGAGAAACTGTTTTCAATGCTGAAGGGTCGATAACGAGAGAGCACAGATTTAAGGTGATTGGCAAAAGAACCAAAGGCGACGTGAAAAACTTTTTTTACTCACAAGTGGTTAGGATTTGGAATGATGCGGAGAATGCACTGCCTGATCGGGTGGTGGATACAGATTCAATAGTAGCCTTCAAAAGGGAATTGGATAAATACTTGGAGAAAAAATTGCAGGGCTATGGGGAAAGAGCGGGGGAGTGGGACTAACTGGATTGCTCTTCAAAGAGCCAACGCAGACTCGATGGGCTGAATGGCCTCCGACTGTGCTATTCTGTGATTCTATGATCTCGCTTCAAATCAAGGTGTAGTTATAAATTATACCTGGTCAATGCAATTAGTTTCTCTTTTACAGGTTATTTAATTGTCAAATAAGTCCACCAAGCTGTGTTTAAGAACTAATGTGCAGTTTCATGTTCTACAGCTTTCTAACCATGCTCGTAACATTAGTTCGAATCATAGAAACAAACAATGATACAGCGTAGATGTAGGTCATTCGGCCCATTGTGGCATGTGCCAGCTCTTTGAAAGAGCTATCCAATTAGTCCCACTCCCCTGCTCTTTCCTCATAGCCCAGCAAATTTTTCCCCTTCAAGTATTTATCAGATTCTCTTTTGAAAGTGACAATTGAATCTGCTTCCACCACCCTTTCAGGCAGTAGATTCTGGATCATCATAACTCACGATAAGAAAAATTCTTCTCATCTCACCTGTTTTTTTGTTAATTACCTTAAATCTGTGTTCTCTGGTTACTGGCCTTCTGCCAGTAGAAACAGTTTCTCCTTATTTACTCTTATCAAAACTCTTAATGATTTTGAACACCAAATCTTCCCTTAACCTTCTCTGCTCGAAGGAGAACAACCCCAGCTTCTCCAGTCTCTCCACATAACTGAAGTCCCGCATCCTTGGTACCATTCCAGTACATCTCCTCTGCACCCTCTCCATTGACTTGGCATCCTTCCTAAAGTGTGATGCCCAGAACTGAACACAATACTCCAACTGGGGCCGAACCAGTGATTTATAAAGGTTTAGCATAACTTCCTTGTTTTTGTACACTATGCCTCTGTTTATAAAACCAAGGATTCTGGATTTTTTTTTTAACAATCTTCTCAACTTGTCCTGCCACCTTCAAAAATTTCTGTATGCACACCCCAAGGTCTCTGTTCTTTCACCCCTTTAAAGTTGTACCATTTATTACCATACTGACCCCTGGGGGGACACCATTGTTGACTTCCCTCCAGTCAAAAGCACCATTGTTCATCACTACTGAGAACATAACATACTCTCTGCTTTCTGTCCCTTAATTAATTTTGTATCCATGCTGCCACTGCCTCTATAATCCCATGGGCTTCAATTTTGCTAACAAGTCTACTACGTGGTACTTTATCTCATATCTTTTGAAAGTCCATATACACCTCAACCACACTACCTTCATCAACCCTTTCCTTTACTTGCCATTTTTGGCCTCCTCTATTATGAATCTAACTTCAATAAATAGAAACCTTTTTTCCCCAGAACTCTTAAACTAAGTTTAGAAATTTGTATCTTGTCAGAAGATGAGGACATTAGCAGGACGATGCCTTTCGGTTTTGACCTTCATTACGTGTAGCTTTTGAAAGCCTACCAATCCTTTAATCCTTTCCCATGTTTGTGTATAGTAGATACGACACTAACCCAACATCAAATGGGAATGTTAGCGATTAAAAGTCCATGTAGAAAAATGAAAAGTAATTGACAATTTCGCTGTTTGGTGTGTATCTCCAAGGATTGAACATATTCTACTCCAGTTTACATAGTGTACATTGTTTTCTGGTATGTGAGTAGACAGTTAATCTTTGGAGTGGGTTGATGTTTAATACTACATCAACTGAAGAGGATTGTTTTGGAAAAACACTATTTTCATTTGACAGCTCATGGCATTATGCCATTTCTTAAAGTAATAATGTCTGGAGTAGCTTGCGATTGCATGCACAAACATGCTGCACCAACGAATTGTGAGACACAGGCACAGAACCCAGGGAATTGCCCGTCTTAGTCAAGCTACTGGCGGAGGTGGTGAGCAAAGTTGAAGCTTCTCCGTGAGAAACAGAGAGCAAGCGCAAAGTCAAATACAAGCCAACCTCATCTGATTTATTTGCTTTGGTGTCTTGATTATAAAACCGCTTAAAGAGGAAGGAAAGTCAAGAGGGAGTGTTTTCTGCTGAGTGTTCCCTCAACTCTATCTGGAAAAAAATAGATATATTCTTGTAATATATTCATTTATATTAGTGTTGAATATAGTGCCTGACAAAGACTTGCCATTTTAGGCATCCTTCTGTCCAGAGCAAAAAGAGAGACTTGCATTGCTACAGCGCCTTTCACGATCTTCAGATGTCCCAAAGCGCTTTACAACCAATGAAGTACTTTGAAGTGTAGTCACTGTTGTAACATAGGAAAAACATGGCAGCCAATTTGCACATAGCAAAGTCCCACAAACAGGATTGCAATAATGATCAGATTTGTTTTTTGTGATGTTGGAGGGATCATTTTTGGCCAGCACACTGGGGAGAACTCACCTGCTCTTCCTCAAAAAGTGCCATATGATCTTTAAATTCACCCGAGAAGGAAAACGGCCTCGGTTTAATGTCATCTGAAAGATGGCACCTCCGGCAGTGCAGCACTCAGTCAGTATTGCACTGGAGTCTCGGCCTAGATATTGTGCTCTATATTCTGGAGAGGGACGAGAACCCTCAACCTTCTGACTCGGAGAGCTCTACCCACTGAGACACAGCTGAGCCCACTGATGACTTTGTGGTGTAGAAGAACTGTCTGGAGTTACTCCAGGGTGCATTCATTTCATTTGGAGTTGAGGAAGAGATGGGGAAGGGTGAGAGAAGGAAGCATCGGTCCCCCCAAAAAAATTTGACGAGATTAAATATTCCAGAATTTATTGAGAATATTAGCCATATTGTGTTTTTAAAAAAAGGGCTGGAGATATTCAATAGTTGAGATTGTTACCCGAATGCTACTTGAGAGTACGTTTGGGAGGCGTTTTGACTTTGCGGTGACAACTGCTGTTGGCCTGACTGCTATTTGTTAAGCTGCATCTTGGAAGCCAGCTTTAGAGTTTTTTTGACCATGCATGCAAGTGGCAAGAAGCGCTGACATAAAATCGAGCTGCAATGCTCAGACAAAAATGAAGCATTTTTGTCTGATGGATTATTTACTTGATTTTTCTCTCATTATTCACAGTACACACAGAGATAAAAATGGTTACTGCTAGCTATTTTGGCAAACCGTGAAGGGTATTCATCCCATACTGATTAGTTGTGTGAATCAATGGCTGCCGTTGTTCTTGGATGTGGACTTGTTTGGAATGGCTTGACCCATTGATCAAATCCATTGAGTTACAAATATCATGTGCTTATTTGGCAGCTGTATGTGTGTTGGGAAACACTGTCTGAATCCTGTCTGACCATTTCAATAGTTATGAAAGAAAAACAGATTTCAGGTCCTTTGTGGTATATTTTCAAAGAAAGTTGGAGCTATATATTGATAGTATTTCAGAGTCTGAAGCCAGCACAAGTAAGTTGCAGGTTTGTGACTCTAGTAGCATACAGCTACATAAAGGGACAGTTGTTTCAAAGGTCAGTTTTATGTTGAGGGCAAGTTATGGGAAACATTTTTTTCTGATTCTGAGGAGGATATTAGTTTGTAATTGTACTGTTAGTAGTTAATAATGTTCACTTGCCTATTTAATGTTCAGATAAATCTGCTGGTTTACAGTCCAGCCACAACCTAATTGCGTTTATTTTTCTGTCTTGCCAAAGATGAGAAGGTCAGTTACGCTACGCAATATATTCTAGTAATGTGGAATACAGTGGCGTGTGTCTGTGTGTCTGTGTGTGTGTGTGAATGTGAATCAGGGGTGATGGGTGAACTGGTGAGCTGACGTCCATGAAGGGTGGAAGGCCGTCCATAAGGGAATCAGGGCTGGGGGAAATGAGGTATACTTATGGGTGTAGCCAGTGATGCCGAACCCAAGTAAATACCTAATTTAACAATCCAAAATGTAACACATGCTTTGTGAAATGGATTAGGCATCACTTTCAAATTCCATACAAGTTCACACTTTGAAGGGTGCAAATTAATTTTGGATTGTTTTAATGGCCCTGAGATAATGTGTGCACAGTTTGCTGAATACCCTGCTAAGCTCAGCCCTGAAGAACGGAGATCTTCAAGACATGAATTCTGGTCGGAAAATCAACAGTTGTCACGCTGTTTTTGCCACCTTGACCAGTGTCAATGTTATGGGTCGTTCACCTAACTGAAAATCTTTGCGGATTGGAAAAGGAGAATAAGAATGACCAAGAAAATACTGAAAATATGCACTGACGTATTGAAAGAAGTTTGATTTGTGAACATTACTCATTTTAAATTAAATTTCAGTTACATTGTTTTTAACCATAAAGTAAGTTTTTTTGATCAGAATCGCATGATGATGAGAATGATTGCACTGCAGGATGGTTGCACTATTCACTAACTTCACCGAGGTGTTCTGATAAGTAATCATAGAATCCTGCAACACAGAAGGAGGCCATTTGGCCCATTGTCCCTGTGTTGGATTAATGTTTATTTACTTTCTGTAGATTCAAAATTCTGTAGATTAGAAGTTGTTGAACAAATTGGGTGGTGGTCTTGGTTAAAGCTATGACTTCTGGGGTCGGTAGCATCTCCATTGACTTGTAAATGAGTTAATTGTGGATTTTCTTTGAAATCTTAGAGGTCAGACCCACAGCTCCTTGCCCAGTTCTACTATGCAGATGAAGAGCTAAATCAGGTTGCAGCTGAACTGGATAGCTTAGATGGACGGAAGGACCCACAGAGATGTACGCTGCTGGTCAACCATTTCCGTTCCTGCCAGGTAATTGTGACAATCACACCATCTTTTACCTTAAAGTATATTGCTGTTGGGTTTTTATTCATAATCTTGTGACTTTAGATGCTATCTCTTCCGAGTTTCACACCATCCTGACTTGGACATATACTGCCATCACTTTGTTGATGCTGGGTCAAAATCCTGCAACTCACTACAGCACAGTGGAAGTTCCTTCACCAGATGACACCAAACTTGGGGGTGTGGCAAACAGTGATGATACCAATCGACTGCAACAGGACATAGAAAGGCTAGCAGAATGGGCAGACAAATGGCAGATAGAATTTAATACAGAGAAGTGTGAGGTGATGCATTTTGGCAGAAGGAACAGGGAGAGGCAATATACACTTAATGGCACAGTTTTACATAGTGTGCAGGGACAGAGGGACCCGGGAGTTAATATGCTTAGGTCCCTGAAGGTGGCAGAACATATTGAGAGAGTGGTTAACAAGGCATATGGGATCTTGGACTTCATAAATAGAGGTATTGAGTACAAAGGTAGAGACCTTTATAAAGTGCTGGTTCGGCCACAACTGGAGTATTGCGTCCAGTTCTGGTCACCACACTTTAGGAAGGATGTGAAGGCCCTTGAGAGGGTGCAGAGGAGATTTACCAGAATGGTTCCGGGGATGGGGGAATCTTAGCTACAAGGACAGGTTGGAGAAGCTGGATTTGTTTTCATTAGAGCAAAGGAGGTTGAGGGGTGATTTGATAAAGGTGTACAAGATTATGACTGGTTTGGATAGGCTAGACGGGGAAAGGCTGTTCCCACTAGTTGATTGTACAAGGACTAGGGGACACACAGATTTAAGGTTTTGGGCAAGAGATACAGTGGGGGGGATGTGAGGAAAAACTTTTTTACGCAGCGAGTGGTATTGACCTGGAATTCGCTGCCGACTGAAGTGTTGGAAGTGGAGACACTCAATGTTTTCAAGGGGAGACTGGATAGGCACTTGAGGGAAATAAACTACGGGGATAGAGCGGGGGAATGGGACTGACTGGATCGCTCTACAGAGAGCCGGAATGGCCTCCTTCTGTGCCGTTATGACTATGACTATGACATGGACTGCAGGGTTCAAGATGAAGGCTTACCATCACCTTCTCGAGGGCAACTAGGGGATGGGCAATAAATGCTGGCCTTACCAGTGACTCCCACAACCCAAAGATTTTTTTAAAATGCTGACTTTAACTGGGCTGTGTGAGCAGTTTCGGTAACCTTCATTAATGGAAAAGTTTGTAATATAACTGGCTCCCTGTACCTTGGGTATCAGCAGAGAGTCCCAAATATTACTTGAATGCTGCAATTATAATTAATAAAATCATGCATGAAAATTAATTGATTTTTGTTTTGCATGAGCCCGGTATTTAAAAAAAAATCTTGTCTTGACCTTATATTTGAAATGATTGGAATCCCTAAGGCATTGCCACTCTGGTTCCGATAAAGGCCTTTGAAACAGAAGGAAGGTACTGTTTCTGTGCCTGTTGGTGTAGGAATATTGTGCTATTTTAGGTAAATCCTCTGCAAATCTTGCATGGATTTGTGAACTGTGGGCAAGGAAGTAATTAAATGCAGCCTGGTTTGCAAACTCCACTGGCCCAGCATCCATCATATCTGTGTGGTTAATAAGGTCATGGTTTGGATTTCTGCCAAGCTTCTGCAACTCGAGCAAATAAATGATTGCATTGAGAGGTGCAATCATCAGGCTTTTTTTAACCGATCAATGCGTGAATTCGTTTTTGAAGTGAATCATTAATTTTTTTTATATATAGATTAAGTGGCAATGCGCAGAGCTGAATGCATTTAGTTGAAAGTTGTACAGTGATTCTGGTGCTGTATAACTGCTGACCAGGATCTAGCTAGAAAACCCATTTGTAATTTTTGTTTCAGAAATTTCTGAATATGTTTTACCTTTTATCAGAATTATACAGTAATTTGGTTAGATCTAAACTGTATTTTGAGTTAACCTTATTTTTCTGGAAGCTTGGAGCACACTGGCAAAACTTGTATCCATGGTAACCTCAATCCTTCAAGTAGTAACAATGCAGTATTTGGAAGTGGTTGCCTGAATACCTTCTTAATATTTTATGCGTCTGTTGCCTGTCATGTTGGTTGTTTTTTTTCCGCTCATTTTAGTGTATGTGTCTCAAGTTTTTCTGTCTACTGATTGGCTAATTTTTTAAATCTTCATCATTCACCAATTATCTTGTGCAAAACCATTCTCCCCAGCTTTCATTTTCTCCCTAATTATACTCTACCAAAAAGTGTTCTCATGTAGCTGTCATGAAAATTCCTCACCCACCGCACTATATACCCTAAAACAATTCTTGTCAGAAGAACTATCTCGAACTTGGCTCCAACAATTCTCCTCCTGCTCAATTCCCCTCTTATTTCACAAACAGCACACTGGATCTTACTGGATCTCTGAACATTCTGCACTCCAAGTACAACTCTTTTTCTCTTTGTTTACATCGCCCCCCCCCCCTGCAATACTTTACATTCTGGGCAGTTAACATCCCACGTTCGGAAGACTGATGCATAGTTTCTAATGTAAACTCCAACTACTATGTAAAAGCCCTCAGCATAGTCTCCTCTGAGCAAACTGCATCAGAAGCATCCAGCAATTATTGGACAACTCAGGACCTTCAGGGGATCATTCTACCTGCACTTCCTGTCTTTTCTTCCCTCCTTGATGGATGCTCACCACTGCTTTTCCTGATTCACCTTCCGAAGGCACGTTGAAGAAACTCTTCTTGCTCGTATATTTTTAATAGAGATTTAATAGCGATGTTCAACATTGAGGGGGTTTGATAGAGTAAATAGAGAGAAAATGTTTTCCCTGGCAGGAGGGTCAGTCGTCAGACTCGAGTCGTCGTTAGCTTGTTCACAGATGTGATTCCCAGTAAAAAAAAGTAAAAATTTTCCCAGTAAAAAAGTAAAAAAATGTTAAAGCTTTTCGTTTTACATACAGACGGCAGCTTTTGACACGTTAGAACCCCTGCGACTACACCTCATTGTCTCAGTTGTATCTTGCTATGTCTTTGATGTGGTACCTTCCTGGCTGACTTAATTAACTTTATCACACCTCGGCAGATAGTCAGGATGATTTAATTTATTGGTCTGCAATTGTAAAGTACACATTCTTTGTTTTCCATCTATATATGCTTTGGAGATTCTGTATCTAATTTACTTCACCTGAGG
Organism: Squalus acanthias; assembly: GCA_030390025.1. NCBI lineage: Eukaryota > Metazoa > Chordata > Chondrichthyes > Squaliformes > Squalidae > Squalus > Squalus acanthias. Next base: position 259,274,001 of record CM059425.1, read on the forward strand.
AAGGAGCAAATCGATAGCTCCGAAAGCTTGTGATTTCAAATAAAACTGTTGGACTATAACCTGGTGTTGTGCGACCTCTCAATTTTGTCCACCCCAGTCCAACACCGGCATCTCCGCATCAGGAGGGTCAGTAACCAGAGGACACAGATTTAAGCTAATTGGCAAAAAATCCAGGGAAAATTGAGGCGAGAGTTTTGTTTTACGCAGCGAGTTATGATGATCGGGAATGCGCTGCCTGAAAGGGCGGTGGAAGCAGATTCAGTCGTAACTTTCAAAAGGGAATTGGATAAATACTTGAATTGGAGAATATGCAGGGCTATGGAGAAAGAGAAGGGGAGTGGGACTAATTGGACAGTTCTTTCAAAGTGCTGGCACAGACATGGTGGGTCGAATGGCCTTTTTCAGTGCTGTATGATTCTAAGTTATTGCTCAAGTCTGTTGATTTTTGCGTTTGAGCAGATCCATTGGAGACATTTCTTGCATTTGTAGTTTTCCTGGACGCTCTTCGCTTCCAAGAATTCCCACAGCATACAAGCTGCACAGAATTTGCCAAACTGATCATTCACTAGTTACCTCTTGCTTGCTCAGTATGATGGATCAGCCCAAATCTTTTCCTGATCAACTCCAGAGAGGAAAAACCCTTTCACCTCCAAGTCCACTGTAGCAGAGCCTTTGTGTGATTTATACTATCATGGACTTCTTTCCCACACAAACTGCTTATCCCCCTGCTTTAATGACAATTTCTATCCCCATGGATAAGTGAAGAATGCTTTGCATATATCAGTTATCCTCAATCCTTTTCTCAATAGATGTTGATCATCTTCCCTTTTTAAAGGTGCCAGTTGACTCTAAATCAAAATACTTTTACTGAGAGCCTGGTTTCACAAATACTATATCCTGTTTTTTCAATCTAAGAACACCCTCTTCAGGTCAGTCTAACTGTTACTTCCCACTCTGGTGCTGTCTTATGTTTAAAAAAACATGATGTGGAGATGCCGGCGTTGGACTGGGGTGGACAAAAATGAGAAGTCGCACAACACCAGGTTATAGTCCAACAGATTTATTTAATTTTACAAGCTTTCGGAACAGTTCGCTCCTTCGTCAGGTAAAACATGAACTACTAATCCCAGGAAGTGCGATTTCTCAGATCTTTATCACCCCGAATAACATTGCTGCAGTTGAGGCGTTACAAGGCTTTTTACATTTGGACATCTCATTGGTACTATAAAAATCTGTCCTATTTCTCTCTCTCTCTCTCTCTCTCTCTCTCTCTCCCCCTCCTTACTCTTGCTCGCTCCTTGCCTCTGCGTGTGTGTGCTCCTTGCCTCTGCTTCCAACTTCACGAATATGGCCTTGCATCAGGAGACCTGAAAGCTTTGATCAGAAGATGCAGGGAGCTTCTGGTCCAATTGTTGTTTCATAGCAATACTTGGGGTTGCTGGTAGATGCCAACTTCAGCCTGGACAGTCCTTTGGTACCATGTTTTATTTGTTCATAGGATGTAGGCGTCGCTGGCAGGGTCAGCATTTATTGCCCTTGAGAAGGTGGTGCTGAGCCGCCGCCTTGAACTGCTGCAGTCCTTGTGGTGAAGGTACTCCCACAGTGCTGTTAGGGAGGGAATTCTAGGATTTTGACCCAGTGACAATGAAGGAACGGCAATATATTTCCAAGTCAGGATGGTGTGTAACTTGGAGGGGAACTTGCAGGTGATGGTGTTCCCATGCACCTGCTGCCCTTGTCCTTCTAGGTGGAAGAGGACACGGGTTTGGGAGGTGCTGCCGAAGAAGCCTTGGCGAATTGTCGCAATGCATCTTGTAGATGGTACACACTGCAACCACGTTGCGCCGTTGGTGGAGGGAGTGATTGTTTAAGGTGGTGGATGGGGTGCCAATCAAGCAGGCTGCTTAGTCCTGGATGGTGTCGAGCTTCTTGAGTGTTGTTGCAGCTGCACTCATCCAGGCAAGTGGAGAGTATTCCATCACACTCCTGACTTGTGCCTTGTAGATGGTGGAAAGGCTTTGGGGAGGCAGGAGGTGAGACACTCGCTGCAGAATACCCAGCCTTTGACCTGCTCTTGTTGCCACAGTATTTATGTGGCCGGTCCCGTTAAGTTTCTGGTCAATGGTGACCCACAGGATGTTGATGGTGGGGGATTCGGCGATGGTAATGCCTTTGAATGTCAAGGGGCGGTGGTTGGACTCTCTCTTATTGGAGATAGCCATTGCCTGGCACTTGTGTGGCATGAATGTTACTTGCCACTTATCAGCCCAAGCCTGAATGTCATCCGGGTCTTGCTGCATGCGGGCATGAACTGCTTCATTATCTGAGGAGTTGTGACTGGAACTGAACACTGTGAAATCATCAGCGAACATTCCCACTTATGACCTTATGGTGGAGGAAAGGTCCTTGATGAAGCAGCTAAAGATGGTTGGGATTAGGACACTGCCCTGAGGAACTCCTGCAGCGATGTCCTGGGGCTGAGATGATTGACCTCTAACCACCACAACCATTTTCCTTTGTGCTAGGTATGACTCCAGCCAGTGGAGAGTTTCCCCCAATCCCATTAACTTCAATTTTACTAGAGCTATTTGATGCCACACTCTGTCAAATGCTCCTTGATGTCAAGGGCAGTCACTCTCCCCTCACCTCTGGAATTCAGCTCCTTTGTCCATGTTTGGACCAAGTCTGTAATGTTGTCTGGAGCCGAGTGGTCCTGGTGGAACCCAAACTGGGCATCGGTGAGCAGGCTATTGGTGAATAAGTGCTGCTTGATTGCACTGTCAACCACACCTTCCATCACTTTGCTGATGATTGAGAGTAGCCTGATGAGGCAGTAATTGGCCGGATTGGATTTGTCCTGCATTTTGTGGACAAGATATACCTGGGCAGTTTTCCACCTTGTCAGGTAGATGCCAGTGTTGTAGCTATACTGGAACAGCTTGGCTAGAGCTGCGGCTAGTTCTGGAGCACAAGTCTTCAGTGCAACAGATGGGATGTTGTCGGGGCCCACAGCCTTGGCTGTATCCCGTGTGCTCAGCCGTTTCTTGATCTCACGTGGAGTGAATCGAATTGGCTGAAGGCTGGCTTCTCTGATGCTGGGGACCTCAGGAAGAGGCCGATATGGATCATCCACTCGGCAGTTCTGGCTGAAGATGGTTGCAAACGCTTCAGCTTTGTCTTTCGCACTCGCACGCTGGGCTCCGCCATCATTGAGGATGGGGATATTCATGGAGTCTCTTTCTCCTGTTAGTTGTTTAATGGTCCACCACCATTCACGACTGGATGTGGCAGGACTGCAGAGCTTTGATCTGATCCGTTGATTGTGGGATCGCTTCACTCTGCCTTTTAGCATGCAGCTTCCCCAGTTTGGCACCTCATTTTTAGCTGCTCCTGATTGAACCAGGGTTGATGGTAGTGGTAGAGTGAGGGAAATGCTGGGCCATGAGGTTACAGATTGTGGTGGAGTACAATTCTGCTGCTGCTGCCCCACATCGCCTCATGGATGCCCAGTTTTGAGCTGCGAGATCTGTTCTGAATATATCCCATTTTGCACGATGGTAGTGCCATACAACATGATGGAGGGTGTCCTCGGTGTGAAGACGGGACTTCGGCCCAGAAATTAAAGACGAGCCTTCCTGCGGGGGTAAGGCTTCCCCGCGATATCTCACTGCGCGCCTGCCTTTTCCTTCCGAGCTCTCTCGAACTTTAGTTTCAAGGCTGCAGCTGTGCAGTGTGTGTGTATCCCACAGACACAGTTAATTCGTGCGAGCTGTGGGATCACGTGATTCAGTTAGAGCCAATGGCAGCACACCATCTTTCATTCATAGTTTTGACAGCAAGGACTGTCAAAGCTATGAATCTATACCCCCCCAAAAGAACAGCTAAACCTCAATTAAATTAAAAAAAAAACCATCACATTAATAAAATAAGTATAGTTAAATAAATTAACCACTTTAAACAAAAAATTTAATTTTTGAAAAAATTTAAAATCTTTTTAAAAGTTATAAAAATAAACTTACCTTTCTTTAAAGTCTCTAAAAAAGATAAACCTGTTGAAAAAAAATTAAAATAATACTTAATTAACTACTTACCTTGTTAAAAGAGGGTCTTACGCCTCCTTTCTTTATGTGCAAAATCTTCCATGCTTACCTGCGCGTTCAAAGCACTAAGTGCACTGCGTGCGCGCGCAGCCTGTAGCGCGCACGCGGTTCACTTCGGAACCGCCCCCTTTTGAGTTCACCAAGTGCCGGTTTTCAGCGCATGCGCAGTGCATGCAGAAAACCGGCAATTGGAGACAGAATACGCGAGAGTACACAGTGCGTACTCTCGCGTACTAAGACTAATTTTTGGGCCTCCATCTCCACAATGACTGTGCGGTGGTCACTGCTACCAATACTATCATGGACAGATGCATCTGTGAAAGGTAGATTAGTGAGGACGAGGTCGAGTAGGTTTTTCCCCTTGTGTTGGTTCTCTCTCCACCTGCCACAGGCCCAGTCTGGAAGCTTTGTCCTTCAGGACTCGGCCAGCTTGGTCAGCAGTGGTGCTACTAGCCACTCTTAGACATTGAAGTCCCCCACCCAGAGTACATTCTGTGCCCTTGCTAACTTCAGTGCTTCTTCCGAATGGTGTTCAACATGGAAGAGTGCTGATTCATCAGATGAAGGAGGGCAGTAGGTGGTAATCAGCAGGAGATTTCCTTGCCCATGCTTGACCTGAAGCCATGACACTTCATGGGGTTCGGAGTCGATGTTGAGGACTCCCAGGGCCACATCCACCCTCCAGATGTTAGTGAGGAGAAGTTTGCAGGGTCGACTGGGCTGGGTGTGCCATTGTCGTGTCCCAATCCAGTGCCTAGGTCGATGCCGGGTGGTCTGTCTGGTTTTATTATTGTTTCTTGTCGCGGTTTTGTACAACTGAGTGGCTTGCTAGGCCATTTCAAAAGGGCAGTTAAGAGTCAACCACATTGCTGTGGGTCTGGAGTCACATATAGGCCAGACCAGGTAAGGATGACAGATTTCTTTCCCTAAAGGACATTAGTGAACCAGATGGGTTTTTACGATAATCCGATAGTTTCATGGTCACCATTACTGACACTAGCTTTTCATTCCAGATTTATTTAATTAACTGAATTTAAATTCCCAACTCCCATGGTGGGAATTGAACTCTCGACTCTGGATCATTCGTCCAGGCCTCTGGATTACTAATCCGGTAACATAACCACTGTGCTATCGTTCCCAGGGAGAAGAGGGCTGAAGGATATTCTGGTCTTCACATTGGCCTAGAAATTCCGTTCCCTACGGGTGTGTACGTGCTGTGTACTCACCCGGAGGGCCAATGGAAGTGCCAGTTTTACGCATGCACTGCACTGCGCATGCGCTGGAAACCGGCACTTCCGTTCTCTGCAGAAAGGGCTTCCCAGGTCAAACGCCTGCGCCGGATCGGCAGTGCGTACGTTAGAAACTTACGTTTTTTTCACGCTGGCTTGAGTCCAGGTAAGTCGGGAACAGCTGCGCCTAGAAAAGCTAATAGTTTAAGAAAGAAAAAAAAAAAATTTTTTTCCACTGATTTATCATTTTAAAATACTTTAAAGAAAGGTAAGTTTATTTTTAGCCCCATTAAAAACTTTAATAATTTTTTTCAAAAATTTATGTAATTTATAGTCATTTTAAAAATGTGATGTTTTTTTTTAATTTATTTGAGGTTTTACTTATGTTTTGGGGCTGATCTCTATTCATAGATTTGACAGGTCTTCCTGTCAAATCTATGAATGGAGATTCCCTGCTCTGATTGGCTCCCCATGGCCCACGTGATCCCAGGGACGCTGCGCACTAGCTGCGCCCCTGGGATACGTGTGCCCTGCACACCGGCAGTTTGAAGAGGCACAGCAACGGAATTCTGTGCCTCCCGGGAGCCCTCCGGTCCAGGCGCAGATTTTTCCGAATCGCAGCCCTCCCTGGAGGGCTGCAAATGGAATTTCTGGGCCATTGTCAATGACCGCAAAATAGAATTACATATGCAAGTCAAGCCTCTGCTATATATGGTGTGTCCAAATAGTTCCGATTCATAATTTATAACTCGTCGGCTTGCAACAGAAGGGCATCAGGATGTGTGGGATCCAGGAGCAAACTGTGACGTGGATTTGTGGCAAAAAGAGGAAGCAGCTGCAGGATGCAGCCTACTTGACCCGTCACTGACCTGGACGGGGAGTCTGCCTTGTGGCAGGCACAGTTTCAGCTGATTAGCTTCAGCAATACGTCTGTACACCTGGGTGCCTGTAAGCCCTGGATGTACCGAAGCTCTGTGGACTTGGATAAGTGAGATACCTCTTGCAGGGAGAGAGTGTTGGGCAAAGAAGCCCTAAAAGTGGGTATAAATTCGCTAGTAGCTTTATTTGTCGACTCTTCAAAATGGTTTCTGCACAGGTCAAACACCACTGACCAAAGGTTTAACACTAGATTTACCACGGTGCTTAAAGTTTTTTTCACAACCAGTTAACTTGGAACGCCGTTTCTATTCTCTGTGTTGCACCACTTGTTGCATAGCAAGAGTGTGTTTAAAACTGTTGGTGGCTAATGTGACTCATTGGATCAATAGTAGAACATTTTCTTCTTGTCAGTGATGTAACATTAAAAGGTTGATTTGTATTGAGAATGTAAGAATTTCCTTTTGTCTGGGTGAATGGCTAACTTTGGTAAAGTACGCCTTTGAAAATCAAACAAAACTAATTAACTTAACAAGGAGCAGAATATATGTGTCAATAAATGGTTCCATATATGTGTGAATAGAGGTCAAATCTGCAAGATTGAGGGATTTGTTCAGTGAAAGCAGGAACTGTAGGAATGGTGGTGTAGTTATGGTACTGGACGAGCAACCTAGAGGTTGAAAACCATCATGGCTAGTTGTGAAATTGAACTAATACGAGGGCAGGCACTGGAAGAAAAATGACCATGAAAGTTGCTGGATCATTACAACAACCCAACTGCTTCAGTAATGTCCACCAGGGAGGGGCATGAGTCACTTTTATCCAGTCTAGTCTATGTTATGTAGTTGACTCAATGCCTTCTGAGGTAACCTTGCAAGCTTCTCTGGAATGGGCAATAAATGTGGTTAGAGTCCCGAAACATTTTTTACAAATGGTTTTGGTCAGTATATATTCTGCTTTATGAAATTTTTCAGACTGAATTGAAGGATTTATTGGAAAATTAGGTGCTGTAGCATTGCACTCTACTGCTTTGTGGTACAGTATGTTGAAGCAATAAACTGTATTCCAGTCAATGGTTTCAAATCTTTTATCTACACACTGTGAAAGAAGAACTTGTATTTCTATAGCGCCTTTCACGATCTCAGGACGTCCCAAAGCGCTTTCCAACCAATGAAGTACTTTTGAAGTGTAGGCACTGTTGTAATGTAGCAAGAGTGGTCACATAGCAAGCTTGAACTGAGCACAATACTTCAACTACTGGAAATCTGAAACAAAAGCAAAAATCTGGAGAAACACAGCCAGTCAGTCTTGATTCTTGAGGGTTTCGAAGAAGGGCCCAGCCTGAAATAATGACTTGTCTGTTCTCCTCAGATATTGACTGACCTGCTATGCGTTGTCAACTTTTTCTACTGAAGTACAGCTAACTCTTTCTAGCTGATAGTTGTTCCTGAAGTTTACTTTTGTTAACCAAACTATTTAAATCCTTTTTATAATGTAAATAGTATTTGTGTTTATATAGTGTCTTTCACATCAAAATATCTTTTGCACACTGAATTGCTAGTACAGTATTCATAGGCACATGTAAAGACTATATTGAACTGTACAGAGTTACCATATTGATTTTGCACAGGAAGCAGAGGGAAAACCGAGAATGCAAACCTAAGTTTGGTTAATGTTGGTGCTTTCATTTTGTTTGGCACATGCAGATTTAACATAAGAACATAAGAAATAGGAGCAGGAGTAGACCAATCGGCCCCTCGAGCCTGCTCCGCCATTCAATGAGATCATGGCTGATCTGATCCAACCTCAACTCTAAAGAACACAAGAAGCAGGACCAGGCCCCTGGGCCCGCTCCGCCACCCACAGGGCCTTGACCGATCCGAACTCAAACTCATGTCGAAATTCCAGCCCGCTCCCCGTAACCCCTGATTCCCTTTACTTTTAGGAAACGGTCTATTTCTGTTTTAAATTTATTTATTGAAGTAGCTTCCACAGCTTCCTGGGGTAGCAAATTCCACAGACCCACTACCCTCTGAGTGAAAAAGTTTCTCCTCATCTCAGTTTTGAAAGAGGAGCCCCTTATTCTAAGATTATGTCCCCTAGTTCTAGTTTCACCCATAATTGGGAACATCCTCACCGCGTCCACCCGATCAAGCCCCTTCACAATCTTATATGTTTCAATAAGATCGCCTCTCATTCTTCTGCACTCCAATGAGTAGAGTCCCAATCTACTCAACCTCTCCTCGTATGTCCATCCCCTCATCCCCGGAATTAACCGAGTGAACCTTCTTTGTACTGCCTCGAGAGCAAGTATGTCTTTTCTTAAGTATGGACACCAAAACTGTATGTGCGAAGAGATAAAACATGCTTGTATTAGAAGTTCAAAGATGAATGTTGTTCGTAGCAAGTGTCTTTAACTCTTTGACCCAGATTTATTTTCGGCCACAATGGAGTGTAAACTCAGTGCAGTGGCCCACAGCCATGCCCGGTGGTGTTTATTTGCTTGCATGCCTCTGTTGCACTGTGCCAGGTGGTACGTACGATATTGGAAACATTTCCGAGAGCATTACAAACAGCTTGGTTGTCTGGCCTGCTGGTATTGCTCTGAAGTTGTGGGCAGAGCACTGGAGAAAATAGAGCTCCATGGAATCTCTAGCCTCTGATCACCAGTGAAATTCAGGCAATCACGTAAGAGCTAATAACTTTTTGTTCTTGGGATGTTCTCAATGCTGACAAGGTCACATTTATTGCCTATCCGTGAAGGTGTTGATGGACCTTGATCTTGATCTGCTGCAATCCTTGTGGTGATGGTACCCCCGCAATTGTGTTAGGTAGGGAATTGTAGGATTTTGATCTCCTCAGTGGTGATGTATGTCCAAGTCAGGATGTTGTGTGATTTGGAGGGGCACTTTAAGGTGATGGTGATTCCATGATCTAGCTGTTCTAGCCATCTTCAGTGGTTGAGGTCATGGGGCTCGGCGGTGCTATCGGGGGGGTGATGGGGGGGAATAGAAGGGAAGCTGTCAATCCTACCATTAGAAGTCTCTTCTTGGATGGCTTCACAAGTGACACCAAACTGTCAGTTGTGAAATCAGTAGTATTATATTGCACAGTTATGGATCAAAGTTGTTACTATATTTCTTAAATGTATTGGTACCAGTAGGTTTATGGAAAAAAATTGCACCTGAATTCAACATTTTAAAGGTATACTGGTAAGCTCTGTGTGTGATGTCCTTTATTCACCTGAATTGCTTCCACTTCTACCATCACCAGTACCAGACCTGTAGCCATCTGAACTTCACCCTAGTGTGATGTAGCTCAAAATACTCTTTCCTGATTTCCAGAGCACTTTACTCAATTTCTAGTGACACGATCATGCACTCACTACGATGTTACAAAGTATTTGCTGCACAGAAACAGGCCATTCAACCCAACTGGTCTGTGCCGGTGTTTATGATGCACACAAGCCTCCTCCCACCCCTCTTCAGCTCACCCCATCAACATATCCTTCTATTTTTTTCTCCCTCATGTGCTTATCCAGCGTCTCGTTGAATGCATCTGTGCTATTCGTCTCAACTACTCCCTGGTAGCAAGTTTCACATTCTAACCACTCTCTGGGTAAAGAAGTTTCTCCTAGAACATAAGAACATAATAGGAGCAGGAGTAGGCCCTTCGAGCCTGCTCTGCCATTCAATAAGATCATGGCTGATCTTTTACCTCAACTCCACTTTCCTGCACTATCCCCATATCCCTTGATTCCCTTAATATTCCAACATCTATCGATCTCGGTCTTGAATATACTCAACGACTGAACCGCCACAGCCCTCTGGGGTAGAGAATTTCAAAGATTCACCACCCTCTGAGTGAAGAAATTTCTCCTCATCTCAGTCCTAAATGGCCGACCCCTTATTCTGAGACTATGACCCCTGGTTCTAGACTCCCCAGCCAGGGGAAACATCCTCCCTGTATCTACCCTGTCAAGCCCTGTAAGAATATTGTATGTTTCAATGAGATCACCTCTCATTCTTCTAGACGCTAGGGGATATAGGCCTCGTCCACTCATTCTCTCCTCATAGGATAATTCCCCCCATCCCAGGAACCAGTCTGGTGAACCTTCATTGCACTTCTTCTATGGCAAGTCTATCCTTCCTTGGGTAAGGAGACCAAAATTGTGCACAATATTCCAGGTGTGGTCTCACCAGGGCCCTATATAATTGCAGTAAGATGCCTATATTCTTATACGATAGCAAAATACTGCGGATGCTGGAAATCCGAAATAACAACAGAAAACGCTGGAAAAACTCAGCAGGCCAGGCAGCATCCGTGGAGAGAGAAACAGAGTTAACGTTTCAGGTCGAAGACCTTTCATCCCCCCCCCCCCCTTTTCCCAGCTTTATCCTTGCTTTAAATCTATTTCATTTCCTGCTTTTTCCAGTTCTGACTAAAGGAGTTCGACCTGAAACGTTAACTCTGTTTCTCTCTCCATGGATGCTGCCTGGCCTGCTGAGTTTTTCCAGCGTTTTCTGTTATTGCCTATATTCTTATACTCAAATCCACTTGTAATAAAGGCCAACATACCATTTGCTGTCCTAATTGCTTACTGTACCTGCATGTTAACTTTCGGTGATTCGTGTACAAGGACACCCAGGTCCCTCTGAACACCAACATTTCCCAATCTCTCACCATTTAAAAAATACTCTGCTTTTCTATTTTTCCTACCAAAGTGGATAACTTCACATTTCTCCACATTATATTCCATTTGCCATGTTCTTGCCCACTCACTTAGCCTGTCTATGTCCCCTTGAAGCCTCTTTGCATCCTCCTCACAACTAACATTCCCACCCAGCTTTGAACCATCAGTAAGCTTGGATATATTACATTTGGTCCCCTCATCCAGATCATTGATATAGATTGTGAATAGCTGAGGCCCAAGCACTGATCCTTGCGGTACCCCACTAGTTACAGCCTGCCAACCCGAAAATGCCCCGTTTATTCCTACTCTGTTTTCTGTTCATTAACTAATCCTCAATATATGCAAGTATATTACCCCCAATCCCATGAACCCTAATTTTGTTTAATAATCTCGTGTGGCACCTTATCGAATGCCTTCTGAAAATCCAAATACACCACGTCCACTGGTTTCCACTGGTTCCCCCTTATCTATTCTGCTAGTTACAACCTCAAACAGATTTGTCAAACACGATTTCCCTTTCATAAATCCGTGTTGACTTGCCCAATCCTATTATTTTCTAAGTGCTCTGTTACCACGTCCTGAATAATAGATTCTAGCATTTTCCCCATTACTGATGTCAGGCTAACTGGTTTGTAGTTCCCCGTTTTCTCTCTCCCTCCTTTCTTAAATAATGGGGTTACATTTGCTATCTTCCAATCCGTGGGAACTGTTCGAGAATCTATGGAATTTTGGAAAATGACAACCAATGCATCCACTATCTCTAGCCACCTCTTTCAAAACCCGAGGATGTAAGCCATCAGGTCCAGGGGATTTATCGGCTTTCAGTCCCATTAATTTCTCCAGTTCTATTTTTTTACTAATACTAATTTCTTTCAGTTCCTCATTCTCGCTAGACCCTTGGTTCTCCACTATTTACACCTTCTCCAGTGCTTCTATATCCTTTTTATAATATGAAGACCAGAATTCTGTACAGTACTCCAAGTGTGGTCTAACCAAGGTTCTACACAGGTTTAATATGACTTCTCTGCTTTTGAATTCTATCCCTCTAGAAATTAACCCCAGTGCTTTGTTTGGTTTTTCTTACGGCATTAACTTGCGTTGCTATGATATGAAAGATCAAGCTGCACCAACAATAAGCGTGCAATATAACAAGCTGCCGAACAACTGTCTTATCCACTGGTGAATTGCAGGCCATCATGTTGCACAAAAAAGCAAATAGTAACTTGTAAAAATCAAAGGATACAATTAATCGGAACTTATGTTATATGTATTGTCTAATAGAATTTGATGCTGTAATGCTGGTCCATTTTGGAAGATCTGTTTCTGATGAACTGTAAAGCAGGTTAATATACCCTGAAATACTCTTTCTTTTTTAAAAAAAAAATAGGATAATGTGTTAAATATAATCAACCAGATTATGCAGGAATGCATCCTAAATGAACGGGCAAACCGGGATTTCTGTGTCAAGTTTCCAGAGGAAATACGGCATGATAATCTGGGAGGACAACTTTGGTTTGGAGCCGAGGTAAGTTGTTTCCTTATATTCATCTCTTGGTCGTTGTATCTCAGTAAAAAGTTATCTTGGTCCATGCATTAAAAAAAGTTTGTATAGAAAGTATCTTCATGTATCTTCATTATCTAATGACTAAGAATAATTGGTGATGAGTGACTACTTACTCTGCTTAATGAAATAGTCCTCCAATCAGGATAACAGCCACTGAAAATGACTGGCCTTTTTATGTACAAGTAAACTTGCCTTCCATCTCTTCTGCCCACACCGTCCCATAAAGCCAGTGTGATTGTGATCTGGTGATCTGGTTTGGAAAGCAAATGGACCTGAAGACTACTACTATGGTTATCTACAAGTACTTAATGCAATGACCAGAACTACAGTAGACCAATTAAAATTCACTGAGCAATTAATGATTTAAGCATCACTTTAGAAGCGTGTAATATTTGTGCTCAAGCTGTTGTGGAAAGTGTCTTACTGTTAATTTCTTTTAAATCCAGTGTTTAGCTGCTGGTTCAATTATCATGAACCGTGAAATCGAGAGCATGGCGATGCGACCTTTGGCCAAAGACTTAACCCGCAGCCTAGAAGAAGTACGAAATGTTATCCGTGACCAGTGCCTGAGAGACTTGAATGTCTATACTGACAAAATGAAGGAGTCCCTCAAACAATTTGATGGCTTGTTTGCAGAGTTTGAACTATGGTAACACAATCTTGATACATGTGCTGTTATCAGAATCATGTGTGTGCTACTTCCTGGGTGTTAGCTGTTGCATCTTTCAAATAAAATATTTCCTTCCCCTCACCCCTCCCCATTCTAATTTTCTCACGTTACCTTTAGGATAAGGTTCCGTAGCTGTAAGGCAAGTCACGTTTAATGGATTTAATAATTTTTTTGAAGAAGTGATGAATTTGGTTGAATAAAGGGAATGCAATATATGTAATGTATATAGATTTTTGAAAGGTGTTCAGTGAGGTGCCTTACAAAATTTCAGGCGAATGGTAGAAGACTAAATGTAGCAGCATGGATAAGAAGTTGGTTGGTGGATGGGAAACACAAGATTGTGTCAGTGGTGTTGCTTGGATTGGTAGTGGTGTACCTCAGGAGTTCGTGCCTGGTCTGCTTTTATTCTGTGTACCGAGAGATGGTTTGGACTTGGACACAATTTTGAATTTTACTGATGACACAAAAGTAGCGGCTTGGCAAAGAGTGAGGTACATTTTAAGAGGCCTTAAGACAGGTTAAGGAAATGGAAAGACAGGTGGTAGATGCAGTTTCATGTGGAAACGAATGAGGTAATGCATTTTGAGCGGAAAGTGCTAAAGGGTGTCGCTGAATAGAGTGTTCAAATACATAATTTCCTGAAACGGAGTACATGAAGGCTAAAGCATTTTGGGATTACAGAAGGGGCATAGAGTACAAGCGATAAATTTGTAGAAGGCAATGGTTTGGCCGTAGTTGGAATACTGTGTGCAGTTTTGGGTGCCCCATTATAGAAAGGACATTTAAAACCGTAGAGCGCGTGCAGCATAGATTCATCAGAATAATGCCAGGGATGGGAAACTATACTGACAATGGGAGACTTTTGATACTGGGGATATTTCCACTGGAGCAGAGAATAAGAGGGGCGTTCTAGAGGATTTTGATGGAAAAAGGCTATTTCCTCAGTTTGGCGAAGTCAGTGAGAAAGGGTTACCAATTTTAAATTGTCACTGTGAATGAGAAGTTAGGTGATTGTTGCAGCATTAAGTGCTTTTCCACAAGGAGTAGCTGAGGCAGAGACCTTGGGTCTTTTATTTGAAAAGCGGATAAATATTTGAAGCAGAGAAAGATGCAGGGCTATGGGGAGGGAGCAGGGCAGTGAGATTGTTCTATCTAAGAGCTGGCACAAACACTTCCTCCTGTGTTGTAAATGTCCGTGGTTCCCACGGAAGGACCATTATCCACCTGCAAGCCTTGACATTGAATGTTGGCATGTTATTCCACAGATGGGGACATCACAACTGAGTCTGATGCTGCCAGCACATGCATGTGTTTTTGAAGTGGGTGCCAGGGAGCAATCCGAAGCAAAAACCCTGGCTGCTTTCCTTTTGACGTGCTATATAAATACATGTTGTTGTTGTTGTTGTTGTGTTAGTCGTTAGTCGTCGTCGTCATCCACCACCACCACCTCTCCCCACCTCCTCCACCCCAACCGAGGTTTGCTAACTGCCCTGGCTGAAATCCATCACATCTGCCATCTTCCTGGTCCAAAGGACTCAGTGGATAAGCTCAGAGAGTCATTGGAGGAACTCAGTTTGATTTTAACAACCTACCTGTAAACTGCTCCAAGTCATCTATCGACCCAATAATCGCATTTATAAAAAGTCAACTTAAATCTGAAGGTCAGCAGTTGACTGCTTCTGTGGGAACTTGAGAAGTTGTGGTTTGATTGGATTTGTGTCAGCAAAGTATCAGTCGTATCTTTGGCTGATCTAGGCAAGATATCCTGAGTGTATGCGGTATTTAGAAATTTGCAGTGATTTCCTTCTATTTTTGTCCTCCAAAACATCTTTCAAGTGGCATGATAATGGATTAGTAGGGTAAGACTTGAAATGATCTTCTACTTAAATTTGTCGCAAGAGATTTAATCCTTGTTGATGCTGTCAGAACTTTGACAACAATCTAGTCAACTGAAATAAAACCAAATGGGTGTGGAAGTACAGTGAAACCTGTACAAACAGACACCTGCAAAAAATGGACACTTACTGACAGTCCCAAATAACTTGCATTATAACAGATACAAACTGCCCCTTGAAACTAGGGACACTCAAATTACGGCTATGGATAGCCTTCAATGCACCCATGTAGTTTACAACTTAAAACACCAGCACGCAGGTAAGTTTGAGGCTGCAGTGGGTGGGGGAAAAAAGGGCTTTTGGGTAATGGAAATCTCTTCACCCAGCATCCATAGCAGCAGAGAAACCCCTCTATCTCTGGGATTGAATGCTTGCACAGCTCTCTCACAGGGATAGAGGGGTTTCTCTGCTGCTCTGGATGCTGGATAAAGAGATCTCCGTTACACAAAAGCCGGGAACTGCCCCTGAAATCACGGTGGGGAGGCGTGGGGTTTATATACAATGACCATTTTGAAAATAAGGACACCTGATGCAAGTCCCTTGGGTGTCCCTAATTTGCAGGTTTCACTGCACAAGATAGCTATGCAGGGATCCTAAACCCAGTTGTAACTAAGTATTGGTAGCAGCCATAGTGTCTCCCTATTCACCTGGGGGAAAGTAGGAGCAGAAGTCGCCCAAGAACACTTTTGTTTATGAAAGGTCCTCATGCTGCCAACTAAACTTATCGTTCCAATGTGTAATGGCACCTAACGCTCCAAATACTGATGTCTTCCCTGTACATAGTTTGCTACTTTCTAATGCATCTGTAGCAGAAGACTGCCTTACTCTTGGTTTTGGTCTTGATTAAAAGACAGAGTTAAATTTACTTACAATGTGCAATGGTGATGGGTTTCAGAAGGAAATGAAACACCATAACCTCGATCACGTATGAATTTACCTATTTTTCTCTCATCAATGTATACCTTGTTTTATGAGTTGATTGGAAAAATGTGCTCTGATTATTTAGGCTTATCTTTCAGTTACGTCTCTGCGATGGTACCTGTGAAATCACCTAAAGAATATTATGTGCAGCAAGAGGTCATTGTTCTCTTCTGTGAAACAGTGGAAAGGTAAGATCTGAAAATTTGTGCTTTTTTTAAATTCTAGGTATGCAACTTTATTTTTGCATGTAGCAACTGTATTGCTGCTGTAAGTTTATAATTAAATTATTTGGTTATTTTTTGCTGAAAGTATCCAGTCTGAATACGTCTCCAAATCACTCGACTATGTTAAAACTGGGTATTTTAGTGCTACATTTAGTACGTTGTGTGCACTTTTAGGCACTCTACCTTAAAAAGGATGTGTTGACATAGGTTCAAGTAGTTTGACAAGGATGGTGCTTGTGGCTCGAAGTTAGATGGAGACTTGAGCGACTCATCTTCAAATTATGCTATGTGGCAATAGCATTCAAACATTTAATACGCTGGTCTGAAATTCCCTCTCTGGTATTTTACAGGAGGCGTTAACTCATTTTATTTGGAACTGGTTCATGCTTTTGCCAAAGTAGCAGAGAGAGGGAGGACTTTCTGATGAATGTATTAAATATTTGTGAGCTATTGGTCCATGGTGTATCTTAATTGAAGAAAACATTTGAGGGATCATGATTCCAGCCTCAAGTATAAAAAGTCCTGAATAATGGACAAGCAAATTATTTAACAAACTGCAACTACAAAATGAATGAGCATCAGCAAGACTAGTGAACAGAATACAAAAGCAAAATACTGCGGATGCTGGAAATCTGAAACAAAAACAGAAAATGCTGGAAATACTCAGCAGGTCAGGCAGCATCTGTGGCGAGAGAAACCGAGTTAAGGTTTCTGTTCTGACGAAGGTTTCAGTTCTGACGAAGGGTCATCGACCTGAAAGATTAACTCTCTTTCTCTCCACAGATGCTGCCTGACCTGCTGAGTATTTCCAGCATTTTCTGTTTTTGTTCGTAAACAGAATCGATTCTTTCCCACTGTCCCTACAGATTACTGGATATATGGAATAGACTCCCAGCAAACGCTATTGCCCAGTTCAAAGTAAAATGAGTTAATGCCTCCTCAAAAATAACGAGAGGGAAATTTCAGACCAACGTAAATGTTTGTTATTGCCCCGTACCTGTTAATTCTGGGTGGATAATTTGCAAAAAAAAATGCTGGTTAAATAATGTGTTCAAGCAACTCACCCACAGCCCAGGAAAAAAAGTGCAACAAACTGTGTCACTGGTACGCATGACCTTCTTCCCCAACATGCTTGCACCCTGAGACCAGGAATAAATTGCTTTCGTCCATAAGCTTGCTTTGCTCCCACTGCAAGCTCAACAATTTCGAGAACTTGTAATGCATCAAGGTAGCTCTCCTTTAAAGATGGTGTAATGTTGTAAAATGGTTTTATGAAGTATATATGTGAATGTAAACTCTTGAAAATACAATAGTATAAACAGGGATGATCAAACCCTCCATGAAACTCTGTTCCTGATCTGTTGGAAAAGGCTTCTGTGGTCAAGGTTGCACGTTGTCGGTTGTCATCCTTGATATGCTGGAGATTTGTTAAATTACTTCAGGGGAGGAGGTCAGAGAGAAACATCACTACTTCATCTCCATTCAGATTGATTTGTGGTTTGTCATCTCTCTCAAGTTTAAATAAATTAAGTCGGGTCCATAATGAGAAAATTACATGTGGTCTCTGAAAGATTAAGCTTTGATAAGCTTATGGCTTTTAACTAATACTTTTCTTATTTTCTAGTCTCCATTGACTGCCTGGAAAACTCGAGTGTGGGGTGTACTTATTCTTGTCAGATTTGATATTTTTTGTTGTTTGTTTGCTTTTTGAATTGCACAGCAGTAGCTACAACATTTAGAATGGAGGTGGAGAGCAAGCAAAAATACAAATTGTAAAAACAAAAGTGAACACCACACTATCACTATTGCAACAATATCCATTTGAGTACAAATTAATAAGTCAAACATCTGAGGCAAGATTTAACTTGTAAGTTGTAGCATTGAAATATCACGAGCTAAAATTAAAGGTATTGCAGTGATGATCTCAATGAAGGCTAAGGCAAGGAGAATTGTAAGAGGTGTATTGAGCCCCAGTTTCGTAGGGTTGGGCATTAAGTTATGGAATTTACGCTAGAAAAGGTCTTCAAGATGATCATGTGCTCCTTAGGCTTAGTCCAACAAGAAGGCGCAAGTGTTTGGAGCAGATAAATGGACATTACACTAGCAATAGGATGCAAATCAGAGGAATATGGATAAAACAAAGTAAAAACTTGAATTTACCTGGTGTCTTATTGTGTCCTCAGGGACATCCAATGAATTAGTTTTGAAATGTACCCACTTTTTTTGTGGGTAACTATCGAGCAGCCAATCTGTGCACAGCTAGGTACCACAAACAGGAAATAAATGAATGACCAGTCAATCTGTTTTTAGTGAGGTTGGTTGAGGGATTAATCCTGATTAGGGCACTGGGAGTGCTCCCACGCTTCTGCATAAATGCCATACAATCTTTGGCATACATTTGAACAGGCAGACCGGGCTTCAGTTTAAGGTCTCATCCAAAAGGCAAATGATTTAAACAGCAGAATGGGAAGAGGAGGGACAAGTGCCGGGGCAATTCTTGACTGGGTAGTCCTAAATAGCCACCTCCATATTATCACTGTTGTGCAAGTTCACATTGCTGGTTGCAGCAGGCGTTAATTCTAGCAAACCCCCTTGTGTGCTCTTAGGATTCGAGGACAGTGGGCAACAGTCCCTGATTTCACTGCAGATTTGTTTCAAAATGTCTGTACTTGGGACATTAACCAGTAGTTTGAATGCATACAATTACATAGAAATTACAGCATGGATAGGCCTTTCAGCCCAAACAATCCATGTTGATGTTTATCCTAATCTCATGTGCCTGCTCTGTTCCCATATCCCTTCATTCCCTTTTTCATCAGCCACCTGTATAACCTATTCTTAAATGTTGACATGGTCTATGCTTCAATCACTAACTCTGGGACCACAGTCCACAGTCTCTCAAACCTCTGTTTAAAAAAAAAAAAAAAAAGTTTCATGCTTTCCGTCTTAAATCTCTTACCTTTAATAGGCGTCCTACTTGATCCCGAGCTGAGTTTCCAATGCCATACCCTCATCACAAAGACCGCCTACTTCCGCCTCTGGTCTGCCCCACCTGTTGCTGAAACCCTCATCCGTTCCTGTGTCGCCTCCAGACTCGACTATTCCGACGCACTCATAGAATCATAGAATGGTTACAGCACAGAAGGAAACCATTCGGCCTGTCGAGCCCGTGCCAGCTCTCTGCAAGAGCACTTCAGCTAGTCCCAATCCCCCGCCCTTTCCCCGTAGCCCTGCAAAAAATTTTCCTTCAGGTACTTATCCAATTCCCTTTTGAAAGCCATGATTGAATCTGTCTCCACCACCTTTTCAGGCAGTGCATTCCAGATCATAACCACTCAACCTCTTCTGGCCGGTGCATCCAGAACTATGCTGTAACCTGTCCTGCACCAAGTTCTGTTTACCCATCACCCCTGAACTCACTGACCTACATTAGCTCAGAGTCCCCCAAAGCCTAAAATTTTAAATTTTCATCTCCGTGTTTCAATCCCTTCATTGACTCACCCCCTCAATCTTTGTAACCATCTACAACCCTCTGAGAACTCTGCATTCCTCCAACTCTGGTCCCTTGTACGTGTCACACTCCCTTTGCTGCACTATTGGCAGCCATGGCTTCAGCTGTCTAGACCCTACGCTCTGGAATTCCCTCCCTAAGCGCCTCTACCTCTCCTCCTTTAATAACTTCTTTAAAACCCAGCTCTCACCCCTACTAATATCTTTCTTTGACTCAGCGTTCATTGTTGTCTGATTACACTTCTGTGAAGGACCATGGGACGTTTTTCTACGTTAAAGGTGCTTTATAAATGCAAATTGTTACATCTATGTCCCGAAAAACAGGACGGGAGAATTCAGAGCTATTTACGGGTACTTATCTCTGTATTTGTTTATGTAGCAATTCGCTAGAGCACTTTATCCATGAAAGATTTTAATATCTGAGGCTGAATAATTCACTGGATTATTAGAACATAATGGATGGGAGTCAGTTTGTGTTACTGGCAAAGTATTCTTTCCCACTGAAATGCTCTTTGGATTACTCCTGCAAGACATCATACCTACTCTAAATAAATTACTGTTGGATTCAAATATAGTTGGGGACCAACATTCAAGATGACTTATTCAAAAAAAAAAGCAAAAATCAGAGTGGCTTCTTCAGAAATTAAAGTTTCAGCCAAGTACATTTGACTTTGCATAGTTTTTTTTAAATGCCACCTGTACACATTTTGGCTCAATAATCCTCAGTCGTAATGACAAATGTAACCCAACATCAAGAAGGGATACTTTATAGATTTTAAAAATTGATCTGCATGTGTATTTTTGAAGTGTAACACTAGTTTTAAAGGCCAGGCACTTCATGCTGTATTTATACTATTTTTGTGTCCGTGCAAAATGGTTTTGGGTGTCCATCAGTGTAAAAGTGACTGTATAACTCAAGGTGCACTAAAGCCCTGAGGTGGAACCCACTCCAGGAACCCAACCGTCTTGCATGTTTATGTTTCCAAAGAGTGTAGTATAAATCTAGTCTTGGAGTATTCATTTTTCTTAATCAAACCTCCCTTGTAGAACTGAAAAAAGCAATTGTTTTGCAAAGACAGTGACTCGGTCTTCATTTTCGCAGTCAGGGGTTGTGGTGGAGGACATTGTTTTTTGACATGGCAAGGAGAGGAGCATCAGTGGAGGCGGTGGCTCAGAGCCATGGTTAGGCTCATATGTAATGTACAGTTACCAATTTTTTTTTGTATGAAGTTAATGGCTGCACCTATGTTGATCCCGGGTACAATAGCATTGTGGTTATGTTACTGGACCCGTAATCTACAGGTCCAGACTAATAATCCAGAGAACGTGAGTTCAAGTCCCACTGGCATGTTAAATTCAGTTTTTTTTAAAAAGCTGGAGTAAAAAGTGACCATGAAGCTGTTGGACTGTCATTAAAAGAAAAACAACTGGTTTATTAATGTCCTTTAGGGAAGGAAACCTGCTGTCCTTACCAAGTCTGGCCTACATGTAACTCCAGTCCCACACCAAAATGGTTGACTCTTAACTGCTCTTTGAAGTGGCCGAGCAAGCCACTCAGTTGTTGTTAAGCAATAAATGCCCACATCCCGAGAATGAATTAAAAAAAATTTTAAAAATTGTTGCCTTCAGCCTTTTAGCATTATCTAGGAAGTCCAGCACAGTGATATCTCCAGGTAGAGTAATGATAAATGCCAATCCTGGTTGACCCATGCACTTCTGAATTTTAGGAAAAAATCAGTAAGTTTCCAACTCCTTCGTTTACCTATATAATAGGTGAAAAAAACACACACACGATTGTTTCACTCGATTATATCATGAAATTCACAGCACAGATGGAGGCCTTTCTGGCTATTGTGCTAATATTAACTCTTCAGTTGGAGCTACCTACAATCATTGCATTTCCTTTTTGTTTAAACTTAACCAGTTCTCTCTCAATTGATATAGTCTCTACTTCAATAGCCATTTGTGATCAAGCATTCGTGTTATGTTAATCCTCTGGAAAAATATCTTCTAATTTTCTCTTTCTTTCTTCAATTGATGATCCTCAGTCTGCACCCCTTCTTATCAATTCATTAGCCAGTGAAAACAATCTATCTTAATCTTTCATAATTTTAAAAACCTCTACTATATTCCTCCATAACCTCCTGTTTTCCAATGGAAAAAGAGCCCCAATTTTTCACGCATGTTTGGTAACTTACTGCATTTCATTCATGGTTGATTCTAGTGAATTTTCGCTGTATATCGTTCATAGTTCTAATATTCTTATAATGGAGTGTCTAGAACTGCACATAATAGGGCCTAACCAATATTTGGTACAAATTCAACATACTTCCTTGCTTTCGTGTCCAATGTCCTTGTGAATGAAACCAAGAATCCCCATTGTCTTTATGATTTTTTCCTATCTGCGCACTCTCACGTTCTGAAGATCTACACATCTGCATCCCTGGATTTTTATTGTTACTGTACTCGGTTAAGAATCTGCCAATGGTATACTTCCTTTTACTGTTCTTTTCCCCACATTTCACATTTTTCTGCATTGAGCTGCATCTGTGCACTCTGCTAACATGTCTATTTACTCGTGTAATCTCCTCCATTCTTCCTTACAGTTGCCATGCCTCCTAAATTGGTTCTGTAAACTTGATTATTCCAATTGTGCACATGTCCAAATAACTCATAGAAAGTTACAGCACGGAAGGAGGCCATTTCGGCCCATCGTGTCCGCGCCGGCCAGCAAAGAGCTATCCAGTCTAATCCCACTTCCCATCTCTTGGTCCGTAGCCCTGCAGGCTACAGCATCCCAAGTGCACATCCAAGTACTTTTTAAATGTGGTTAGGGTTTCTGCCTCTACCACCCTTTCAGGCAGTGAGTTCCAAACCCCCCACAACCCTCTGGGTGAAGAAATTTCCCCTCAAATCCCCTCTAAACCTTCCACCAATTACTTTAAATCTGTGCCCCCTGATTTTTGACCCCTCTGCAAAGGGAAATAGCTCCTTTCTATCCATTTTATCTAGGCCCCTCATAATTTTATACACCTCAATAAGGTCTCCCCACAGCCTCCTCTGTTCCAAGGAAAACAAACCCAGCCTATCCAGTCTTTCCTCATAGCTAAGATTCTCTACTCCCGGCAACCTCCTTGTAAATCTCCTCTGTACCCTCTCGAGTGCAATCACATCTTTCCTGCAATGTGGTGACCAGAACTGCACGCAGTACTCTAGCTGAGGCCTAACTAGTGTTTTATACTGTTGAAGCATAACCTCCCTGCTCTTGTATTCTATGCCACGGCTAATAAAGGCAAGCATTCCGTATGTCGTCTTAACCACCTTATCTACCTGGCCTGCTACCTTCAGGGATCTGTGGACATGCACTCCAAGGTCCCTTTGTTCCTCTACACTACTCGGTATCCTACCATTTAATGTGTATTCCCTTTCCTTGTTAGCTCTCCCCAAATGCATTACCTCACACTTCTCCAGATTGAATTCCATTTGCCACTGTTCTGCCCACCTGACCAATTTATTGATATCTTCCTGCAGGCTACAGCTTCCTTCTTCAGTATCAGCCACACAGCCGATTTTTAGTATCAGCTGCAAACTTCTTAATCATACCCCCTGTATTAAAGTCTAGATCATTGATATATACCACAAAAAGCAAGGGGCCTAGTACTGAGCCCTGCGGAACCTCACTGGAAACTGCCTTCCAGTCACAAAAACAGCCATCAACCATTACCCTCTGCTTCCTGCCTCCGAGCCACTTTTAAATCCAACTTGACACTTTGCCCTGGATCCCATGGGCTTTTAACTTCGTGACCAGTCTGCCATGTGGAACCTTATCAAAAAACCTTGCTGAAGTCCATATACACTACATCAAACGCACTACCCTCATCTACCCTCCTTGTTACCTCAAAAAAATTCAATCAAGTTTGTCAGACACGATCTTCCCTTAACAAATCCGTGCTGACTATCCTTGATTAATCCGTGTCTTTCTAAATAAAGATTTATCCTGTCCTTCAGAATTCTTTCCAATACAAATAGAAAACAAAAGGGGCCCTCTGGAGCATGCTATTATCAACATCCTGTAAATTAAAAATAAAATCCATTTCCTCTTTCTGTTCTCTTGCTTTCTGTTCCCCAGCTTATTCCTCCATCTGCATCATTTACTTTAATACCACATGCCTTAATTTTGGTAACCTGTCTCTTATGTGGCACCTTATTGCACACCTTCTGAAAATCCCTATATACAATATCCACTGCATTCCCTTTATCCCCCCCGCCCCCCACTTGCCTTAGCCCTGTTATCCTCTACCCTCTAACTGCACATGTTCTTCACTCCCTGTGTGCTGTGTCATGGGAGATTAACTAATTCCTTTTATAATTGTAAGTTATATATTACTGACTCTAGATCTTGTCTCTTTTAAGTCTTATTTTTGTTCTAACTTTTCTGCCCATTATCTTTTTATTCGTAGTGGAAATGTATTTAACTTGTACCTTACAAATCTTGTCTCCTCACTGCTGGTCAGTCTGTTCTGACATTTTCCAAACCTTTAATCTGGGCTAGGCTCTTTATTTCCACTGGAATGAGCTCATTTCCAGTCTTCGACTCTTATTTTTCTTTATCGTTTCAATGTGAATCTAATTAGATTATGGTCACCATTTCCCATGAGGTACTCTACCTTCCTATTTTGGGTTAATGAAGATATGTCTTCACATGTTGCCAATCAAGCCCATTAACAAAACAATTTGAGAATTACCCTTGCGCAAACAATAAATGTTTGCTCGTGTACTTTGTAAATGCTTGGCATTCTAATGGGGAGTTGTGATTGTAATTTAATTTTCTGCTGCCCTACACCACAGCAGTAATTTATACCAGTTACCATATCTCAAGTGCTATATATTTGTGGAATGTTGCATGCTCTCCTTCGGTATGTTGCTTTCTCTCTTTACTTGCTGTACCTTTGACTGATTACACATGTGCATGCTTCCATCTGTACCGTGTCTTGATGTCAAAGCCCATTATTTTTAGAACTCGCTCTGCCTTGAAATAGAATGCCAAGTGCTGACTCCCAGTCTCAACAGTTCCTTCCAATTTTGAATGGTAGAACCTAATTCATATTCAGTGACACTTTCAAAGTTTATTTAAAAATCTACCATGCTTGGAGTGAGTCTCTTGTCTTTGCAATCTCATTTTTTTTTCATGCCCGGAGCCCCAGAGTGGAACTTGCTGGCCAGTTTTTCAAAAGAAATTATCATTAGAGACTTATTTCTGCTGGCTGTGATTTCCAAATACAGGTTAATTTTTTTTTCCTTGGAGTTTTGATCATTTTTTAATTACTGTGCAAAATTGGACGTATCAAAAAGAAAGAAAGACTTGCATTTATATCGCGCCTTTCATGACCTCAGGACGTCCCAAAGCGCTTTACGGCCTCTGACGTACTTTTTTGAAGTGAAGTCACTGTTGTAATGTAGGAAACATCAAATGTCGGAAAAATCAAGACACACACATGCTGTACTTTTCCTCTTTTAATGATGCTAGTTGCCATCTTTTTTTCTACCATGCTCGGGTGCAGTTGCTTGCTGGGGTACAATTTCATGGTTGTTCGATGCTATCCAATACTTGACACTTTTTTATGCATGATCCTTGACTGAGTATCAGCAGCTTATCTAACCACAGTAGTTATGACAACTGAGCCTGATCCTATTCTCACCCAATGCATGTATGCACAAAGGAGTTGCTGGGTGACGATCAGGAGCAGAGACCATAGCTGATCTGTTTTCTTCTCCTTGACCCAGACTTTGCTGATGCTAATTGTCGGCCCCTAGCAGTGCCCTGGTTGAAGTTAGCTAACACAGCACAGCCAGGGTTCAAACATTTGACCTTCCTGTCCTGTACTGTTCTTCTCAGCTACTCATTGCAAAGCCCACTGAACCGTCTGAAGGGTCATTTGGCTTTTAACAGTTTTGCACATATTAATTTGGCTATGCAAAAGCACAGGCATTTTGGTCATGTATAGTGCTGAGCAAGGGACTTTTAAGGAAAGGCAAAATACTGCGGATGCTGGAAATCTGAAATCTAAACAGAAAATGCTGAGAACACTCAGCAGGTCAGGCAGCATCTGTGGAGAGAGAAACGGTTAATGTTTCAGGTCAGATCTGGAAAATGTTACAAATGTAATTGATTTTCAGCAAGTACAGTGGCAAGGAAAGTGAGGGGAAGGAAAGAAAAAAAGGGTAGGTCTGTAATAGGATGGAAGGCAGGAGTGATTATCTGGCATAAGAATTGGGGGAAGGAGTAGGCCATACGGCCCCTCAAACCTGCGCCGCCATTCAGTAAGATTATGGCTGATCTTCTATTTTAACTCCATTTTCCTGCCCAATCCCCATATCCTTGATTCCCTTTGTGTCCAAAAATCTATCGATCTCAGTCTTGAATATACTCAACGACCAAGAATCCACAGTGCTCTGGGGTAGAGAATTCCAAAGATTCACAACCATGTGAAGAAATTCCTCCTCAACTCATTCTTAAATGGCCGACCCCTATCCTGAGACTATGACCTGTAGTTCTGGACTCCATCCAGGGAAACAGCCTCTCAGCATCTACCCCGTCAAGCCCTTTAAAAGTTTTATCTGTTTCAATGAGATCACCTCTTATTCTTCTAAACTCCAGCGAATATAGGCACATTCTGCTCAATATCTCCTCAAAGGACAACCCTCTCATCCCAGGAATCAATCTTGTGAACCTTTGTTGCACTTCCTCCAAGGCAAGTATATCCTTCCTTGGGTAAGGCGACCAAAACTGTACACTGTACTCCAGGTGTGGTCTCTCCAAAGCCCTATATAATTGTAGCTAGACTTCTGTACTCTTATACTCCAACCCCCTTGTAATAAAGGCTAACATACCATTTGCTTTCCTAATTGTTTGCTGGAGCTGCATGTTAACTTTCTGATTCGTGTACAAGGACATCCAGATCCCTCTGAATACCAACATTTGCTGGTGTCTCACCTTATAAAAAAAAAAAAATATTCTGCTTTTCTATTCTTCCTACCAAAGTGAATAATTTCACATTTGGAATTTCACAAAAGGGATGACTTTAAAGGAGTTCAGAAGTTTTCGCCTGACCAGGGGTTTTGAGCAAAAGTAAAATTATTGTGTGACTTGGGGCTCTGTTATGAAGAGATAATAGTAGGTGTTTACAATACACCTGTCGTTCTGCTTTGCTATATGACGAGCCTGAAGGGTATGTTCTAAGGCTCTGACAACAGGTCCTGAAGCAGTGGAATGGAGCAAGACTATGATTTGTTGCTATACATCTGTGTCTGAGGGGGGGAGTAATGTTTTATCCACAATTATTTACTGTATTTGCATTCAATCGATACTTGTTATAAAAGTCAGAAGAAAGCTGAACGTATGGGTGCTTTACTTCATATTGACAGCTTTTTTTAAACTACCGACAACCATTTTCTTCGTAGGTAGGAGTTTGAGACATTTTCCAATGAGTTGATGCTGTGTAATAAAATTGTTGATTTTCATCTTAAGTGAATGTTATTTCACCCTTACAGTGCAGACCGAGAACAGTTTACTGGAGACAAACTGGCATCTCAACTGGAAGTGGAATGGGGGACAGAAGAAAACTTCCATAACAGAATAAAAAACTCATTTGAATGGGATGGGGCAGAAAGAATTTGTCAAAAGCAAGAAGTTATCACATTGCTGTTTGTGGGACCCTGCTGTGCACGAATTGGCTGCCGCATTTCCTACATTACAAGTGTGACTATACTTCAAATGTATTTAATTGGCTGTAGAGCGCTTTGGGACATCCTGAGGTCATGAAAGGCTCTATATAAATACAAGTCTTTTCTTTTTAAACTTATTTAAAAATAACACACAGCATGTTTAAGGGATACCTAGAAGGTACTATACACCTTTGCAGACTTGAGCTGGGTTGATAAAGGTTGGCTAATACAAGTATGGGAGGGATTGAAAAAACTTGTTTTGAAAAGGTCTTGTCATGTTTCTCAAATGGCCCAAAGTACCATATGTAATGAATGACTTTGAAGTGCATTGACTGCTATGTAGACAAATGTGAGGTCATTATGTGTACAGTAAAATTGCACAACCAGCATGGAGATGAATGACCAGTTGTGAGATCTGTCAATTTTTTGGTGATAATTTGAGGGGGCGGAGAAATGGTCAGAACACCAGGACGATTCCCTGCTCCACTTCAGATAGTGCCATAAGATCTTGAACATTTTCCAGGATTAGCAGACGGTGCCTTGGTTTACAAACCTCTCCAAAGATTGAAATTCAGCTAAGAACTAAGGAAAAGAGAACTAAAAATGTTGTTTAGTTAAATTCTTTGGGTAGTGGATGGGGGGAGGGTGGGTTGTGGGTCGACCTTTGTGTTGTACTTTGGGGTGAAATGCTCCTGACTGCTTTAATTGTTCATTTTGTATTATATTACAAAAATCTAACTGTGGAATTATCCATAGGGCCTTAAAGCTTGGATACCTCACACAAGATTTGATTGATGACTATGAGCCAGCGTTAATGTTTACAATTCCTAGACTAGCCATTGTCTGGTACGTATCTCAAAAGTAACGGTGTATTTTTTTTGAATAAACACATGTTTTTTTTCAAAAACATTGCAACTATTGGTGGTTCAAGTCCATTTGGGAAGTTATAATTTTGTCATTTCACAAAATGCTGTACCACATAATGTTAAGACCAGATTTCCCCTTGATCTCACCATCCAACAACAGCAACAACAATTTGAATTTATATAGCATGTTCAGTGTCTTACTCAACGATGTCAACTGGGTCATCCAGCCGGTCAGGCACTGCTCTCGCAGATGAGAAAAATCAGAAGCAAAGTGCCCTCTTGTTGTTCCAGTGCACCACTTAGCATCTAGGTACTGTACAAGGCAACAAGCGGCAGAGAGTTGGTTCCAGTTGCTTGCAGGCCTCCTGATTTAAAGAGTGGTACATGTTGAGGGGACCCTGAGGAAGAGAGGCAACAAATATAGGACAAAATTTAGTGAACAATATAAAGTGTGTTCTATTTTTAAATGCATTTTCTCTTCACTCCCTACTGTTTAATTCTCAAGTTTAATTTTTTTTAGACTGTGTAAGGGTTATAATGCCAGCCTATTGTATATTAATATATGTGCACATATTGTAGTCAAGTTACCTGGCCCTTGAAATTACTCTGGGGATAAGAGCATACCAACACTTAACGTGGTCGTCTGAAATTCCTCTCTTGTAGCAGAGACATTTATTATCCGATAAATCAATTAACAGCTCTGCTAAAATAGAAGACAATAGAATTTTAGACAAGCAAGCTGTGTTCACCCGCTATTATCCTACAGTGTAATTTCAGGGTTATAAACGGTAAAGGAGTAAAATAGTTAATATTCCTGAAATTTACCACGTGTCTTGGAGAACGTGACTGGTTTAGAACTGCACAATATTTGGTCAGAGAAATCAGACAGAGTAACTTTGGACACCACCAAACCAGTAAACATGAAAACAGCATAAGCGGGGAGCAAGAACATAAGGCCCATCTCTTAGACACTGTAGAGCCTATGAACTATGGCAAGCTCCTAATGCCTGAAGGAACAGGACTCAAAATCGTTTGCGATCTTCATCCGTATTTGGTTTTGTTGCCAATCAAGTCAGCTGGTTTCTCTGCTTCCATTTGAGCAGCCAACCCCCCCCCCCCCCCCCCCCTTTATTAATAGTTGCAAGCGTATACAAATGACAGACGGGGAAAAGACCAGTTGGTCCATCAAACCCATCCATACTGTCACGGTGCAACTTATGCACATCAGGACCCTCATCTGCCCCCCCACACCTCCCCCAACAAGCTAGCCTCGCAATCTATTGGGCAAAAAAGAAATACCTTTACAGGAGAAGCTGTTTCTCCATATAAATATACTCCGCTTGAGACATAGGAGCATCCGTCTATCTCAACTTTTAGGATTATGTTTTCCTAGATATTGCTTTGAGACTTTAGGGAAGTAATTGCATCTCTGCTTGGGTCATAGGTCCAGATGGGCTATGAGAGGCAGCTCTTCGAATCTATTCGCTCCCAATTTACCAAGTGCCTGTCTGCATTGATTAATGCTATTTTTATATAATACATGTAATGAGCTGTGCTAATTAGTGCAAAAAGTTCTCCGGAAGCGTTCTAGTTTCATATTTTTTTTAAATAATGGGAACTCATATAAAATTTACCCTGGCATTGAAACCATTGTTATTCTCACCAGTAAATCCAATATATTAAGTTTTTTTTGTAAAACTTAATTTTGTGCTTATCGAAGGATGTTGGTGCTGGAATGGAACATTTTTACCCATTTTGGGCACCTGGTGTCGGCGTCCAGCATTCTCCAGGTTAGGTATAACAAGAGATACAGAATATCAAAATACTGCCGATGCTTTGAAATCATAACAAAATGCTGAAAACACTCGGGCAGGATCTGTGGAGAGAGAAACATTGGGTTAATGTTTCAGATCAATGATACGGAATGGTATTCCTTTTACTTTGCCCATCTTGGAAGGATCCTCTACTGCTGCAGTGTGATATTTTTACATTGATCACACCAGCCCTGAATGAGATTACCAAATGATGTTCAGTTGTGAGCTGTGAGGCCATGCCCACTTTAAACTCGATTAAGATTGTCCCAACTCATTTCACACAGGGCCCTCACAGCAAGGTCTTGGGCTGAATTCAGGCTCAGGTCCCAGAGGTGACTCAGTCCATCACCTAGATCATAGAATCATACAGCATGGAAGGAGGCCACTCGGTCCATTGTGCTTGTGCCGGCTCTTTGAAAGAGCTATCCAATTTGTCCCACTTCCCTGTCCTTTCCCCTGTAAAATTTTTCTTTTCAATTATTTATCCAATTCCCTTTTGAAAGTTACTATTGAATCTGCTTCCACCACCCATTTAAGATCATAACAACTCGTTGTGTAAAAAAACAAAATTCTCCTCCTCTCCCATCTGGTTCTTTTGCCAATTACCTTAAATCTGTGTCCTCTGGTTACTATACCGCCTGCCAGTGGAAACAGTTTCTCATTATTTACTCTATCAAAACCCCTAGCGTGCTGTGTTTTAGTTAAGGTTTGTGCTAGCAGATTACAGAATTCGGTCCAATAATGTACATTCCTTTGTTTCCATTGCTTGGAGTCCTGTTTCCCTTGAGATGGAGGGTTCTCACTTTGCAGTGCCATAGTAGACAATGTCATGAATCCGCATGCATGTGATAGGAAACACATTCCGTTTGTGTTGTGCAGTTCTAGCCACTCTTGTGATAGCCCAAAAGCCGATTTCATTAGGCACAGAACCACAACGCTGATTAACATGCAATCCTTTCAGTGAAACCCCCAGCTGTCTTAACACATACCCAGCTGTCAGTGTTCGAGCTCTTGTTGTGTCGTAGGAAATCTTTAGAGCCCCTTGTTTGTATCTGGCTTATTGCTAATCAAGTCAGTTAGCTGCTTCTGTTTCCATTTGAACAACCAGAATAGCTAATAATTTCTGAAAACAGGCACTGATAGAAAGATAGAATCACAAAGGTCTGGTCTAGATTTCACCTGTCCCCCAGTAAATTTATTTTTTGATAAAGGCTCATGACTTTCTGTGGTGCCCAGAAAACCCTATTACTGCCTTTTGACTTAGTGAGGATTCAACTACTATCTGTTGTACACCTCCACAAACAGCCATGTTTAAATTTACCTGCTCTGTCACTTGGGGCTCAGGCCATTGAGGAGTGTGGAGAGAATTGGCATAAGCATGTGCAAATGCTCAGTTGGGTTAGTGAGTTAATCCATTGAGTTACTGAGCCGTGGAGACCAGGAAGGTCACAGTTTTGATTTCTGCTCGATGCTGAGTTGACTCATTTCAGCCAAGCTTACACTAAAGGGCACTTACAGCAAGGCCTCCACGCCCCTAGGTTTGTGAGGGTGTCTGCTTCTGATGGATATTTATTGACCCCTGCTGGAAGTATGATTTTTGTGGACATCAGTCAAGGTCAGGTCAGTGTCCAGCTCAGTTAGACTAATAACCTGCCAACACGCTGAGGGCTTGCATACCAATATTGGCCACCTCCATGATGTTCTGCGGGACACCCCCTTCGCATGGAACAGTATCCTTTGCAGGGTTCAATTCCTTGAGACGATCGGAGGGGAGAAAATGTGATTGGGGAAGGGAAAATGTGAAACCAAATGATCTTGTGAATGTATCTGCTGATATTCATGTGCCATGATAGAAGCAAAACAGCTGTCGAAGGCTTGAAGAATTTCACCCCCACCCACCCCATGCAATGATGATGGATTAGAACTTTATAAGTGAAACAGTAGAGCTCTATATCCCATCCCTGAGACCTAGAGTGCAGGGGTGGGGGGATGGTGTTGAGGGTGGAGAATCCAGTCCAGGATGCCTGATGTACAAAACAGTTGCCAACAACCTGCTCTAATCCCCTTGAGCACCAGTGCTGTCCATGCACATGGAACTTTGCCAACATACTCGATTACATCTGTAAAACAGCCCTGAATGAAACGCTATGTGCAGATGATGTTAACTGTCCGAACCTGAGCTGTAAATGTATGTTTGCAACATTTTCTTTGTTAATAAATCAAACCGGGACAAGATGTGTTGCTGAGGCGTATAATTAAGAGAATGGAGAGAAAAGTGAAATACTATCTAAGTATTTTATATTGAAAGATAGAATTTTAAATCGCTATGCCTGATGTGTCAGAGCCTAGATACGCAAAAGTGTCACTGCCCAAACCATTTGAAAATCTCCTGCCCTATGAACAATTAATAACCAAATGGGAAAAAAACTTGTCATGCATCTGTATTCCTGTTCAAATCTATTGCATAACCAGGTTACTCAGCATTTAATCTTCCCTCATGATGTGCAGGATATTTAAATTTGGTGAATTTCTCATGAGTTGAATTAATCGGTTTTAAGTGCAATGTAACATTTTCAAGCATTTAAAAAAATTCTAATGGTGATTGTGTGTATCTTCTCCCCAAAATGTTTTTATGAAGTGGTTTATTGGTTTTCCCTGAGGGACCTTTGAACTTGGAACGCAAGCCAGAAGATATGTCTGACTTGTTTAGACCATTTCGCACATTACTGCGAAAAATAAGGTAGGATTCACAAAAGTCTTTACTTGCCTCGTGTTTCAGTTCTCAACAGTAATCCGTTGTTGCTCTGAATGTAATCTGAATCATCTACGAAAAAAAAGTGTGAAGACTATTTTCTAGTTTACATTTTTGTCCCTTTTACATATACCAGTCCATGATCAAAAGAGCAGTTCATCAGTCCCTCAGCGCATCTCAAACCAGTGGCCAGTGTTATCAGAATGCAATAGAACAACTCTTCCCTTTCTTAACCTGCATCCTGCTTCACCAGGCTGATGATTTTTAATTGCTTAACTGGTCAACCTGCTGTGATTAATTTCTGTACAACATTGTTGTTGTTTTTTCCTTGGTTCCAGGGTTATTGTAGTGTAGATTTTACTTGTGTAATAGGCAGCTCTCCAAGTCGATCTTCAGTGGTAGTTGAACAGATTTAAAATGAGGCTTTCCCATTTTCTTCAATGTGCAAGATTGTAGTGGTGATTGACCAGTATGGTTGAACATCTCATTTTGTTGGCAGTAATGGATTGTAAACTTCATAGCATCAAAGTAGATCTTGCGTGTATTCTGGTTACTCCCCCCTCCTGTTTTTCCACCAATTTTCTCCCTTCTGCTGCTGCCTCCTCTTGTAGCTGTCAACTCCTTGCTGCCACATAGTTCTACAGGTGTCAGATGCTCAGTGTTGCCCTGGCTAATTATGCATCTCTTTATGCGAGTGTGAACAGTCTATTTGACTGCAGAAACTATCACAAGCCGATCTTAGCCTTGCCTGAAACCTGCACGGTTCTAGCTGGGGTCACTGGATGGCTTTCAGGAAGGGGGTGAGAACCCAAGAGTACTGAGTTTATGACGCTCATACTCCTTCCATTGAGTGGGATCAGCTAGCCCAGCACATACCGGGATCTAACCTGCGACCTCCCTGCTCTTTATGGACTGCCTACTTATTGGCTTAATCAGCTATGCCATCTGCGACATCCTGAGTAGTTTAATATAGAAACCATCAATTTAGATGCTCTACAAAAGGGCACACTGCATTCTTCAAAGTAAATTATTTCTGCATGAGCATTTCAGAGCTGTATTGTATAAACATGTGTAGGCTTCACCAGTCAACCTCCATTCCTGTACATTGGATAGCTTTGAACTACCCTTCCAGGAGCAATTTAAACTTGTATTTTCATTATATGATTTGCCCTCTAGACCTGCTTCCATGCTGTCAGTCAAAATGTGCTTTTCATGTCACCTTGTTAAAATGCTTTCTTCTCGTACTGAGTTCCATCTCCATTAACCTTCCATTTCCCAATTTAATGTAGATTTTTGACAGATGACCCTGTCAGTTTTGCAACTATTCCCAAGCAGTAGGCTATTTTAAATGAGCGCTGTCAAATCTGGTACATGTTTTTTGCTTGTCTTGATTCTTGTTAGTTTTGCATGTCTTGGCACCCGAGGGCTGATTTATAGAAAGGCACGTTCCCAGCAGGCAGCCTCACTCCCTGGGAGCGCACATCTGGAAATCTCGAGTCTGTTTAGTGGGCAGAAAATTGTGGGGAGGCCACCTCCATTTTTCTGATGTGCTTTGCCAGCAGCGTGCATTTGTAAATTTGGCACTCTTGTCATGCTCAAGCCATCTCAAGGTAAATTGGACTGCACTTAGTCTCTACGAATGGACCAAGAAAAGCCTAACTCGCTATTTTTCATATCCTCAAATTTTATCCATATTAGCTTCTGTCCCCTTTTTCTGTTTTTTTTTCTTCGATGGTGTCGATCTCTTTACATGTTTTGTGGTGCATGCTGTTAAAAAGTTTGTTAATGGTTTATGTTTTTGCACTGTTATTTTACCAAGTAATTTCCTTGGTATCTGTGTCAAAATATGCAACGCCATCTACTTTGGTCTCCTCACACCTCTTCATTTAGTACAAGAAGACGAACATCTATGGTGAAATTTGTCTATTGATGCTTACTGCCATAAGAATCAAAATATCACCTCACCAAAATCTAGAATCTTCCTAACTGTGTTAAGTTTCTCCTTTTCAAACCTAACATTGAATTCCATCATATTATGATCACTGTTGGTTAATAATCTAATTTAGTTAATAATCTAAGTCTGCTGCGTTACTCATTAATAAATCTAGAATGGCCTGCCCTCTTGTTGTTTCTAGAACATATTGCTCCAGAAAACTATCTTAAGTTCAGGACCTGTCCTCTGCCTTGATGCCGTCTTTTTCGCACTCTTTAACTTAACACGTTTCTGACTTATCGGTCCTGTTGTAGCTACTTCAGTTATTTTAGTATTCCCTTCATTCGGAGTATCTATATCACTGTTTGTGACCTGACCTCTGCTCTTATGGATAAAATATTTGAGGATGTGAAAAATAGCGAGTTCGGCTTTTCTTGGTCCATTCGTAGAGACTAAGTGCAGTCCAATTTACCTCGAGATGGCTTGAGCATGACAAAATTCACAGCCTTTCTGACTTGAGCTACTCTGCTCTTCCCACTATATGGAAATTGAAGTCTCCCATTAACACAACTTTGCTTTTGCTACAAGCCTCGCTAATCTCTGAATTAATACATTCTGCCACTTCATTGCTGCTATCAGGAGGCCTGTAGACAACTCCCATTACAGTTTTAAGTCCTCTCTTATTCCTCAATTCTAACCAGAGTCTCCGCTGATTGCTTTCCCTTGCCTATATCCTCTCTTAGTAATATTGTAATAGTGTCTTTAATCAATAAAGCTACCCCTCCTCCTCTTCGAGTTTCTCTCTCCTTTCTAAAGACTTTAGAACCTGGAATATTTAACTCCCAATCATGACCAGCTTGCAGCATGTCTCTGTAATGGCCACCATGTCATACCCTCTAAGCTGTAATTGAGCCTCTAATTCACTCAATTTATTTCTTGTACTCCGTGCATTAGAAAATCTATTATTTGGGCAAGAGACCCTAACCTGTCCTCTGCCTTGATGCCGTCTTTCTCGCACTCTTTAACTTAACAAGTTTCTCACTTATCGGTCATAGAATCATAGAAGATCGGAGCAGGAGTAGGCCATTCGGCCCCTCTAGCCTGCTCTGCCATTCACTGTGATAATGGCTGATCATCCAAATTCAGTACCCTGTTCCTGCTTTCTCCCCATATCCCTTGATCCCTTTAGCCTTAAGAAATATATCCAACTCCTTCTTGAATCTATTTAATGAATTGGCCTTTACTGCCTTCTGTGGCAGAGAATTCCACCACTCTCTGGGTAAAGAAATTCCTCCTCATTTCTGTCCTAAATGGCTTACCCCTTATCCTTAGACTGTGACCCCTGGTTCTGGACTCCCCGACCATCAGGAACATCCTTCCTGCATCTAGTTTGTCCTGTCCTGTCAGAATTTTATAAGTTTCAATGAGATCCCCTCTCATTCTTCTAAACTCCAGCGAGTATAAGCCCAATCGACCCAATCTCTCTCCATACGTCATTCCTGCCATCTCAGGTATCAGCCTTGTGAATCTTTGCTGAACTCCTTCCATGGCAAGAACATCCTTCCTCAGATAAGGCGACCAAAACTGCACACAGTACTCAAGGTGTGGTCTCACCAAGGCCCTGTACAACTGCAGCAAGACATCCTTGTTCCTGTACTCAAACCCTCTCGCTATGAAGGCCAACATACCATTTGCCTCCTTAACCGCCTGCTGCACCTGCATGCTTACCTTCAGCGACTGGTGCACAAGGACACCCAGGTCTCGTAGCACTTCCCCTTCTCCCAATCTATTGCCATTCAGATAATAATCTGCCTTTCTGTTTTTGACACCAAAGTGGATAACCTCGCATTTATCCACATTATACTGTATCTGCCATGCTTCTGCCCAATCACCCAACCTGTCCAAATCATCCTGGAGTTTCTCGGTATCCTCCTCGCAGCACACACGCCCACCCAGCTTTGTGTCATCTGCAAACTTGGAGATATTAAATTTAGTTCCCTTATCTAGATCATTAATGTATATTGTGAATAGCTGGGGTCCAAGGACCGATCCCTGCGGTACCCCACTAGTCACTGCCTGCCACTCGGGAAAAAGACCCGTTTATTCCAACTCTTTGCTTTCTGTCTGCCAACCAGTTCTCTATCCAAGTCAATACCTTGCCCCCAATCCAATACGCCTTAACTTTACACGCTAATCTCTTATGCGGGACCTTATCAAAAGCCTTTTGGAAGTCCAAATACACCACATCCACTGGTTCTCCCTTATCTATTTTCCCAGTTACATCCTCAAAAAATTCCAGTAGATTAGTCAAGCATGATTTACCTTTTGTAAATCCATGTTGACTTTGTCCAATCCTGTCACTGTTTTCCAAGTGCTCAGCTATTACATCTTTTATAATGGACTCTAGCATTTTCCCCACTACCGATGTCAGGCTTACCGGTCTGTAATTCCCCGTTTTCTCTCTACCACCCTTTTTGAATAGTGGGGTTACATTAGCTACCCTCCAATCCATGGGTACTGTTCCAGATTCCATCGAATGTTGGAAGATGATCAGCAATGCATCTACTATTTCTAGGGCCACTTCCTTAAGTACCCTAGGATGTAGATTATCAGGCCCAGGGGATTTATCGGCCTTCAATCCCTTCAATTTCCCTAACACCATTTCCCTACAAATACTGATTTCTTTCAGTTCCTCCCTTTCATCAGACCCTATGTTCCCCAACATCTCTGGGAGGTTATTTGTGTCCTCCTTTGTGAAGACAGAACCAAAATATGTATTTAATTGGTCTGACATTTCTTTGTTCCCCATTATAAGTTCCCCTGGTTGTGACTGCAAGGGACCTATGCTTGACTTCACTAATCTTTTTCTCTTCACATATCTATAAAAGCTTTTACAGTCAGTTTTTATGTTCCCTGCAAGCTTGCTCTTGTATTCTATTTTCCCCTTCTTAATTAATCCCTTTGTCCTCCTTTGTTGAATCTTAAACTGCTCCCAATCCTCAGGGTTACTGCTTTTTCTGGCCAATTTATATGCCCTCTCCTTGGATCTTATGCTATCCCTAATTTCCCTTGTTAGCCACGGTTGAGTCACCCTTTTTGTTTTATTCTTATGCCACACTGGGATGAACAAATTCTGTAGTTCGTCCATGCAGTCTTTGAATGTTTGCCATTGCCTATCCACCGTCAACCCTTTGAGTGACATTCCCCAATCAATCCTACCCAACTTGCACCTCATACCATCGTCGTTTCCTTTATTTAAATTCGGGACCCTGGTCTCTGAGTCAACTACTTCACTCTCCATCCTAATGAAGAATTCGATCATATTATGATCGCTCCGACCCAAGGGGCCTCGCACAACAAGATTGCTAATTAATCCTTTCTCATTGCATAATACCCAGTCTAAGATGGCCTGATCTCTGGTTGGTTCCTCGACATATTGGTCCAGGAAACCATCCCGTATATACTCCAGGAATTCCTCCTCCATAGTATTGTTACTAATTTGGTTAGCCCAATCTATATGTAGATTAAAGTCACCCATGATGACTGCTGTGCCCTTCTTGCACGCTTCTCTAATTTCCTTTTTCATGCCATCCCCAACCTCCTGTTGTAACTACTTCAGTTATTTTAGTATTCCCTTCCCCCGGAGTATCTATATCATTGTTTGTGACCTGACCTCTGCTCTTATCCCTTTTCTCTTATCTTTAAACTATAATTTTTACTATTGTTTCTGACTGAGCCCTCTTTCTCTCCCCCCCCCGACCCCCCCCCCCCCCCCAATTTATTAGTTGAAAGTCCTTTTTACTACCCTGCAAGTCTTTCTTGCTTTGTACTCTGCAGCTTCACCTTGCCACCTCTGTCCCTGCCTTCAAAACCTCCTTTTCAACCACACTTTGCCCTTTTCTGGTTCCCCACTCGGTGTCCAGTTGTTCGCCACTGCCCTTTGATTTCTTCGTAGTAATGAACCCTATTGAAATATCAGCAGTTTTATTCTCAAAAATGAGTGCAATCCCTTCCAGCTTGACGGCATGGTTATTGAGAGAAACAGACTGATCTTGCATCAGGACTGATCCCTTGGGTCATTAAAACTGTGCTGCTTTGGAAACCTACAGCACAAATTAAATATACTTGCAAGTGGTAGATGTTTGTTCTGTAGTTGCTTCTCAATCAAGAAATTGGTGTAGTGGGTGAGTTAATTTATATGCTCCTCACTGTATAATGGCTTAATACCATTCCTTTATTACCCCCACTGGGTGGTATACAAGCAACATAGGAAAGAACAGCTTCCCTCCACGTCACATTAGCTTCTTCCCTCCTTATCCCAGATGAGCAGGACCCCAGTGCTCTAGTTTTGTACTTGCTGGACAGTTCTGATGCATTGAATCCTTTGATGTGTTTCTTTTCATAGAATCATAAAACTGTACAGCACAGAAGGAGGCCATTCGGCCCATCGGGTCTGCGCCGGCTCTTTCAAAGAGCCAATCCAGTTAGTCCCACTCCCCCGCTCTTTCCCCATCTCCCTGCAATTTTTCC
This sequence comes from Squalus acanthias, assembly GCA_030390025.1. Taxonomy (NCBI): domain Eukaryota; kingdom Metazoa; phylum Chordata; class Chondrichthyes; order Squaliformes; family Squalidae; genus Squalus; species Squalus acanthias. The sequence goes on from CM059425.1 coordinate 259,313,303, forward strand.
TCCTTCAAGTATTTATCCAATCCCCCTTTGAAGGCTACTATTGAATCTGTATCCATCACCCCATCAGGCAGTGCATTCCAAATCCTAAACGTTTTTCCTCATGTCACCTCTGGTTATTTCGCCAATCACCTTTAAATCTGTGTTCTCTCGTTATCGACCCTTCAGCCATTGGAAACCGATACTTCTGTGAGAAAACTAGTTCTGGAATTTCAGCTTTTTATCAGACGTTGCGGCAGTACTTGTACTATGTCAGAAGAATTATTGTCACAGGCTATATGCTCTTATACTCGGTTAGTTACATCATGTTTACACTTCAAGTGCTCGAATGAAACAGGAAAATCCCAGTGGACATTGGTCGCATCCAAATCGGTTGCAATTGCTGAATCCATGGTGATCTAGTCGTGCAGTTACAGCGGCAGCTGCAAAGTAGCATTTGCCGTGGACAAATATCTTCACAACCTAATGGTACTGCCGTGTGTAGCTACTTCCCAGTGCAAATCTGACCTTTTAGGCGTTGTAGCATGTACCACTGAATGTGTACATAATATATGATGCTATGGATATATTCCTGTGCACGCTCAGTGCTACCTGGCCTCAGACGAGGCAACATCTCTCATTGACGCATAGGGAATATAATCTGATGGGCACAACCGAGGTGACAGGATCAATGAGCTTCATTTGCGTCACTAGGAAAGTATAACAAGAACATTAAGTGTTCAACCTCTAGGATTTAATTTTTCTCACCATTAACAAAGTTTTATAGCAAAACTAGTGAATTATTCACATGTACATGATTTTGTGTAATGCCATCTCACTCTTCCTTCATTCTTGTTCTCCCTCACCTCCCTAATTAGGGACCTATTACAGACCTTGACAGAAGATGAGCTACACACACTTGAACGTAACCTCTGCATATCCCAGGATGGTGAATTTACAGCCGATCCAGAGGTACCCTCTGCCATTCCGCCGTCTGTAGTTCCTGATGAACTTGTCCAAGATAAACTGTGTGTAAAAGCTGAGAATACAGAGGCTGAACTTGCATGTTCCATGCAGTACGACGAGGAGGAGCTGGAGCAGCTTAACTTAATGGTTCACAGGGTAGGGGATGAAATGTCCTGTCTGCTCTCTCCGCCAAGTGTGTGCCAGTCACCAGCTCACAAGACTGTGCCGAAACACAACTCTAACCCAGGGGTCTCTGCTAATGCATCATACCTTGAGCTTTCTGGCGTGAGGCATGGAGCTGAAGAGGAGGAACGAGTGTTTTTCATGGATGATTTGGACGGAGCAGGTGAGGCCTTAGCTGGAATGGACGCACCAGGAGAAACACTTACTTGGGTTGATAATTCTTGTCCACCTCATCAGGAAGGCAAGTTGCCTCTTCAGCAAGAGGACGCAAGCATGGTGAGGGATCGTTGCAATAAGGAAAACGTAGAAGCGAAAGAGGTACGGCACAGACCAAGCAATAACGATTCACTACCTCTGCAAGGGCAAGCCAACCAAAAGGAAAATAACACGGCAGAAATGTATTGTAACTGTTTGGATGCAACTGAATCCAATTCTTACCTCAATGGTTGGAATGCAGGCACTGATGATGTACAACCCAGTGAAACTGCAGAAAAAATAGCACATAGGACTGGTGGAATGAAAATTTCTGCAACTGTTATCTTTAACCCCAAATCTCAGTGTGCGTCTTGCTCCTCTGAAGCCAAGAGTGTAATAAATTGCGATTCTGTCTGCTGTCAGGTTTCTTCAGACGAGTCCCCAAAGCAATGCACCACTGACGTGAAAAATGGAGTAAATCATTGTGTGTACTGCGCTACCACTCAGGACGGTAGAGTTGACAACAGCTCTGCACCAGTGGATGTCAGTTCATTGAAGGAGCCTGCAGAGGTTGGTGACTCTAGTTCATGTAAAGGAGAGGGTCAGCGACACAAACTTAAATGTGCATCAGCTTCACAGGAGAGGATAGAAAGCGAGAGCCCGGGTGGATCATGGACAGAAAGGGCCATCAGCATACAGGAGCACAAAACCTCAAAATGCAAGTGCCTGGCACAATCCTCAGGAAAACAGACAGAGGAAGGAGGCCAACAAACAGAAACGGACGCATGTTGCCAGCAGCAAAAGACGGAAAAGAGGAGGCAGCCAATTGGAGGGAAGGAAAGTAAAGAAGAGCCACATGTTAAAAGCCTCGTGGTAAATGATGAATCGGAGGAAGATGGGGAGGTACAGGCTGTTTCTGACCTGTTGGAGGGCCGCAGAACTGAGCAGAGGTAACTGCACTTTCTGCTTCAAACTGCTCCAACGATAGGTTGGATTTTTTTTGTTGGGAGGGGTAAAGAGTTTGTCCATGGATTGTTAATGTGCTTTGGACGAATATTTGTAGTGCACAGCAATTGTATTTGTCATTATGGAACAGAATCAATCCAGGTCTACGCCATATAGGCAGTGTGCCCATGGAACGTTTATAACCCTGAGCAACACATTTCCTATTTGTATTTTGTTTAAATTAAATGTATATTGATTTTCTACATTATTTTTAGAGAGTTAAGTGGACAGCGTTATGGAATATAATTGACTTTGGATTTAACCTGTATTGGATCAAAAGTCCTTGTACAGGATCCAAAGTTCTTGTTCAGCACGCTGCTTATCCTACTTGGGTGTGGTTTATTTATAGGTTGTTATATTTGATGTTGATGATACTTTCTTTGTCATGATTGAGGATTAATATTTAGCATATGATGCAGCAGATGGAATGCACAGGCATCCAATTCAAGGTTGCAAACGATGAAACCAAATGCCAGTTTATGATTTTACAACAGGTTGCCTCACAGACAGTGATTGGCATTGAAAAGCAATTCTGTCAGTAGCCTTTAACTCCTTTTGGACAGCAAACTATGAATATCCTCCAACTGTTGAAAGAGCACCTTTATATATCCATGCTTCTTAAAGGTGAATAGTTAACTTGCAGTCTTTTTTTTAATACTGGATTTCTAGCACCACACATTTGTGTTTTTTCTGCTGCCATTCAAATATTCTCATTTTGTTTGTGCATGAGGTAACTGTGAATAGTGAAACGGAGGTGGAGGAAGAAATATACAGACAAATTAAGAGTAATTAGTAAAAAAAAAATGGAATAATAATCATGGGGGATTTCAACTACCCCGATATTAATTGGACAGAAGAGGTAGGTAAAGGGGATAAGGGAATGGAGTTCCTACAATGTCTACAGGACTCCTTTCTAACCCAATATGTAAAAAGCCCAACAAGGGAGCATTTGCTATTGGATGGGGAATGAGCCAGAGCAGATAAGAGAAAGTAAAAGTAGGGGAACATATTGGCAATAGTGACCATAATATAATACGCTTTAAGATGATAAAGAAGGACGTAAGTATGACAAAAGCCAGGTTAATAGAGTGGAGAAAAGCTGATTTTGAGGGGCTGAGAATAGAATTTGGGAAGATAAAATGGGCTACAATATTGGCAAACAACAATGTAGAACGACAATGGGAAACATTTAAAACGGTGTTCAACAAAATGCAGGAAAAATATATTCCGCTAAAAGGAAAGAACAAACTAAACACTAATGAGACTCCATGGATGAATAAAGACATAAGGGAACAATTGAGCATAAGGAAAGAGGCATACATTAAGTACATAGACAGCAGAGGAGTGCATGATAAGAGAGAATACGAAGGGATTAGGAGAGAAGTCAAAAAACAATTAGGAAGGCAAAGAGGAACTATGAAATTAAATTATCAAGGAACATGAAAACAAAATAGTAAAATATTTTACAGGCACATCAATAAAAAAAGGAAGGTTGGGATGGGAATAGGGACATTAAGGGATAGACAGGACAATACCACAGGTAACGATAGGGAGGTGGCAGAAATATTAAATCATTATTTCGCTTCGGTATTTACCAGGGAGATAGAACAGGTGGAAATGACATTGGATGATGAGATGAGTAATGAGGTAAGTGCATTTAAAATAAAATAAAGGGGATATATTAAATAAACTAATCAAACTCAAAGAGGATAAAACCCCTGGTCCGGATGGATTGCATCCACGCAATTTAAAAGAATCTAGGGAAGAGATAGCAGAGGCATTACTACACATATTTAATAATTCATTAGCAAAAGGTGTAATGCCAGGGGACTGGCGGACAGCTAACGTAATACCTATATTTAAGAAGGGAGATAGAACATGTTCAGGGAATTATAGACCTGTCAGCTTAACATTGGTGGTAGGAAAAATAATGGAATCCCTATTAAAGAAGAGAAAAGAAGAACATCTAGAAAGGAAAAGTATAATAATGAATAGTCAGCATGGGTTTCAAAAGGGGAAAATCTTGCTTGACCAACCTCATTGAATATTTTGAAGAGGTAACAGAGATTAGACAATGGTAATGCAGTAGATGTAATTTATCTAGATTTTCAAAAGGCCTTCGATAAGGTACCCCATAATAGACTAATGAAGGTCAGAGAATGCAGATTCGGGACAAGTAGCAGAATGGATTGCTTGCTGGCTTCAAAACAGAAAGCAGAGAGTGGGGAGTAAAGGGCAGCTATTCACAGTGGCAGAAGGTGGGTAGTGGTGTTCCACAAGGTTCAGTGCTGGGATCACTGCTGTTCACAATTTACATTAACGATTTAGACTTTGGAATCAAAAACACTATTTCTAAATTTGCGGATGACACCAAATTGGGGGGGGGATCGACAATACTGCGGAGGACTGCAACAAATTACAGGAGGACATTAATAAACTTGCAGAATGAGCAAATAATTGGCAAATGAAGTTCAACACAGATAAATGTGAGGTATTACATTTTGGTAGGAAGTATAGGGAGGTCACTTATTACTTGGAGGGTGCGAGTCTGGGTGGGGTAGAGGAACAAGGGGATCTCGGAGTACAAATACACAAATCACTAAAAGTTGCGACACAGGTTAGCAAGGCCATATAAAAAGCAAACCAGACACTCTGGTTTATTTCTAGAGGGATAGAATTGAAAAGTAGTGAAGTTATGCTAAACCTGTATCGAACCTTGGTTAGACCACACTTAAGTACTGCGTACAGTTCTGGTCGCCATATTATAAAAAGGATATAGAGGCAGTGGAGAGGGTGCAGAGAAGATTTACAAGGATGACACCAGAAATGCGAGGGTATACATATCAAGGAAGGATGAACAGGCTGGGTCTCTTTTTCTCTTGAAAAAAGAAGGCTGAGGGGTGACCTAATAGAGGTCTTTAAAATTATGAAAGGTTTTGATATAGTGGATACAGAGAGAATGTTTCCACTTGTGGGGAAGAGCATAACTAGAGGCCATCAATATAAGATAGTCACCAAGAAATCCAATAGGGAATTCAGAAGAAACTTCTTTACCCGAAGAGTGGTGAGAATGTGGAACTCTCTACCACAGGGTGTGGTTGAAGCAAATAGTATAGGGGAGGCTGGACAAGCATATGAGGGAGAAGGGAATAGAGGGTTTACGCTGATAGATTTAGATGAGGAAAGACAGGAGGAGGCTCAAGTGGAGCATAAATGCCAGCATGGACTGGTTGGGCCGAATGGCCTCTTTCTGTGCCGTATATCCTATGTACTGTAATGGCTGGCTTCAGAGAAAGATTGATCAAGGCCTGGGAGTAGGTTAGGTAGTGACGGTGTGTGCCACAGGGAAACCCAAGCAACGCAAAGTGGGGAGGCAGGGGGATGATAGATAAATGTACACAAATAGAACTTCAAGTATTCCCCCAACCCTGAAAGTATTTTCCCCTGAATGCATGTAATTGAATTGGGCTTAATCCCCATTAAAATCTCCATTGATGATGTGATTATTGTTCCTTGATTGATTCTACAGGGTGGTGCACTTGAGCAACACAGGAAGAGACATCTTTTTCTGCCTTTGTCCAAGATGTGTTTATTAAACCTCTCCTTCACCTTCCACCTTTTGCCCTCCTTTCCCAGCACCTTTTAACGTAAGCCGAGATGCTAGATGAAAGGAAAAAAAGACTTGCATTGATGTAGCGCTTTTCATGACCTCGGCAAGTCCCAAAGCGCTTTACAGCCAATTAAGTACTTTTGAAGTGTAGTCACTTGTAATGTAGGAAACGTGGCAGCAAATGTTCACACAGCAAGGTCCCATAAACAGCAATGTGATGATCTGTTTTTTAATGATGTTGGTTGAGGGATACATATTGACCAGGACACTGGGGAAAGCTTCCCTGCTCTAATTCGAATAGTGCCATGGGATCTTTTACGTCATCTGAGGGGGCAGATGACTGCCTCGGTTTAATGTCTCATCTGAAAGATGGCACCTCCAACAGTGCAGCCTAGATTATGTGCTCAAGTCTCTGGAGTGGGACTTGAACCCACAACCTTCTGACTCATAGGAAAAGTGCTACCCACTGAGCCACAGCTAACACCTAAGATGAAATTAAAACTGGTTCTTTCATACCCTGTTTATACTTGCAAATTTTGTGCAAGAACGCAAAAGGCATTCCAGCACATACGCAGCAGTGTAAATTTCATATACAGGTTTTATGCTGGCATGGGATTGCACATTAAAGCAATGCTTTCTGGCAGCATGAAGTGAGAGACCATCTAACCTGTAAACTGTCCTGGGTAGATCCTCACATTAGTTTCTACATGTCCACCGTCAACTCATGTAGTTTGTCCATCACTCTCGGATGTCAAGATTTCACAGACATTGTTCAATGCCATATACCTTTCTTTTAGTAACAAGAATGAGTGTGTTCGCTTTGTACTGCTAAAGGAAAATTAGCCAAGAAAAATCCTCTGCAGTATTTAGTACACAAAATTAACCTATTCAGGAAACTTCAGGTTTCGTATGTATTGTACTGTAAATTCACACTGCCACTGATGTCACACTCTGAGGTTATACAGATGTAACACTAGTGCAGAACCAGAGGCTACAGCGTACACGCTTATACTAGTTTTGCACTGACACAGGTGTTCATGGGAGACTCCAATTCTAACAGATTTATACATGGTGTACAGAGACTTGAGTGGGGTGAGATAGCCTTGTGTGCTCGTTATGGTTAATCCATCCTGTTGTACCAAGTAACGGAAAAGAAGACACCCTCGTCTACTGACCAGATCAGAAAATTATATGGTAAGCTCATTGTGCATAATCAAATGTTTCATTATCTAGCAGTATGGGCTTGCCAAATTAAAATGGTAACTTTCTTGACGTGAAGGTGCAGTGGGCCAAGTCAAATTCGAAGTCGGCATTTGCAGACCTGCTAAATGTGAAGAAAATTAATTTTTAAAATTGGAGGGTAACTGTGATCAGCATTTCAGAAGGATGGGAATAGTGGACCAGTCTCGGCATGTGAATTTATACAAGAGTTATTTAGTGTTCCCTGCAGCAATAAGAAATTAAATTGTGCATATCGAAGTGCTGCTGGCAGTACAGAAACCTTGCATTTTGGGTTCAAAATATGTAATCAGGCAATTAGGTTTTTGGGTATAATTTTAGAATGTCTAATTACGTTTTCACATCCACACTTTGAAGTAAAGGACTTCAAAGGAAAATACGGCTGCGGTTTTACGCGAGCAAGGAGTAAATGGATAACTCTATCTCCATGTGGTTTTCCTGAATTGAGCATTTAAACCAAGAGCAACTGGTGAGTGACTACGTCTGATTTTTTTAATCTCCATGATGCCACATTTTAAACTGGGTGTTCATTATCAAATGGCCATTTGCCCCTCCAAGCCAACTGCACATGTCATTGTCCATTTATTGATAGAGTTCATTATCCTAATTTAATTCTGTTCAGTGTCTGTCGTTGTACGCGTGTAGGTGGCAGCCTGATGGGACAATAAGTGTGATCTAATGCAATGTTCCACATAGCAGTGTAACATAAACGTGGCCCATAACTTCACGTAGGGCAAGTCCCTAATCTGAGCTTGACTGAGGATATCTTTACACTTTCTTGTACTCTGGGGTCTCTGGTAAACAACCTGCATGTGCTGCTGTAAACCTGGCCTCCATTTAATTGCACATGCATGAGTGAGCTGACACATTTGATGTTTCCACTTGTGGGGGGGGGAGTCCAAAATAGGGGCCATAAATATAAGATGATCACCAATAAATCCAGTAGGGAATTTCTTTGCCCAGAGAGTGGTTAGAATGTGGAACTTGCTACCACATGGAGTAGTTGAGGCGAATAACATAGATGCCTTTAAGGGGAAGCTCGATAAACACATGAGGGAGAAAGGAATAGAAGGATATGTACAATAGCAAAATACTGCAGATGCTGGAAATCTGAAATAACAACAGAAAATGCTGGAAGCACTCAGCAGGCCAGGCAGCATCTGTGGAGAGAGAAACAGAGTTAACGTTTCAGGTCTGTGACCCTTCATCAGAACTGGAAAAAGTTATAGATGTAACAGATTTTAAGCAGGTGCAGAGACAGGGAAAGGAGGGGAGGAAGAAATTGAAGGAACAGTCTGTGCTAGGGTAGGAGGCAGGAGTGGTTAAATGTTGCAAATGGGGATGGCAGAATCATAAACAGCCGCCTGAAAAATGGGGGCAGGGGTTATAGTCTAAAATTGTTGAACTCGATGTTGAGTCCAGAAGGCTGTAAAGAGCCTAATCGAAAGATGGGGTGCTGTTCCTCGCGCTTATGTTGAGCTTCATTGGAAGAGTGTAAGAGACAGAGGTCAGAGTGGGAGTGGAGCAGAGAATTGAAGTGACAGGCGACCGGAAGCTCGGGGTCCCCCTTACGGACTGAACGGAGGTGTTCCGCAAAGCGGTCGCCCAATCTGCGTTTGCTCTCCCGATAGGGTTAGATGAAGTAGTATGGGAGGAGCTTCGTATGGAGCATAAACACCAGCGTAGACCAGTTGGGCTGAATAGCTTGTTTCTGTGCTCTATGTAATTCCATGTAATTTTGAAGACTGAGCTGGAGTAAAGTATTGATGTGATATTCATAACATCTGACACCATGAAGTCAACCTGCAAGAGACAAGAACACAAGGGAAGGAGGAAAGAGAGAAAATAAGCAGAATTTGCCCTAAATTTTCTGCATGCAACATCTTGGCTACAGAAATTAAAGCTATCAATTACTATTTGCATTTCGGTTCCCTTTGTCTTTTCACTATTGAAAGCTAATGGTTTTATTAAAGTGAATCTTTGTCAAAAGAGGGAAGAATAGACAAAGCATTTGCTCATGGAAAAATGACCCACGGATTTCATCAGGCCCCTGCAGATTTTTACCAGGATTCAACTGCAGGTTGCCACTTAGTGTAGTTTGTCTGCAGTAGCTGATTGATGAGCAGGTTAGAGATTTAATAGAATAAAGCTCGAAAATTCAGAGAAACTGGTGCATTGTGAAGATCACTTTCACAAGTGCGAGTTAGAGGCCCATTATTTGACTAATTTATAGAGAAGAAAGCATAGATTGCAACATGACTAATCTTGTGTCATAAACTGAGCGTGAAACTCAATTAATAGCTATTGAAACCGTTTGTCTAATAGCCTATGATCTCTCCCATAAATGTTCTTTGCGGTTGGTTATTGGAGTCCAGTGTTGCTATTAAAGTTGGCGTATCCATTTTCTTCTTTTTGGCCACGGTTTTGTCAATAAGGAAGCACTGAGTCACTAACTGGTGGACATAAATTTAAGATCATCATCAAATAATGAAGGGTTAGGAGAACCTTTTGCACAGAGGGTTGTAAGGACATGCAATTCCTATGAGAAACTAGTGGATGCAGAATCCGTAATAGCTTTTAAAAAGTGAAGTGGATAAATTTATGATTTTTTAAAAGCTGCAGAAAAAGGGCACCGGAATTGAACTAAACGGATGGGGCAGCTGAATGGCCACCTCCTGTTCTATAAAATTCTATTTATTTGAATATTAATTGTACTTTCTAGCTATTAATGTTCAAAAATGTAATGCGTAACAAGTTTAAAGGTAAAACACGAATCACACCGAGCATTGAATTTTATTAAATACAGCTTTACTCCAAGACTTGAACATGTTATCTAGACTGAATACTTTTTAAGAGGTGGGGGAAGTATTGCTGCATTATTTGTGGTCAAGTACTTTTTATTCAAAGAAGAATGGGGAGCTTTCCCAGTGTCCTGTCCCACATTCCTCCCTCATCAACATCTCCAAAAACAGATTAATTGGTCATTCATCTCATTGTGCGCAAAATGTTTAACCAAAGTAAATAAGGCGAAACTGTTTCCACTGGTGGGTCGGTCGGTAACCAGAGGACACAGATTTAAGGTAATGGGCAAAAAAAAACCAGGGGAGAGAGCTTTTTTTTGAGTTATGACCTGGAATGCACTGCCTGAAGAGGTGGTGGAAGCAGATTCAATAGTAACTTTCAAAAGGGAATTGGATATATACTTAAAAAGGAAAAAAATTGCAGAGCTATGGAGAAAGAGCAGGGGTGTGGAACTAATTAGATTGCTCTTTCAAAGAGCAATCACAGGCATGATGGGCCGAATGGCCTCCTTCTGTGCTGCAAGATTATATGATTTAAGTAGTAAGTGTACTTCAAGGTAATTTGTACGTGAACTCCTTTGAGATGGGCTGAGGCGCACTATATTAGTGCAACTTTTTCTTTCATTCTGTCATCTCTCATTTTTTTCCTTCTCTTCACTTTCTTTACTCCATGAGAAAAATTCCTGCGTGGTCTGTATTTGCAATGCTAACTAGAGCAGTTAATGGCGCCAACAAGAGAATTGTAAATGAACTCATACCTTCTGAAGTCTGGGAAAGTTTTTCTCCCCTCTGTATGTACCCGTTTCTTATTGGAATTGCTTCCTATAACGCAGGCTCCTTTTTTTTAAAAAAAGAGCTGGCCGAAGCATTTGATGTGTGCCACAAGTTGTTACACTGTTATTAATTATGTTCTGTCATCAGCAGATAAGGTTGTCCATGTTTACATGAGAACAGTTTCTTTCATCCGAAACTGCCACATGTATAAAGCATCCAAGGAAATGGTAGAAACAACAGAAAACGCTGGAAAAACTCAGCAGGCCAGGCAGCATCCGTGGAGAGAGAAAGAGAGTTAACGTTTCAGGTCGATGACCTTTCGTCAGAACTGTGAAGAGCCGGAAATCAAATAGATTTAAGGCCAGAGTAAAGCTGGGAAAAGGGGATAAAAGAACAAAGGGGGAGATGAAGAGACATTAAGAGACATTAAGAGATATGCAAGGCTAGAGGTGGTGTTAATGTGACAGATTAAGGCTGAAAGAAGTGTGAAATCCACTGGCAGAATGAAGGACAGCTGCCAGCTTCTAGGAGGAAAAAAAAGGTGGGGGGGGGGGGGCAAATAAAAGGGTGGAAAAAATAAAATATAAATGTGATTGGAGCTGAGGTTATGATCTAAAATTGTTGAACTCGATATTGAGTCCAGAGGGCTGTAGCGTGCCTAAACGAAAGATGAGGTGCTGTTCCTCGAGCTTACGCTGCGCTTCCGTGGAACAGTGTAATAGGCCGAGGACGGTGAGGTCAGAGTGGGAGTGAAGCGGTGAATTAAAGTGACAGGCCACCGGGAGCTCGGGGTCCCCCTTACGGACTGAACGGAGGTGTTCCGCAAAGCGGTCACCCAATCTGCGTTTGGTCTCCCCAATGTAGAGGAGACCACATCGTGAGCAGCGAATACAGTATACTAAATTGCAGGAAGTACATCCTGCAGGAAGTAGCCTTGCATATCTCTTAATGTCTCTTAATGTCTCTTCATCTCCCCCTTTGTTCTTTTATCCCCTCCCCCTTTTCCCAGCTTTACTCTGGCCTTAAATCTATTTGATTTCCGGCTCTTCACAGTTCTGACGAAAGGTCATCGACCTGAAACGTTAACTCTCTTTCTCTCTCCACGGATGCTGCCTGGCCTGCTGAGTTTTTCCAGCGTTTTCTGTTGTTATTTCAGATTTCCAGCATCCGCAGTATTTTGCTATCGTAATGGTAGAAACAAATTGGAATGGACCCTAGGGGAAAGAGACTTGTAATGGATTAATCCAGGGCAGGCTCCAAATTGTACATGAGCTTTCTCCCTTCTATGTGATATTTCCCAAAATAAATTTGAAGTCAAGTATTTTTTTTTGTTCCACTAATAGCAGTCACGTCTAATCCAGACACTTGTGGCTGTTGGGTGCTTCCTGCTTTCAGGCTTTGCGCACAGTGGTGTCTGAACATAGCAGCTGAGACTAATAGAGCTCTGAGTGTCATCTGTCTCGACACTGAGCCAAGCACCAACTGCAAATAACATTTTATTATGAGCATATATTTGCCCTACCTCCAGGTAGTTCTCCTATACTTCTCAAAGTTCAGCATCTGTCTTGGGAATATATTGTCTCGGGTAGCTATTCAAGCACATTATCTGAGAGCAAAGGCAATAGATCTAAGGGTTGATGAAAGGGAGGTCATGCCTTATATATTTATTGTAGTTCTTATTGTAGTAACTAAGTTGATGAGCGGTAATATACTTGGTGATATATTTTTGACTTTTGGAACACACTTGATAAAATCCCCCATGAGAGGACTTGCTGCTAAAGTGAAGCTCGGGGATCAATAAGGAGATTGTAAGTTAGCTGATGAATTGTCCACAGAGGGCACTTATCAATAATAGTTCTAATTAGATAGTGCAATCAGTGTTCCCCAGATCAGTTCCTGCATCTCTGCTGCTCTTAATAATGTCAGTGAGCGTACTTCAAGTGGCCGCCTTCGCACTGATTATTGGCTTCTGCTGGTGCAGTCGTTTCTGTACTGGATTGGAAACCTCGAGATTGAGAGTTCAATTCCTTCCAATGCAAATCTGGTAATTTGTGGGCTGACACCAGAAAGCTGCCTGCTGGCCATAAAAACCCAACTGACTGACTAGTGCCCTTCAGAGTAACTAGCCTGCCACTTCAACCTGTTCTGGCCTGCACACATTTGTCCCACGCTATGATTTACTGTAAGTTCTCTGAAGTGACCACTCAATTGTAAATAAAACAGAATTGCGAAGCAGCTTTTCAGGACATGGTTAAGAAATGCAGCCTTTCCAGTGCCGCCCACAAAGATTTTTTTTTTTTTAATTTCCCCAGGCAGTCCAATTGCTGAGTAATGTGCTAGTCGGTTGGCTGGTAGCAACCTGACCCAGACACTGGCAGACATGGTCTGCTACCAAATCATTCAGAAAAAGTTGAAATTAGATTTCTCCAACCTGATTTGCTATGAATAAGAAAGAAAGATTTGTATTTTTGTAGTGCCTTTCATGACCTCGAGACGCCTAAAGCGCTTTACAGTACTTTTTGAACTGCAGTCACTGTTGTAATGTAGGAAACGCGGCAGCCGATTTGCGCACAGCAATGTGATAATGACCAGATAATCTGATTTTTAGTCATGTTGTTTGAGGGGTAAATATGGGCCAGGACACCTGGGGAGAACTCCCCTGCACTACTTCAAAATTGTGCCATGGGATCTTTCATGCCCACCTGAGAACACAGACAGGGGCCTCAGTTTAACGTCTCATCCTGACAGTGCCGCACTCCTTCAGTACTGCACTGGCCTTTATGTGCTCAAGTCTCTGGAGTGGGACTTGAGCTGACAACCTTCTGATTCAAAGGCGAGAGTGCTACCAACTGAGCCACGGCTGACGCCCAAATTTCCATTATTGACATCTGATGATGTTATGGTACAGCTGACCATCTGTGCACATTGGGGTTGAAAATTCAGTACTTCACGATTCTCGAACCAGTTGGGCTGACCTATTGTGTAACTGGAATGGTCTCAGCTTGTTCTCAGAGCCCAATGTGAGCACAGCATAACTTTGCAATAGATAGTTGCATGGGGGTACAGGACATTCTGAGCAGACATGTAATCGGGCAGATGATTGGCAGCTGTAATTTAATGCTGTGTAATGTAATACAGTTGGTGCTAAACAGGAAATAGTGTAAATTTAATAAGGTGGGTCAGGAGCAAGATTTAGGTTTAGCTGCACCATTTTTTGTCAGCTGAGTGTCTGACTCTCAGAAACCCATCTGTCTGACTCACACCATGCTTAAGTGTCTCCAAATCAAGCGACTGAGAAATATACAAGTAGTATTTGTTTGCGTGATATGTAGTACACACTTCCTCCAAGGAGTGACATGCCCCGCTTATCTAAATCCAGAGTGCAGATGCAGGTTGGCGGGACTCCCCAAGCACGCACTGATTTTAACGAGTGAAACGGCACCGCCTGCCACACACAGCACTGGTTGTCTCTTGCTGCTTATCCAGCTAGGATTACCCGCACTGTTGGAGCACTGGCTTGCATGGTTACTTGGTGTATAGTGGAAATACTCCCAGCCCCAGGTCCTTTCAAAGTGTTAGGCTGACTGATAAACCACAACAGTGCCCTGGAGTACTGCGGAGCTGCCTGGCACAGGACTCCCGATTGCTGACTCCTTTAAGGATTGATTTGGTTCCAAACTTCCATCATCTTTGAGCCAGTTTGACTTTGGAAATTCCCACTAACTCTTCCTCCCACCCCCCTTACTGGGGCGTGATAGTCACTAGCTGGACATCAGACAAATGACAAAAGCAGGTTTGAACCCTTATTAGCCAGACAGCAGGTACCAGAAACAATTGTCAAATGTGCACTTCAAAACTGAAGTAAATCTGGGGCAGCAGTGGGATGATAAAGTGTAATGGACTGCACTATAGAGTGGTGTAGTGCAGAGCTGAACCCACCTTCCACTGATCTCTATCTCTAGATAGTCCCTGATCTCTCTCATACAACTTTAGATGGGTCGAGCAGCTTCCCTCCAGGGGACAAGGGAGAATGGCACCTTTGGGGTCAGTCTTGCACGCCACTCAACAATCAAATGAAGAGCAGCACTGGAGGAGTCTTCCCATTCACGAGCATGACCTAGAGAGCTGAGAAAAAAGGTGGAAAATGTAATGTGATTCAAATTAAAATTGGAGGGTATCTTACCTTTTGGTTCCTTGACCTGCCTTAATTTTCTTGTAGCAAATATATAACACAGCATTTCATCCCTTGCATTTTCTCAAACTTGACTCTCCATATGTTAGTGTCACTTTCAAATTTTGAAAAAATCTTGCGGCACAGCAAAGGTTGTCCACCATTTTACATTGTCCTTAAGTGTACTCGATCTCTGAAATGTCCACTCCCTTTCCCAGCCCAGACTTACTATCACAAGTACTGAATTTGTATGTTAATTGGTGGTTAATTATATGGTGGCTGCAACTTTAGATTTAGTAGATATTCAAGTTACTCTGCGATGAGGGAAATCAGCAACTTTTGTGACTCATCTGGTAAGTTTGTGAGCCAGTGGAAGCATTGCAGTGATTCTTACAAATAACTATTTTATACAGTAATCAAACCACTACAGAGGCAGTTAACTGAGTTTCCTTTTTCCTCCTTCTGGGTAGGATAACCCTTGACTGTAGCTGCTGATGGATAATTTATTTTTGGAGTGACAAAAAAATCTCGGCCTGTGTGTATTCAGCCCTGTGCTTTAAAAGGCTATTAAACTTTTATTGTGGATTATAAAGTCTGCAAAAGTAAATGCTTAACCTGTGCAAAACCTATTGCAGTAATTGCATTCTTGTAAAATGTGCACAATTGAATTCCGAGTCAATATTTAGTTAAAATATGTTTGTGGGGATCTCTGCAAATGATGGTGGGAATTCTTGGCCAAGAAAATAATTCTGTTCAGATAACTAGTCCAGGTTACTGTTCATTTTCAAAAAGCTGTTTCCATCCCACTTCCTCACCACCACTCCTAACACAGAGGATGGGCAACTAGTTGCCAGACCTCTACCAATTCCGCTGTGTAACCAGCTGCCAGTAGGTGCATTGGAGCAGCATGGGATTAGATTGGAACAAATGCAAAATACTGCGGAAGCTGGGAATCTGAAATAAAAACAGAAAATGCTGGAAACACTCAGCAGGTCGGGCAGCATCTGTGGAGAGAGAAACAGTTAACATTTCAGGTCGATGACCTTTCATCAGAATTGGAAAATGTTAGAGATGTAACAGATTTTAAGCACGTGCAGAGCCAGGGAAAGCTGGGAGGAAACGCAAGAACAAAAGGGAAGGTCTGTGATGGAGTGGAAGGCAGGAGTGATTAACTGACAAAAGGGATGATGGTGCAAGGCAAAAGGGGGTGGTAATGGGACAAGTAAAGAAACAAAAGATGGGTCAAGAGGAACTATAAATGGCAACAGCAGAACCATTACCAGTACCTGCTGTCCGAAAACAATGGGAGCAGTGGTTATGATCTGAAATTGTTAAACTCAATGTTGAGTCCAAACGGTTGTCAAGTGCCTAATCAAACGATGAGGTGCTGTTCCTCAAGCTTCATTGGAACAGTGTAGGAGGCCTAGGACAGAGGTGGGAGTGGGGCGGAGAACTAAAATAGCAAGTGACCGGAAGCTCAGGGTCAATATTGCGGACTTAGATTGGACCCTTGCCCCTGTTGAAGTTGAGAACTCGCCATGTTAGCCCAGTTCCTGTTGCTGCACTGCACCTGATCACGCTTTGTAGTTCTGAGTTCCTACTAACAGCTGTTCGAATTCCAAGTGCAATTAGGTCTCAATATTCATCTTTCTATGAGCATTGAGCTTCTGTATTTTCATAGAATCATAGAATGATACAGCACAGAAGGAGGCCATTTTTTTCCCCTTCAAGTATTTATTCAATTCCCTTTTGAAAGTTACTATTGAATCTGCTTCGACCATCCTTTCAGGTAGTGACTCCAGAGCATAACAACTCGCTGCGTTTAAAAAATACTCATCTTCCCTCTCTTTCTTTTGCCAGTTATCTAACTTTGCTGCACCCTACCCAAAATCTGTCTTTCTTGCTCTAAAATTGACCAGATTGGGCAACACGGTGGCATAGTGGTTAGCACTGTTACCTCACAGCGCCAGGGACCCGGGTTCGAATCCGACCTCGGGTGACTGTCTGTGTGGAGTTTGCACATTCTCTCCGTGTCTGCGTGGGTTTCCTCCGGGTGCTCCGGTTTCCTCCCACAGTCCAAAGATGTGCGGGTTAGGTTGATTTGGCTATGATAAATTGACCCTTAGTGTTAGGGGGGATTAAATATGTGGGGTTACGGGGATAGGGTGGGATATGTGTCAGTGCAGGCTCGATGGGCCGAAATGGCCTCTATCTGCACTGTGAGGATTCTGTGATCACAGTGATGTGCTGTGAATTTCTGATGTTAAAAGAACAAAAATATCTGGGTTACAGATGCATTCTCGGGGCTCTCCCAGTGAGTCATTTCAGTCACTACGTGAGTGGGCAAGAACATGGCAAATGGAAGATAATGTGGAGAAATGTGAAGTTATCCACTTTGGTTGGAAAAATAGAAAAGCAGAGTATTTTTTTAAATGGTGAGAGATTGGGAAATGTTGGTGTTCAGAGAGACCTGGGTGTCCTTGTACACGAATCACTGAAAGTTAACATGCAGGTACAGCAAGCAGTTAGGAAAGCAAGTGGTATGTTGGCCTTTATTACAAGAGGCTTTGAGTACAAGAGTAAAGACGTCTTGCTGCAATTATATAGGGCCCTGGTGAGACCACACCTGGAGTATTGTGTACAGTTTTGGTCTCCTTACCTAAGGAAGGATATACTTGCCATAGAGGGAGTGCAACGAAGGTTCACCAGACTGATTCCTGGGATCGGGGGGATTGTCCTATGAGGAGACATCGAGTAGACTAGGCCTATATTCTCTGGTGTTTAGAAGAATGAGAGGGGCGAAAAACATTAATAGGAGTGGTATATAGGCCTCCAAATAGTAAAATAGAGGTTGGGGAGGGCATCACGAGGGAAATTAGAGAAGCGTGCAATAAGAGCACAGCTGTCATCATAGGTGACTTTAACTTACATATAGATTGGAATAGCCTAATCAGTAAAAATAATGAGGAGGAGGAATTCCTTGAGTGTTTAAGGGATGGTTATCTGGATCAATATGTCGAGGAACCAACTCGGGAACAGGCTATATTGGACTGGGTACTGTGCAATGAGAAGGGACTAATTAGTAATCTTGTTGTACGGGGACCCTTGGGTCAGAGCGATCATAACATGATCGATTTCTCACTCGAAATGGAGAGCGAAGAAATTGACTCAGATACTAAGGTCCTGAATTTAAACAAGGGGAATTATGATGCCATTAGACGGGAACTGAGTAGGTCTGATTGGACAACGTTCCTGGGAGGACTGGAGGTAGATAAACAATGGCAAGCATTTAAAGATAGAATGACAAAATTGCAAAAATTGTTTATACCAATCTGGCATAAAAGGAAATCTAAAAAGGTGACTCAACCGTGGATAACAGGGGAAATTAGAGACAGCATAAAATCCAAAGATAGGGCGTATAAAATAGCCAAAAAACGCGCCAGAGCGGAAGATTGGGAACAGTTTAAGATAGAGCAAAGGAGGACAAAGGGCTTAATCAAGAGGGGCAAAATAGCTTACGAAAGCAAGCTGGCGGAAAATATAAAAACTAACTCCAAAAGCTTTTATAAGTATATCAAGAGGAAAAGACTGGTGAAAACCAAAGTTGGCCCATTGCAGTCAGATACGGGGGAATATATAACGGGAAATAAGGAAATGGCAGACCAACTAAATGCATACTTTGGGTCAGTCTTTACGAAGGAAGACACAAAAAACCTCCCTGGGATATCGGGAAAAATAGGGACATTTGCAAAGGAGGAACTGACGCAAGTCAATATCTCTAAGGATATGGTGTTAAGGAAGCTAAAGGGATTGAAGGCGGACAAATCCCCAGGGCCTGATAACATGCATCCTAGGGTGCTGAAGGAGGTGGCCCTAGAGATAGCGGATGCACTAAGTATGATTTTTCAGAATTCATTAGACTCGGGAACAGTGCCCATGGATTGGAGGGTAGCTAACGTTACCCCACTATTCAAAAAGGGGGGTAGGCAAAAAGCAGGTAATTACAGACCTGTAAGCCTTACATCAGTTGTGGGCAAAATGCTGGAGTCCATCATTAAGGATGAAATAGCGGAGCACTTAGCAAATGGGGACAGGATAGGACAGAGTCAACATGGATTTACAAAGGGTAAATCGTGCTTGACTAATCTATTGGAATTTTTTGAGGGAGTAACTGGTAAAATAGATGGGGGAGAGCCAGTAGATGTGGTGTACCTGGACTTCCAAAAGGCCTTCGATAAGGTCCCACATAAAAGATTAGCAGGGAAAATTGAAGCTCATGGGATAAAGGGGAAAGTATTGACATGGATAGAGAACTGGCTGTCAGATAGAAAACAGAGAGTTGGGATAAACGGCTCATTTTCTGAATGGCAGGCAGTAACAAGTGGGGTACCACAGGGATCTGTCCTGGGTCCCCAGCTGTTCACAATTTACATTAATGACCTGGATCAGGGAGTCGGATGCAGCATTTCCAAATTTGCAGACGACACTAAACTAGGAGGGGGGGTGGGCTCAGAGGAGGAGACCAGGAAGCTCCAGAGCGATTTGGACAGACTGGGTGATTGGGCGGATAAATGGCAGATGCACTATAATGTGGACAAGTGCGAAGTTATCCACCTTGGGTGCAGGAACGGGAGGGCAAATTATTATTTAAATGGCAATAAATTGGGAGAGGGGGAAGTACAGAGAGACCTGGGTGTTCTTGTACACCAGTCACTGAAGGCGAGCATGCAGGTGCAACAGGCGATCAAGAAGGCAAACGGTATGCTGGCCTTCATAGCAAAAGGGTTGGAATACAGGAACAGGGATACCTTGCTGCAGCTGTACAGGGCACTGGTGAGACCACACCTCGAGTACTGTGTACAGTTTTGGTCGCCTCATCTGAGGAAAGATGTTCTTGCCATGGAGGGGGTGCAGCGGCGATTCACCAGGCTGATACCAGGAATGGCGGGATTGACCTATGAGGAGAGACTATGTAGTTTAGGGATGTACACACTGGAGTTTAGAAGATTGAGAGGGGACCTCATAGAAGTGTATAAAATTCTGACAGGTCTAGACAGACTAGATGCAGAAGGAATGTTTCCCTTGGCGGGTGAGAACAGAACTAGAGGACATAATTTAAGGATAAGGGCTAAACCATTTAGGACAGAAATGAGGGGGAATTTCTTCACTCAGAGGGTGGTGAACCTGTGGAACTCATTGCCACAGAGGGCAGTGTACGCCAGCTCATTAAATATATTTAAGAGGGAATTAGATGTATTTCTACAGGCAAAAGGGGTTAAGGGTTACGGAGAGAAGGCGGGGACGGGATACTGAATTGGAGGATCAGCCATGATCTCATTAAATGGCGGAGCAGGCTCGAAGGGCCGGATGGCCTACTCCTGCTCCTATCTTCTATGTATCTATGTATCTATGTGATTTCATTGAAACATACAAAATTCTTACAGGGTACATGCAAGGAGGATGTTTCTCCTGGCTGGGGAGTCTAGAACCAGCGATCACAGTCTCAGAATAAGGGGTCGGCCATTTAGAACTGAGATGAGGAGAAATTTCTTCACTCAGAGGGTGGTGAATCTTTGGAATTCTCTACCCCAGAGTGCTGTGGAGGTTCAGTCGTTGAGTATATTCAAGGCAGAGATCGATAGATTTTTGGATATTAAGGGAATCAAGGGATATGGAATAGTGCAGGAAAGTGCAGTTGAGGTAGAAGATCAGCCATAATCTTATTGAATGGCGCAGCAGGCTTGAGGGGTCAAATGGCCTGCTCCTGCTCTTATTTCTTATGTTCATGTATTCAGTTGGAAGGGGAGGGGAATTGACAGAGGATGGTGAATTATATTGCTTTGTATAGACAATATAACCGTGTAAAAGGTAAGTGTCTTTATAGATAATACTTGTTCCGTGTGATCTCCTGGACTGGTTTAGATTGCCTGAAGGGTTCGGAGAGGAATTTGCCAGAGTATTTTTTCCCTTATTGGCCGTGGGTCTTTCTCATTTTTTGCCTCTCCCAGGAGATTACATAACTGGAGGGAAGAAGTGTTTAGTCGTGATGCTCCAGCACATCATGGTGTGGGGCAGGCTTGATGGGACCTGCTGGTCTTTTCCTGTCCGACAATTTCGTATGTTTTGCATTTAACATGTCCTATATTTATCAACTCAAACCTTAGGATTGCTAAAGAACATGATATTCAGACAAAGGTTCTATTCTATAATTCTAGGTTTCTTCAATTGGTTTCACATGCAAGTGCAGACAACTGAACATGTTGCTGCGGACAGCTGAAGAAAACGCTAACTCACTGAAGTTCTGCAGGAAAAATCCAAGAACCTTTTGTTCTGTTTACATGGCTTCCAATTTCAGAACCAGTTTTATGGTTTTCTCTCCTTCATGCACACTGGAAGAGAGAGTGTTTTGCACTGTTTCTTTCCACTGCAGCAGACTTGACTTTCATCAATTAGTAAAACTGTCCACTCTTTGCAAGCTCATGTGTTCATCTTCTTGCGATTTGAGATTGTATTCTTTACTGTGCTGAGATTTTTGTTTAATTTATTTGCACAGTTGCATGTGTTTTTTTTTGGTTTTGGTCTTGCTGTGGCTGTAAAATGTTGCTTTCTAAGTTTACTTTCCTTGTGTTTTCATTTAATGTGGTTCCAGTTCTCAAGATCCCATCCAAGATTCCCCCATCAGCTCCATATCCAGCAGTGACTGTGAGAGTGTTTCTGTCACAACCTGTAGTCTTTCCAGCACATATACTCCGAGGTAATGAGACTTCAGAAAAAAAGTACCTGCAGCTGTGAGTAAGGTGAACTGTGTGTGTGTTCTAGTCTTAATTAGGTGCTACTGGAAGAATCTTCAGTATGGCTGGGCTCCCACGGCGATGCATGCACTCCTGTGATTCGGAATCCTTTTTGATTCAGTTATTTTTCTGCATGTGTTTGCATCTATAAAGGCAAGTAATTGACACCAAGCAGCTGTTAGAAAAATACTACCCGAGGTCATTAATCAAACTTTGGGCTGCTTTTTATTGCTTTTGCTACCAGTTGGCACTAGATAACTGCGTGTTAATATTATGTTGAGTTGTGTAATTTGTATGCCACATTGTTATTCCTGCCCTCTGTTTCCTTTTGTGCTGAGCAGTGCCAAAGAGGGACTTTTTTGGGCATCTGAAGCCTGAAAATAACAAAGCTACCCCAGATGGAGTCGAGCTAATGGGGTTAATCTGTACCTCTTCCATACACTTCAATAGTGAGAGCGGGGCGAGGGAATAGAGGAGGGACGTTTCCGAATTTATTTAAATAATATTGTTGAACTTCTGAGTTACTCTTTGGCACTGGCCTGTAAGATTGCTTACTCTGCTGGAATTAATTCTGCATTAACTATATCTACAGAGGAGTTTCCTCGCACTTGATGTTTTCAGTCAAACTCCTGAGATGAGAAGACTTTTTTTTAATGAACGTTAGTTTTATAAGTTTTGTCTTGCCTAGGATTTTGAATCCCTCTACTTAGTCTACAGCGAAAGTGGGCTGGTCCTCTCTCAATTGTTTTGTTTCTTAAACTCGTTTAGGGATTGTTCTGTTCAAGCTGAAGAAATAACGGCAAGTGAAAATTGGGTTTAGCACAGGCTGCGCTGGCAAGACTGAACCCAGTTGTGGGTTGAGCCAATTGAAGCCTGGTTCCCAATGGTTAAGGGTGTGCAGCATACAACTACACACTGCATTTCAAATTGGCACCAAACTTACCACTCTTGGTCATACAAGCCACAAGTATGTGACAATCCGCTACTTTACTGAGCAACCAGTCTGGTACCTAGGTTTCAGATATTTCCCTGTTGGTGTAAGTCAATACTGAGCTGAGCTCTTTAGAGGAGCATTTTATGCATGAAACTGTTGAACTGTTTCTGCATGAGGGATGGGGAAATACCATTTATGGATTTTAGTTTTACTCTTCGGGATTTCGAAAATGTAATTTTTATTTTTACTGTGAGCTCGACACCAGCTAAGGCCATTGATCAAAACTGTGGGCGACTTTTTATTTTTGTCGCTCCTATTTCTTGTTGGCAATAGATAACAAAGCATTAGTGTTCTGTCAAGCCCTGTAAACTACATGGCCTGTAAGTGACTTGACGCATTCTTTTCCTTCATACCTTTTTAATAAATTTTTGTACTAATCAGTGCCAAGATTTTGGACCATTTTTCCATATTTGGTGCTCAGTGTAAATATTGAGTACTTCCAATTTAGATGTAGCACAGATACAGAGAGATGTTGCTACTTCTCTGCCCCAATAAAGTGACTTAACTATTTCCTCATGAGCACATCAGTGTGAATTTTTTCAATATCCCACACCAGCCATCCTTCTGGAAATGATGTTTATGGGCAGTATTAGGCTAGCTGTGCCAGTCACCTTTTAGGAATTTGATATAGCTCCGGGTTCTGAGGTAATGTAAGGGCTCTGCCCAAAATGAGTTGAGCCAATTTTAGCCTGGTTCCCAATGGTTGAAGGTGTGCAGCATATAACTATGTATAATTCATTTCAAATTGGCACCAAAATCACCACTCTTGGTCATACAGGTCATAAGGATGGCTGGTGTAGGAAACGGGAAAAATTCGCACACATGCACAACAGGGTTGGAATTAAATAACATTGGGGCACAGTAGAGGAAGCTTTACTCTGCATCTGATTGTGGTATACCTGACCTGGGAGCACGTGATGCTGATACCGAGTGCTTAACTGGCTGTTCCATCCCTCACCTGGTCCCAAAAATTGATGTAGCGATTTGATCTGGAGTTCCTAGCTTAGTTCCTCCTTTTTCTCCCTGCTTTTCAGTCAGAATTGCCTGTTGGTCCTTGGCACACAGCTTCCAGAAACTCATTCATGCTATTAACTTTGGTATGCAATAGTGCCTTGATACTGAATACAATCAGTTTTGCTCCATCCTACACAAACTTGTGCTCTGAAGAAGAATTGATACCACTGCAAACTGCTGAATAATTTGTGTGAACTGCTGTCGCTATTGCTAGCTGGTAGAAAGGAGCAACAAACTTGACAGCCCATTAAGAAGTCGGGAAATGACTCGATACCTGCTCTTGGGGCGAGGCACTGCCTGCCAGTTAGTCTATGAAGCATTATTATGACTGAGTCCTTGGTTGTAATTGGATTTCTTCCCTCTGGAGTAAAAGCAAAAAAAAGGGCAGAATAGGAAGTAGTCTTTAAAATCTGCAGCTTATCTGGGATTGACAAATGTTGAAGTTTTCAAATGATGGTTATTTTTTGGGTTCAGTGAAGAACTTAAGACACAAGACAGCCTTTAGTTGGGTCATCCACAGAAAAGATGTCCACTGTTTCCTACTTATCAATCGTTTTTAAGAATTCAAAAAAAGTTACATCAAGGGGTGTTGGTGCTGAGGAATGAGTACTCCTTGGCACCCAATGTCAGAGTTGAACAGTCCCAGGTAAAGTTCATTCTACTGTGCTCCAATTGTGTGTCAATCCCAGCCTCAGCCCATTCTCCACTGAATCAGCACAAATTTCCTCACTTCCCATGTCAGGTGAACTTTCTCCTGCTTTCTTTCAAATGTATTATTTGTTCTCTGGATGTGGGCAACACGGACGAGGCCAAATTTAATTGTCCACCTCAGTGGGAAAACTCGCCACTGGCTTGGTCATACCTAGCAGAAAGGAAGATGTTTGTGGTTATTAGAGACTAATCATCTCAGCCCCAGGACATCGCTGCAGGAGTTCCTCAGGGCAGTGTCCGAGGCCCAACCATCTTCAGCTGCTTCATCAATGACCTTCCCTCCGTCATAATTTCAGAAGTGGGGATGCTTGCTGACGATTGCACACTATTTGGCTCCATTCGCAACTCCTCAGATAATGAAGCAGCCCATGCCAGCATGCAACAAGACCTGGACGACATTCAGGCTTGGGCTAATAAGTGGCAAGTAACATTCGTGCCGCATAAGTGCCAGGCAATGACTGTCTCCAACATGAGAGAGTCTAACCACCGCTCCTTGACATTCAACGGCATTACCATCGCCGAATTCCATCACCATCAACATCCTGGGGGGTCACCATTGACCAGAAACTTAATTGGACCAGCCACACACATGCTGTGGCTGCAGGAGCAGGTCAGAGGCTGGGTATTCTGCGGTGAGTGTCTCACCTTCTGACTCGCCGAAGCTTTTCTACCATCTTCAAGGCACAAGTCAGGAGTGTGATGGAATACTCTCCACTTGCCTGGATGAGTGCAGCTCCAACAACACTCAAGAAGCTCAACACCATCCAGGACAAAGCAGCCCGCTTGATTGGCATCCCATCCATCACCTTAAACATTCACTCCCTCCATCATCGGCGCACCGTAGCTGCAGTGTGTACCATCTACAAGATGCACTGCAGCAACTCGCCAAGGCTTCATCGAAAGCACCACACAAACCCGCGACCTCTTCCACCTAGAAGGACAAGAGCAGCAGGTGCATAGGAGCACCTAGAGAGTCAGAGTCATAACGGCACAGAAGGAGGCCATTCAGCCCATCAAGTCCGTGCTGGCTCTCTGTGGAGCAATCCAGTCAGTCCCATTCCCCCACTCTATCCCCATAGCCCTGCAAGTTTATTCCTTCTGCCAAAATGCATCACGTCCCACTTCTCTATTAAATTCCATCTGCTACTTGTCTGCCCATTCTGCTAGCCTTTCTATGTCCTGTTGCAGTCGATTGGTATCATCCTCACTGTTTGCCACACCCCCAAGTTTGGTGTCATCGGCAAATTTAGAAATTCTACTCTATTCCAATATCCAGGTCATTTATATATTGAAAAAAAGCAGTGGCCCCAGCACTGACCCTTGCGGAACACCACTGTCTACCATCCTCCAGTCTGAAAAACAGCCATTTACCACAACTCGCTGTTTTCTGTCCTTAAGCCAATTCCTTATCCAAGCTGCCTATTCCATGAGCCTCAATTTTGTTAACCAGCCTTCTATGTAGTACTTTGTCAAATGCCTTCTGAAAATCCATGTAGACAACATCCATTGCATTCCCTTCATCAATCCTCTGTTACTTCATCAAAAAATTCAATTAGATTAGTCAAACACGATCTGCCTTTTACAAATCCGAAGTCGCACAACACCAGGTTATAGTCCAACAGATTTATTTAATTTTACAAGCTTTCGAAGCAGTTCGCTCCTTCGTCAGGTAAGTTAGCAAATCCGTGTTGGCTCTCCTTAAATAGCTTAAACCTCTCCAAGTGCCCGTTAATTTTTTCCTTGATTATTGTTTCTAAAACTTTACCCACCACTGATGTTAAACTGGCCTGTAGTTACTAGGATTGTCCTTCCACCCTTTCTTGAACAATGATGTCACATTTGCCACTGTCCAATCCTCAGGCACCTCCCCCGCATCTGGGGAAGATTGGAAAATTATGGCAAGCCCTTCCGCTATCTCCTCCCCCAATTCCCTTAGCAGCCTGGGATGCAAGTCATCTGGACCAGGCGACTTTCTATGGTAGGCGACTCCCTGCCAGTTCCCCTCCAAGTCACACACCATCCTGACTTAGAAGTATATCGCTGATCCTTCATCGTCGCAGGGTCAAAATCCTATAACTCCCTACCTAACAGCACTGTTGGGAGTACCTTCACCACACGGACTGCAGCGGTTCAAGAAGGCGGCACACCACCACCTTCTCGAGGGCAATTAGGGATGGGCAAGAAATGCTGGCCTTGCCAGCGACGCCCACATCCCAAGAACGAATAATTTAAAAAAAGTTGCCCTGGGCGGTGGTGGGGGTGCCTTCATTGCAGCAATTGGTTTTCAAACTGGCTTACTTGGCCATTTCAGAGGGTAATAAGAGTCAGCTGCATAATTGTAACTGGAGTCGCATGTAAGATGTAATCCAGACTGGGTAGGGGTGGCAGGTCTCTTGCTTGCCAGGGCATAAGTGAACCAGTTGGGTTTTTAACTACAGTCTGGAAACTATCATGGCCACTTGCAAATTACCAGATTTATTAAATTCAGTTTCACAGCATACTATAATCACAACATTGCCCTTCTATTTCAAGCTTCTGAAACCGTTTCCATCACACATTTGCTACTGGTTCAGTATCTTAATAGGCTTGTCGGTGTTGCTTTTACTCCTGAATGTTCTCCAATTGTATATTGTTTCTGTCTTAACCTTTGCTTACTTTTTAAGTGCAAAATCCGGTGCAGCTTTGAAATAAATCTGCAAGTCTGCAATACTTTGGGATTCCGTGTTCTGACCTTTTTCACTTTATTGCCAACCCAGAATTCTTCCGCACTAGGCTTTCATTTCTTCATTACATCTGCAGCCAGTCATTTCATTTTTTTATTGAAACCTAGCCAATCTGCAGATAAGGGAGAACCAGTGGATGTGGTGTATTTGGACTTTCAGAAGGCTTTCGATCAGGTCCCGCATAAGAGATTAGCATGCAAAGTTAAAGCACACGGGATTGGGGGTAAGGTACTGACTTGGGTAGAAAACTGGTTGGCAGACAGGAAGCAAAGAGTTGGAATAAACGGGTCTTTTTCAGAGTGGCAGGCAGTGACTAGTGGGGTACCGCAAGGATCGGTGCTGGGACCCCAGTTATTCACAATATATATTAATGATCTAGACGTGGGAACTAGATGTAATATCTCCAAGTTTGCAGACGACCCAATGCTGGGTGGGCGTGTGTGCTGTGAGGAGGATGCAGAGAAACTCCAGTATGATTTGGACAGGTTGGGTAATTGGGCAGATGCATGGCAGATGCAGTATAATGTGGATAAATGCGAGGTTATCCACTTTGGTGGCAAAAACAGGAAGGCAGATTATTATCTGAACGGCAATAGATTGGGAAAAGGGGAAGTGCAACGAGACCTGGGTGTCCTTGTGCACCAGTCGCTGAAGGTAAGCATGCAGGTGCAGACAGGCGGTTAAGAAGGCAAATGGTATGTTGGCCTTCATAGTGAGAGGATTCGAGTACAGGAGCAAGGATGTCCTGTTGCAGTTGTACAGGGCCTTGGTGAGACCACACCTTGAGTACTGTGTGCAGTTTTGGTCGCCTTATCTGAGGAAGGATGTTCTTGCCATGGAGGGAGTGCAGCGAAGATTCACCAGACTGATGCCTGGGATGGCAGGAATGACGTATGAAGAGAGATTGGGTCGCTTGGGCTTGTGTTCGCTAGAGTTTAGAAGAATGAGAGGGGATCTCATTGAAACTTATAAAATTCTAACGGGACTAGACAGACTAGATGCAGGAAGGATGTTCCTGATGGCGGAGGAGTCCAGAGGTCACAGTCTAAGGATAAGGGGTAAGCCATTTAGGACTGAGATGAGGAGGAATTTCTTCACCCAGAGAGTGGTGAACCTGTGGAATTCTCTACCACAGAAGACAGTTGAGTCCAATTCATTAAATATATTCAAGAAGGAGTTAGATATATTTTTTAAGGCTAAAGGGATCAAGGGATATGGGGAGAAAGCAGGGACAGGGTACTGAATTTGGATGATCAGCCATGATTGCATTGAATGGCGGAGCAGGCTCGAGGGGCCGAATGGCCTACTCCTGCTCCGATCTTCTATGTTTCTGTGAATAAAAATTACTAGCGATTTGTCATACTATCATTTCACTCATTTTCTGGAACTAGAGTATTTTTTGCTAACCCTATTTTTTGACAGCACCATTCATTGAAACATTTTACTGTGAATTGGAAAAAAAACTTGATTCCAGTCACGTCAAATATGATTTTACGACACTAATATTCAAACACTATTGTTGGGTCTGTGGTAATTACCTAGTGGCAAAGTAAAACAGCAAGCTAAGGACAAAGCCTTAATGCGGAGCTGGAATATCACCTTGTAAAAGAGTAATGTTCCATTAGTGTAATGAATGTGATCCCTAAGTGTAATCTTCTTGGTACAGCACTTTGGGGATTAGTTTCCTATTGTAGTGCACAGAGCAAATGGGGTGAAGGAGTCAGTTGGAATTGTACTGTAATGCATCATTCGCTCATTTACGCACATTTTCACAATACAAATGATTAATGTTGGGGTTGTACAATATTGAATTTTTGATCGATGCAGGTTGCTCAATTAGTATTTTTAGTAGAGCTATAAAGAAGTGCAACAATTATATGAACTCTCCAATTAAGTTAATGTACAGTCATTAATAAGTACATGCTGTGCTGGGGAAAGAAATATTCAAAGAACCAGAGCTATTAAAAAGTGTTCTGATTCTGGCACAGTTTCTGGGAGTAAAACTAAATTAGAGACTTGAAACAGTTGCAAGAAAATTTGAGGTGTAGCTTACAATTACAAATGATTTAAAGAAACAATTCTCAGGGCAAACAGCAACAACCCTTTCATTTAATTATTAATTTTGTTCAGAAATGGGCTGCCATGGTTTCAGATTATGTAGCAAAAATAGGAGGGGCCAAGAGGAGATGGTGCAAGGTCACAAAAATACAAGTGCCCGCCGGAAAACCAAATAAAATAATTGGCTTGAGAGATCTTGAGGGTGCAGGCTGTAAGGGTAGGATGCCAGGTAATGTTGGTGAAGAATTGATTAAAGGAGTATAAAGCCATCTAAAATTCAGAGTCTGCTGAACACAGTGATTCAAGCTCTTGTCTATTGGTCAGTAGTTTTTGTTTTTTTAAAATATCAATAACAACAACAACTTGTATTTATATAGCACCTTTTAACGTAGTAAAAGTCCCAAGGTGCTTCACAGGAGTATTATAAAACAAAATTTGACACCGAGCCACATGAGGAGAAATTAGGGCCGTTGAAAGAGGCAGGTTTTAAGGAGCTTCTTAAAGGAGGAAAGAGAGGTGGTGAGGTTTAGGGAGGGAATTCCAGAGCTTAGTGCCTTGGCAGCTGAAGGCACGGCCACCAATGGTTGAGTGATTAAAATCAGGGATGCTCAAGAGGACAGAATTAGGAGTGCAGATATCTTGGGGGTGGGGGGGATGCTGGAGAAGATTACAGAGATAGGGAGGGAGCAGGGCCATGGAGGGATTTGAAAACAAAGATTAGAATTTTAAAATCGAGGCATTGCTCCCCTAATGCCATTGATTTAATATTGAGTGCAGCGCACAGGTGTTGACAGCTGTGCTCAATGGTCATTCTTTGCGTGAGCTTATTTCGTGAGTGTCCATTGGCCATTCAGCATGGATGGGGCGTCTGGATGATAACTCATGCCTCCTAGTGGTTGGTTAGAAAAGGCATTGGTAAAACTCTTGGAATAAGCCATTACACCTCACAGCAGCAGAGGCAGAGTTGCTTGAACTTTATCATTGTTCCCAAATCTGTTTTGTGCTGATCAAGGGATGGCTGTTCATGCTGGGGAATGGAACTGATGTGGTGTCCTAATCTACCAATAAAACTTGGGAAGAAAAAAGAGAGACTTGCACAGCCTAATCAATCATATTCTTCAACAGTAACGTTTAAGTATTATACCGATCCTTTCAACTGACTAGCTGCTGCTGAGAATAGGCTGGTTCAGGTCATAGTGCTTTGGCCTTCAAATCAGAAATAGGATCAGAGACACATTTAGCAGCCTTTGAGTTCATTAGCTGAAAATGATGCTGAAAATCATTCAGAGGGAACTGCACTGTGAGGCACTGTCCAGCTGAGACATTGTCAAGGTTCTGTCTGCCTCTCCTGGTGGATGATTAACTTCAGTGATGTTAACTGTTGAGATCTCTTTTCACCTTGATACTCCTCCCAGTGAAAAACAACAACTTCCATTTATTTGACGCCTTTAACGTAGTAAAACATCCAAAGGCACTTCACAGGAACATTGTCAGACAAAATTTGACACTGAGCCACATAAGGAGATGTTAAGACAGGTGACCAAAAGCTTGGTTAAAGAGGTAGATTTTATGGAGCATCTAAGAGAAGGAGAGAGAGAGGTACTAAGGGGATGTGCGAGAGGCAACAATTGGAGGAGTGCAGAGATCTCGGAGGGTTGTAGGGCTGGAGGAGGTTAGAGATAGGAAAGGGCGATACCATGGAGGGATTTGAAAACAAGGATGAGAATTTTAAAATTGTGGCGTTGCCAGACCAGGAGTCAATGTAGGTCGATAGCAAAATACTGCGGATGCTGGAAATCCGAAATAACAACAGAAAACGCTGGAAAAACTCAGCAGGCCAGGCAGCATCCGTGGAGAGAGAAACAGAGTTAACGTTTCAGGTCAAAGGTCTTCGACCTGAAATGTTAACTCTGTTTCTCTCTCCACGGATGCTGCCTGGCCTGCTGAATCAATGTAGGTCAGTGAGCACAGGGCTGATGGGTGTACGGGACACTGAATGACGCCACTTGCTCAGTTTAATGGGATGTCCTTTTACAAAAAGTGCGTCTTCTCTCAAATTTTACGTTTAGACTCTTTTATCTAAGTTGAATTGATTGGCTGTTCTGTCTTTTCTTGGGTCTTTTGTAGGAGTCCCATTCTGGTCGAGGATTTAATTTTACCACACCTCCTCTGGTGTTTGAAACTTTAAGGGAAACTGATGTACGGGGAGGAGTATTCAGCGTTATGTTTTGTTGTAAACCCAAGCTGATCATTGGCCTTCAATTTTTTTTAATCCTTTCTTTTCAGCTTTGCCAGCATTAATAAATGCTCTGTTTTTACAGCCCCGTTGGCAGTCTAACTACAAGTTCCTACACCTCCGAGGATGTAGATCAAGAGGAGATCCAGCTTGCGCTTCTGGCTGCCAAAGTTGCCACAAGAGAAAAGATCCGGGCCCGATTCCATAGCAGCAGTGATCTTATTCACAGACTTTTCGTGTGCATCGCAGGTATCTGCGCTCCCTCCCTCTCTTTTTCTTTCTCTTTCTCACTCCCTCTCTTTTTCTTTTTCTCTCTCTCTCTCTCTCTCTCCCCCTCCCCCACACAATATATTAATGTGCTTCATCACAGCTGCCCCATTATCTGCTTTTGTTGGACTGTTGAGTAAAAGATACCATATTTTTCAAATTGGTCCTGCCGATTTTTTTCGCTCCTGCGCAAGTTACCCGGGTTTGATCTTAAAAAAAAAAAAAAAAAAAAATTTGTTCTTCGGGTGTGGGCACTGCTGGCAAGGCCAGCATTTATTGCCCACCCCTAATAGCCCTTGAGAAGGTGGTGGTGAGCCGCTGCCTTGAACCGCTATAGTCTGTGTGGTGAAGGTACTCCTACAGTGCTGTTAGGGAGGGAGTTCCAGGATTTTGACCCAGCGACAATGAAGGAACGGTGATATATTTCCAAGTCAGGATGGTGTGTGACTTGGAGGGGAACTTGGAGGTGGTGGTGTTCCCATGCGCCTGCTGCCTTTGTCCTTCTAGGTGGAAGAGGTCGCGGGTTTGGCAGGTGCTGCCGAAGAAGCCTTGGCGAGTTGCTGCAGTGCATCTTGTAGACGGTACACACTGCAGCCACGGTGCGCTGGTGGTGGAGGGAGTGAATGTTTAAGGTGGTGGATGGGGTGCCAATCAAGCAGGCTGCTTTGTCCTGGATGGTGTTGAGCTTCTTGAGTGTTGTTGGAGCTGCACTCATCCAGGCAAGTGGAGAGTATTCCATCACACTTGTGCCTTGAGAATGGTGGAACGGCTTTGAGGAGTCAGGAGGTCAGACACTCTCCACAGAATACCCAGCCTCTGACTTGCTCTTGTAGCCACAGTATTTGTGACTGGTCCAGTTAAGGTTCTGGTCAATGGTGACCCCCAGAATGTTGATGGTGGGAGATTTGGTGATGGTAATGGCGTTGAATATCAAGGGGCCGTGGTTAGAGACTCTCGCTTGTTGGAGATAGTCCGTGCCTGGCACTTGTGTGGCACGAATGTTACTTGCCACTTATCGGCCCAATCCTGAATGTCATCCAGCTCTTGCTGCACGCGGGCATGGACTGCTTCATTATCTGAGGAGTTGCAAATGGAACTGAATACTGTGTAGTCATCAGCGAACATCCCCACTTCTGACCTTCTGATGGAGGGAATGTCATTGATGAAGCAGCTGAAGATGGTTGGGCCTAGGGCACTGCCCTGAGGGACACTGCCCTGAGGAACTCCTGCAGCGATGTCCTGGGGCTGAGATGATTGACCTCCAACAACCAAATTGAACCCTGTAGTCTAGATTTTCTTTTTTTGGTGTAACTACTGCAAGAATAGCAATTGGCAGATTTTGGAGAAGCTTACATGGAAATGGGCTGTTTCCACCCAATTTTCCTAGATCCGCTCATTAGTGTAACTTCAGATGTAGGTTCGGACAGATGTAAAGAGCAGGCGAATGGCAGCGAAGAATTGCATGCAAGTGAAATATAAGGGCTGGGAACAATTAAAGGTTGGCGCCACAATAGGAGGCCAAAATTCTGAGTGCTTTTGGAGAGCCTCAGAAGGCATCTCAACCCAGCAGCCATTGCCAAAGCTGAAGGAGCCGAGGTCTTAGAGGAGGTGTGCAGAAATGGAAGAAGAGTCTGCAGCATGTGACGGAGCGATTCCCTCTTTGCCTGTTGAAGTGGCGGTGTTGCTGCCTGAGGAGGATTGCCCTCTGTGATACTCAATGGTACTATTCCCAACAATCAGCATTGCAGATTGCCTAGAAAAAGGTGGAGCTCCGCTTCAGCTATTCCTATCATTGCATATGCCAGCTCTGTGCTGCGGATCCTTGCAGCCGATGGGATAGTCTACTGACCAGACCCCGAGAAAACAGTTCCCACAGTCATTGCCAGGGTCCATAGAAATGATTGGCATCTTTGTGGGTATGGCTGCAACTCATCAGTCAGGGTTGGTTAGATAGCCGCCTTTCATGCACTGCTGCTGAAAGCAGGACATGCTGCGATTGTGGTGTTTTCATGGGAACATCTTGTATTGCAGTTGGTGAGGCATGCTCGCGTCTTCATAAAGCAATCCGGAGTCGACTGTTGCAGTTTTCTTTAGCAAGAGGAGCCTTCACAAGGACTAATCCTCTTCCAAAGCAAGATATTTTCACCTCTGTCTGCAGTTGTGGGTACCAGAAGATGGGCACAAAGCATTTGTTGTCCAACCTAACCTGCCTGATGCGAGTTATCTTTCTTGTACCATTTGTAATCTGTTTGGAAAACCATCACCCACCTTCCCTTTCTCACGAAATGTGTGGAGGTCAGCTAACATCATCTTTCATAACTGAGTTCAGAAGAAACAATATGAAATCCTATTAAACTCCAGAATAACATCGAAAATGTTAGCTTTTATTGCCGGAGAGAGGACTATGCTGCATGCATTCTCATCACGTTCTTGCCTGCAGACCTTCAGAAACTTGATTTATGTTTGACACCACCGTTCATTCTCCCTGTATATTGCTAACCCCAGTGGCAGTAACCTGTTGATCTAAAACCAGCGCTCACACTTGGACATTATTTTCTGTGTTGGCGGTACTATATAAATTCAAGAAGTTGTTGTTTAGCTTGTGATCCGCGAACTTAATTTATGTTCCGCTACTTCATTGGATTGCTCCTTGGAACTGTATCGACTATATTGTAAATTGGCTTAACACACCCTTCCCTTCCCCTGCCCCCCCACCCCCCAGAAAAAAAAGAATGTGTGACATTTAAAATAATAGGGTTATCGTAATGGATCCATTGCACTAGTGGAATCGGTGACAAATGTCACAGGTAGAAAATTACAAATTGGTAGATAACCCACACTTTTATTTGATCAGGAAGAAGTTGTGGGGGCTGGTGGGGATGCAAGATGAAACACGTTCTTTATTTTACGAGTCCATGGGCAGAAAGTTATTTTTGCTTTAATTTTTCTTTAAACTCTCTCTCAACATAGGTGTTGCTGATCAGCTACAAACTAACTATGCAAGTGACCTGCGAAGCATCCTTAAAACCCTGTTCGAGGTCATGGCAACCAAGTTAGAATACGAGGGCAGCAGGACAGAAAAGAAAGGTAATGAGCCAATTTTGATGAAGGATTTACACCTGAAACATTAACTTGTCTGTTCTCTGCGCCGATGCTGACTGACCTGCAGAGTGTTCCAGAGTTTAGGTATATTTTCCTGGATAGTATAACATTAAACATATTTCTAAAATGCACTTCGTAATTCAGCAGTGGCTATTGAAATTGAAACGTTCTTTATCTCTAAATGTCTTGATTTTCAGCAACCTGAATCAATATTAAAAGTCATGTAAAGTTCAAAAAAACATCTTTCCAAATCTGCATAAATGATTTCTGTTGGAGGCATAAGTAATTGGAATAGGAGCACCCCTACAATAATTTGTGAATCAATATGGAAATTGTATGGTTTCAGTCGTGAACAAACCGGTTTGTGCGGCTCAACTGCTTTAATTAAGAGCCATTGCAAGAGGGCACCTTTAACTAGTGGAGTTCCCACAGGGAGAAAGCCCATCATTGCCTGTTATGCTACACTGGGTCATGGTGTAAGAAGCCTCCCCTCTCCAGTGGTCCAAAGGATGCTGAGGCAATCTTGGGCAGCGGGCAATGGCATTCCTTTCTTCCGCAAGGCCCGGTCGTAAAGATATTGCTGTTACTGACGATGCACATTCCTCACTTGCTTCAGCTGCTGCAAAACGACTGGCTAAAAAATGTTAAAACTTATTATTTTTGCAAACTTCACTTGACCTATAGTTCCCACATGTTT
The DNA here is from genome assembly GCA_030390025.1 of Squalus acanthias. Classification (NCBI taxonomy): domain Eukaryota; kingdom Metazoa; phylum Chordata; class Chondrichthyes; order Squaliformes; family Squalidae; genus Squalus; species Squalus acanthias. Next base: position 259,348,816 of record CM059425.1, read on the forward strand.
GTTTTTTATTCGCTTATGGGATCTGGGCGTCGCTGGCAAGGCCAGCATTTATCGTGATCCAGGTAATGGGTAGGGGTGACGGCGGGGGCGAAGCCAGCCGCAAGAGAATGAGTAGTGGAAAATGCCTCTTACCCTACCTCTGAGCTCCAAAAGCCAGCCATAAATTAAATGGGCAACTTGTGGAGGAAGCAGGTACAAAGATGGTAAATTGTGCAGACTCTTTGCAACAAGCTTGCAGCTAAACCAATGGGAAAACTTGGACCTCTGGATAACATTAGCAGTAAAGACCTGTTCTGTATTTGAATATGCGACCAGAAAAGCAAGTAATTGAGTTTACCAGTGTTAATACATGGGTTTGCTCCAATGCCATTGGCTTCTTTACTCCAGGTGACCAGACGCTGAGAAGTCCTGCACTGGAAGACTGTGCTTTATGTCGAGAAAGTGTTTCTTCCTCTGAACTTGCTGACAAGGCGAGAGATGAGGACCTTGAAGGTGAAGTATTAAGCACTTGCTAATACAGTACTAACAGTTGGGACTGGATGGATGGATCAAACATTCAATGTTGGCATGACTTGATGGATTTCATAGAAATGCACATCATTTTGCTTGCCTTGTGTCTGTGTTTAAGTTGGCAAGTGTTGTTAGGGGGGAGCGGGTGTTGACCTGACCCTGCTGAAGAGCTCAGATTTGCCAGTTTTGACTAAACAAAGCAAACCATTCTTTGGGGGAAGATCACTGCACCAAAAATCACTGCACCTAGGCCTTTTTTAATGCATTAATCTTCGCTGACCTTGACTAATTTAATTCCTTTCAGTTAAAAAGACACATTGAGGCATGCCCCCCCCCCCTCCATAGGAATTCAATATTTGAAGCGCACAAGCTCCTTCAGCCGGGGCGGGGGACTTCTGCATGACTGCCTTCAGATGATTCACCACAGCAATATTTCTCAGTGATTTCAGCACAAAGCACTCTTGGTTTAATTGTGGTATAAGCAAGATTGAGAGTTGTACTAAAACTCAATGTAAACCTGGACCTGAAATGGTGTGTTTGACCGTAGCCTTCAACGGAGGTGTGTGTATGTGTGTCTGTACACGTGCACTCTCTCTTCTCCCGAATGCACGCATGCTCTCTTGAGCACTTTCTCTCTCTCTCGCGCTCTCCCTGTCAGTGCGCATGTCTGTATGTCTTATCGCTTACATGCGCGTGCTCGCTCTCTCTCTCTCTCTCTCTCTCTCTCTTCTCTCTCGCTCTCGCTCTCTCTCGCTCGCTCACTCCATGTCTGTGTGTGGTTGTCTTTCTGTCCCTGTTTGACTGGTGAGCTGGGCGAAGGTTGCCAGATATAAATCCAGATCAAGCAGCTCTTAGTTAAAGAGCTGTCTGCCAAATGCACTACAAAGAATCACGCCAATTAATTCTGCATCTTTGGGTGCCTGGGACAGTGCATTGCAGATTTTCTCAACCCTTTGTGTGAGAGTATTTTTTTTCTGAATTTGCCTTTAACCAGCTTAGTTTGAATTTTAAGATTATGTCCCCTTGTTTTAGATTTGCCTACTGGAGGGATTTTTTATTACTTCACACAATTCAGTCAGGTCGCCATTTAATCTGCTCGCCTCCAGAGGATATCGCCCAAATTTACCCAGTCTCTCCTATAGCTAAATCCCTCCATCCCAGATATCCTGGTGAATCATCCCTACACTTGTTCCAAGGCCAGTGTATCCGATGTACAGTTACACACACAATTTTAATGCTTGTTTGAATCCACATTACTGACATAAATTATTAGTCCAATTATTTATTACACTGTGATCCGATTGAGGCTGCAAAAACTTCAAACACTGCTGTGACCGCTTCTTGCTTTCATGTTCAAATAGTATTCAAACTACTTAACCCATATTTAATTAGGATCTCACCAAGATAAAGGGAGGCCTACTGGCTGTCCCAGCAAGATACAAAAGATTCAGTGTTTGCCTTGTAATTAATGATTAAGCAGTTGGTAGACTGGAATACAGAGCAGTTTAATCGCCAAACAAAGAGTTTGGCAAAATAGAAAATCACAACTGTAAATGCCATTTCTGATGTAATTAAACAGTCACCTAGAAGGACCAGGGCAGCAGGCGTATGGGAACACCATCACCTCCAAGTTCCCCTCCAAGTCACACCATCCTGACTTGGAAATATATCACCGTTCATTCATTGTCGCTGGGTCAAAATCCTGGAACTCTCTACCCAACAACAACAACTTGTATTTATATAGCGCCTTTAACGTAGCAAAACATCCCAAGGCGTTTAACAGAAGTGTTATAAGACAACAAATTTGACACCGAGCCACATAAGGAGAAATTAGGGCAGGTGACCAAAAGCTTGGTCAAAGAGGTAGGTGTTAAGGAGCATCTTAAAGGAGGAAAGAGGTGTAGTGAGGCGGAGAGGTTTAGGCAGGGAATTCCAGAGCTTAGGGCCTAGGCAACAGAAGGCACGGCCACCAATGGTTGAGCGATTATAATCAGGGATACTCGAGGGTAGAATTAGAGGAGCACAGATATCTCGGTTGGGGGGGAGAAATGGGGTGTTGTGGGGCTGGAGGAGATTAGAGATAGGGAGGGGGCGAGGCCATGGAGGGATTTTAAAACAAGGATGAGAATTTTGAAATCGAGGCGTTGCTTAACCATGAGCCAATGTAGGTCTGCGAGCACAGGAGTGATGGGTCAACGGGACCTCATGCGAGTTAGGACATGGGCAGCCGAGTTTTGGATGACCTCAAGTTTACATAGGGTAGAATGTGGCAGGCCAGCCAGGAGTGCATTGGAATAGTCCAGTCTAGAGGTAACAAAGGCATGGATGAGGGTTTCAGCAGCGGATGAGCTGAGGCAAGGGCGGAGATGGGCGTTGTTACGGAGGTGGAAATAACAGCACTGTGGGAGTACCTACACTGCACAGACTGCAGCGGTTCATGATGGCAGCTCACCACCACCTTCTCGAGGGCAATTAGGGATGGACAATAAATGCTGGCCTTGCCAGCGATGCCACATCCCCTGAATGAATTTTTAAAAAGCTATTCTGATGCTTCCATAAAACCATATCATGTGTTGGAATTTAGAGTGTACCTCACGGACGCTGGTTTGATTGCCCATTAAGGCAATGAATACAACCAACAGTCAAGTACATTTGTGCAGTATCTAGACAAGTCTGTGAGCAGCATCATTGTAGCACACTGGTCTCTCTATCCATTCACTTGTTGAAAAATCGCATGTTTCAAAGAAAATTGAAAGTAATACCAACATACCCAGCATCCTTTTGAGCATTGCATCATCCTTAATAGTCATTCAGGCTGAATTTAACGTGATTGTTCTGCTAGAAAGGCGCAGATTCCTCCTGAGCGCAGTCATTTTTGTGTTATGCCAGTGTATTTCAGTGGGCAGCTTCCAATTTGTAATATTCAACTTAAGTCTCAACTAATTTTTGGGGAATACCTATAACACCACCGTTCATTTCAAAGCTTGGCCAAACTGAATGCGATGCACTGGTTTGCATCCAGAAGTGTATTGGGTTGTTTTTTAGTCTCTCATCAAACTTTCTCTGCTGGTTTTCTCCCCTTTCCTCCTCTCGTGAACAAAAATGAGAAGTCGCACAACACCAGGTTATAGTCCAACAGATTTATTTAAAATTACAAGCTTTCGGAGCTGTCGCCCCTTCCTCAGGTAAAGTTACAATTACAAATTTAAAGTTCCTCTCGTGAAGCATTCTTGTTGAGTTCAAGTTCAATGGATGCAGATTGGCCTCCAGTAACTGAGCCATGTGTATTCCAGTGGTGCACACATCTGGCCTCAAAACTAGTGATGGTCACCTATACCAATATAATCTATACAGAAGCTTTAAATTACTGTATTAATTTCAAAACACACTTTTCTTTTGTCTCACCTGACCCAATTATAAACTTCAAGTGTCAAAATCTTGTAGAACAGCCTCCACTGTCGTTTAATGTAGAGGTACACAGAATAAAACTGGGGAACTAGTCTTTTAGAAGTTTAAACATAAACTATATTGTGTGGACGTATTTTAGGCGCTCCCACTGGTTCAACTGTTTTATGGTTAACATGGTGACTGAGCCACAGCAGGTAGGACCCAGGTTTGATCTCTGACCAGTACTGAGTTAGCTGATCTTAGCAAGGATGGTGGTAGAAATTATAAAATTGGCCTTGGAGCTCCTCAGTTGGGGAGGGGAGAATCAGCAGATTTCTGTTTTTTTATTCGTTTCTGGGATGTGGTCGCTGGCAAGGCCAGCATTTATTGCCCATCCCTAATTGCTCTTGAGAAGGTGGTGAGCCGCCTTCTTGAACCGCTGCAGTCTGTGGTGAAGGTACTCCCATAATGCTGTTAGGGAGGGAGTTCCAGGATTTTGACCCAACAACGATGAAGGAACTGTGATATATTTCCAAGTCGGGATGGTGTGTGACTTGGAGGTGATGGTGTTCCCATGTGCCTGCTGCCCTTGTCCTTCTCGGTGGTAGAAGTCGCGGCTTTTGGAGGTGCTGTCGAAGAAGCCTTGGCGTGTTTCTGCAGTGCATCTTGTAGATGATGCACACTGTAGCCACGTTGTACCGGTGGTGGTGGGAGTGAATTTTTAAGGTGTTGGATGGGGTGCCAATCAAGCAGAATGCTTTGTCCTAGATGGTGTCGAGCTTGTGTTGTTGGAGCTGCACCCATCCAGGCAAGTGGAGAGTATTCCATCACACTCCTGACTTGTGCCTTCTAGATGGTGGAAAGGCTTTGGGGAGGCAGGAGGTGAGACACTCGCTGCACAATACCCAGCCTTTGACCTGTTCTTGTCGGCACAGTATTTATGTGGCTGGTCCAGTTAAGTTTCTGGTCAATGGTGACCCCCAGGATGTTGATGGTTCCAGATTCCTATCCTGGGTACCCGGTGTGCAGGCAGGATAGGAAGTGACTATAATTCCCCTCTTCCCCCAAAACAGTCCAATGGCCTGCCGACACTCGCGCATGAAGAATGGCTACTTATGTGAGGCAGCAGAGGCAATCTGTTGCCCAGCAAGGACTCAACAGTGGAGACAAGGGGAGAACATTGGCAGGAAAAACATGCTTGGGTAAAAGGTTATAGAAAGGTTCTAACCGTGAAACCATTTGACAAACGTATTTTAATTTTTTTGCACTTATCAGTTATGCAGAAGTGAACTTGCCACCGTGGGAGAATGGTGATGCTTTCAACATTAGCATTGCGTTGCACCAAGAACTTGGAGTGCAGAAATGTGATCCTTTATGTGGTGATTGAGAAGTTATTTTAGTTGAAACCCCAGTTTCAGTTGCAATGCAATCATTCTGAGGACTGAGGCATGTGATTGAAGTATCCCCTTTGAATTCTGAGTATTTGGTCAGGAACATTTTAGGCTTCGAAGGTTGGAAATTGAATAGAAGAATTGCAACAAAGAGCATTGTTGCATGTGCACTGTGGTGTTGAAATGTCACTTTTGTGAACTAAAATTAAAATTGTGCACATTACCCATAGTCTTGTATGTTGTGCTGCATTGAAGGTGTGTGTTTAGATCTGCAGCACTTTACCTAAAATCTGCCACTGAGGGACTTTCTGTATGTTTGTTTGAGAGGGACTGTTTTCAGATAACTTGAGCTCACTATTAGACTCACTGGAAAAACATGGGCACTGTTTGTGAAGGACACAGACTGTCCCTGACAGTGAAGATGTGCACTAAGCTGTTTTGTTTGTATTTATTTTATTTTTTTGTGTGACACTCTGTCCAGCCCAGAGATGACCCTCCTTGGCCTGCTGGCTCTCCTCTTGACCGACAGCATTGGAATGCCACCACTTGAACCTGATCAAATGGAAAACCTTGAAAGCATTGAGCAGGAGCTTTTTAAAATAAGGGATTCAAAATGAATTCATTATAAAATGAGTTGGAAGTGAGCGCAGGTGGGGAGGGGGCGGTAACTGCATTCTAAATATTTGCTCCAGGCACACTGTCACCGTTTTAAGCAGAGTATAATCTCGCCACAGATTGCCAAGTGAGAATTTAGAGCAGCCCCAGCACTTGATTACTGGTTTCTGTTTCAAACTCTAGGTTTCTTTGAGGTGAGGAAGTATTAAAGTGACTACCATAGGAGGGATTCCGTTCAGTATCTAGTACTGTTTCCACTGTCGCTACCTCTCCACACACATGCACGCACAATATACACGCAGGCATGTCCGTACTTTCCTCCTCTAGCTGTCAAGTGGTATTGGCATGTACTGTTAATTTGGACACCACTGAGATATTCCAAAGGCATTGTATTGAGTGATGTCCCACCTGACGAATTCTAAGATTAAATTACTTAATTGCGCAAGTTGTAAATGCTCAGCGATGCAGCTACGTCGTGTTTACAACCATTAGTTTGTAGCAGTAAGTGGTGCTGGGGAGGAGAAATTACTGACATTGTTGGGTGAATGAACAACTGTTGCTGAAGGAGCCGTCTCTCTTCCTGTTTGTGACAGATCCTCCAGAATGGGTACCAGATGAAGTCTGCAGCTACTGTACCGCATGCAAGGCACCATTCACTGTGATCCGAAGAAAGCATCACTGCAGAAGCTGTGGAAAGGTAATCGATTAAGCGCTGGGCTTGGTGGAAGCTTTTGAACGAAATGGGTTTCCAGCACCAAAGTAAATAGTATATATCATTCTGGAATCCATAAAAAGAACAATGCGGTTTCACTTGATCTATCTTCAGGTTTTTATCGCTGGCAGTGGTGCTGATTGAAGTTGAGAACTAGGTGACAGCCTTGTGTCATCACATAGCTACAAAGTATAGTATCCTATTGGTTATGGTACTGAACATGCAACCCAGAGGTTCAAATCCCATCATGACAAGATGTAAAATTGAATTAATAAATCTGCTAATTTTGGGGCTAGCACCATAAAGTTAGACTATTAAAGACGCCAGATCGTTCTTAAAAACCCAACTGATTAACTAATGTCCTTCATGGAAGGGAATATACCAACACTACCCAGTCTGGCCTACATGTGACTCCAGTCCCACACTACATGATTGACTCTTAATGTCCTCAGGGCAACCAGGGGTTGGCAATAAATACTGCCTTGCCAGTGTCACCCACATCCCAAGAACAGATTTAGAAACATTAAAAGGGTGAAGAGATCTTAGTTTGGGCACTATGGAAGGAGGGAGTAGGAGATGATTTATTCTGGTGAACGTTAGCAACATATTAAATATAGTGGGATGAACTTAGTGGATTTAATATGTTAACATAAAATGGCAATCAGAGAAAATAATTGGATTTGAGATAGCCAAATCCCCAGGAACTGATGGATATCCCCCCATTCCACCCCACCCCAGAGTATTAAAAGTATTGGGTGAGGAAATTGCAGGTGTGTTCATCATAATTTTACAAAGCTCTCAAGATTCAGGTATTGTGCCTCTGGATTGGAAAATTGCAAATGGGAGAGAGAGACCAGGTAACTACAGACCCGTCAGTTTCATAGAATCATAGAAAGTTACAGCACGGAAGGAGGCCATTTCGGTCCATCGTGTCCGCGCCGGCCAACAAAGAGCTATCCAGCCTAATCCCACTTCCCAGCTCTTTGTCCGTAGCCCTGCAGGTTAGAGCATCCCAAGTGCACATCCAAGTACTTTTTAAATGTGGTTAGGGTTCCTGCCTCTACCACCCTTTCAGGCAGTGAGTTCCAGACCCCCACAGCCCTCTGGGTGAAATTTCCCCTCACATACCGTCTAAACTTTTCCCCAATTACTTTAAATCTGTGCCCCCTGGTTTTTGACCCCTCTGCTAAGGAAAATAGGTCCTTTCTATCCACTTTATCTAGGCCCCTCATAATTTTATACACCTCAATAATTTTAACATCAGTTGTGGGGAAGTTAGTCCAATCTGTCATCGGGGACAGAGTGACTGAGCACTTAGACAAGTATGAGCTGATCCAAGAGAGTTAGCATGGCTTTGTGAAGGGTAGGTCATGTCTGTCTAATCCAGTTGATTGAGGAGATCACTAGCATGGTGGAGAGGAGATTCTCTATGGATGTTGTCCATATGAATTTCCAGGAGGCATTTGATAAAGTTCTGCACAAGAGATTATTTGCAAAAATGGAAGTGACCAGAATTCGAGGTAACCTTGTGACATGGGTTGGTCATTGGTTAGAAGCCAGGGATAAAAGTATCCTTCTCTGATTGGCCGGTGGTGACGTGGTGTTCCTCATGGATTTGTCCTCAGACCTCAGCTTTTCACCATATATATTAATGACTTGAATTAAGGAATAGAGAGTTGTATATCCAAGTTTGCAGATGACACGAAATTAAGAGCTATGTTAAATTGTGTAGATGAGAGCAGGAAGTTACATAAGAACATAAGAACATAAGAAATAGGAGCAGGAGTAGGCCAATCGGCCCCTCGAGCCTGCTCCGCCATTCAATAAGATCATGGCTGATCTGATCCTAACCGCCAATCTACTATCTATCACAGAACCATCTCCTGCATCTAACAGAATTGCACACACGAAATAGGAGCAGAATCAGGCTACACAGTCCCTGGGCCCGCTCCACTACCCACAGGGCCATGACCGATCCGAACCTAGACTCATGTCCAAATTCCTGCCCGCTCCCCGTAACCCTTAATGCCCTTTACTTCTAGGAAACTGTCTATTTCTGTTTTAAATTTAATTAATGTTGTAGCTTCTACAGCTTTTTGTGGCAGCATATTCCATGGACCTACCACCCTCTGAGTGAAGTAGTTCCTCCTCATCTCAGTTTTGAAAGAGCAGCCCCTTATTCTAAGACTATGTCCCCTAGTTCTCGTCTCACCCGTCATCGGGAACATCCTCCCCGCATCCACCCGATCCAACCCCTTCACAATCTTATATGTTTCAATAAGATCGCCTCTCATTCTTCTGAACTCCAATGAGCAGAGTCCCAATCTACCCAACCTCTCCTCATATGACCACCCCCTCATCCCCGGGATTAACCGAGTGAACCTTTTTTGCACTGCCTCGAGAGCAAGGATGTCTTTCCTTAAGTAAGGACACCAAAACTGTAGACTGATTAAGTGAGTGGGCAAAGAAATGCAGATGGGATTTCAATGTGGGCAAGTGTGAGGTCATCAACTTTGGATCAGAAAAAGATAAATTGGAATATTTTCTTACTGGTGGGAGACTGGGATCTGTGGTGTAACAAAGGGATTTAAGTATCCATGTACACAAATCACTAAAAAAAAACTAGTGCACAGGTACAAAAAGTAATCAAAAAGGCTAATGGTGTAAATGGAATTGAGGTACAGATCAGCTATGATCTAATTGAAAGGCGGAACAGGCTTGAGGGGCTGAATGGCCTCCTCCTGTTCCTATGTTCCTTGGAGGTGTGTGTGTATGCACAGGTCACTGTTTCATAAACTAGTTCTTTCAGAACACTTGCTGGAATTGTGCTGGAAGAAATGAGCATAGGAAACCTTTCCAGAATGTCGTCCACAATCCAGCAAAGCTGTTCCAACTTTCTAACCTAAACTGTGTCTCAGAGCGTCAGGAACCCTCCCCATTATAAATCTGGGGCGGCAGGAAGTGAAGATGTTGAATAGCCTTCTTATTGGCTTCCATCTTTGGAAAATTATTTCATTCTGTTTCTCACTGGTTGAACCTCTGGCACTTTTTGGTATTGAACATGTTGGCATAGGTGCTTATTATATCCTTTCCTCACTATAAACTATCCCTCTTTATGGGTAGGTCACCCGATTCTCGGTTTCTACTGATGTGCATTGCTGAGGTAACCACTAAGGAATGACCAAAAGCAATACTTATTTCCTCGTCTTGGTCCCTCCTTCTGGAGGAGTAGCTCTGTTCTGTTTAACAGTGCTATAAACTGTACCATCTGGAAAGATGCAAGCTTGACTCTGGATTTGTACATCTCCAAGAGATGGTCTTCACGTCAGACAAATGTCAGGATAGTTTTCCCATCTTAGAGAACTCGAACTCAACAAGAAGTAGGGTGGTAGGTAGCTCGTGTGGAGCATAAACACCGGCATGGACCAGTTGGGCTGAATGGCCCAGTTCTGAGCTGTAACTTCTGCGTAAATTTATGTATGAACTGTTCGTTTATGTCCGCGTCTTCATTTTAAAAGTGTTACCGGAGCCTCCAGAACTCGGCTGTTAACCTATTTTTGCTACATGTATGAAGTTTAAATGCCTTTTCATTTAACAGATCTTCTGCTCACGTTGCTCTTCTCATTCTGCTCCCTTACCTCGATACGGCCAGATGAAACCAGTCCGGGTCTGCACACACTGCTACATGTTCCATGTGACGCCCTTCTACAGCGACAAAGCTAGCATCTGATAACTGCTGAGTGAGCTGCCTGGTTCTGGCACGCATGGACTAGTTCAACATGGTTACAGCGGATGTTGGATGTCACCAGTTAGATGGGTTGGCATCGGTTTTTTTTTCTTAGTTGGAATGGAAATTTGGCTAAGCCTTTCTCGACAGAGCCAACTAGATAGATCTGTGAGAGCAGCTTCTACTCCAAGTGCAAATTTTTGTATTGACCTTTTTAAATGCATTTTGATAATGAGCTGCTAAAAGGAAGTACTGAGCTTCCATAGTTGTTCCGCTATGGTACAGTCTTCCACAAATTTGTATCGGAGCTTAAAAATATCCTGAACTGAAGGAAGGCACTACAGGGGGGAATGGGTGTGGTGGGGTTGGGGGTGGAGGAAGAGCTTTCTGGAGGGTTTGGGATTCTGTACTTCCTTCTGTTCCTACTTCTGTACGCTGATGACGGTTCATTTAGTGGTAATGCTCATCTAATCGCAGCAGAAATTATCCGGATTTCTGTTGGAGATCAGGAGAGATTCTTTGGAAATTCTATCTGTACTGCTTAAGCAAAGTTAATGCCATTATCTGTCGAGCCACTGTTCAAGTTGCCTTCAGCAGAAACCTCCCACTCTGATTACCAAGTGTCACAAGATCTATATAGTTTTCTTTAACATTCCCGTTAAGTTTTGTGGTTGATTTAGATCTATCTCTCTCTCTCTCTCTCTCTCTCTCGTTGAGCAAGTGATGCCGTTGCCGTGTGTGTGTGTTGGAGTGACAGGTTGATGTTGCATTGCGGTGACTGGATGCCCACACTGCAGAGTTCATAATCTCAACTGTGCTGTTGTGGGGATGTTGAGCGAACACCAGACACCACTTCACTGGAAAGATCAGGGGGTGGGGGGACCCTGGACAGCTCTCATGTTTCAGGGACTTGGGAGCAGATTGTCCAATGGCAGCAGCTGCGCACACATTGGGAACAGGAGAGGAAAAAGTTGTCAGAGTAATTTTAAGAGTTTAGAATTGCATTAAATAAGGTATTGATGTTGGGTAGCTACTTGTGTGTGTGACTGCAGTATTTAAATGAGTAACCGTACTCTTGCTGTTCAGATACACAATTAATGGTTAACTTGGCATCACCTGGAAACTTTACATATGTCGAGTTCCAGTACATACAGTATCTATTTTTCTTTAGGCAAAAGGTACGAAGACCATTTATGGGACCCATACTGCCAGAGTGGCTGAGCCGCTATCAGCATAAACTCAGCAATCTAAGCTGTGGCCACCACATGTCGCTCAGTTACATGCTGCCTTTACCAGTTGAACCATTGTGGGGTAGCCCTGCCTGAAATCTGCCCCACCCAAAATGTTCTCCCATCCCTTGGCTAGGTACAGTTCCACGGTCATTGATCCAGTAACTCACCAGTGTAACCACCCTTCATTTGTAAGCTGATACCATGAGTGTTGGTTGGCTTTTGACTATGGATGGCATCATACCAAACCGCAATCCTCTTCTTGACTGATATCCACAAACTTTGCAGCAAGAGTTTCCTCTCCTTCTCCCACCCCAAGCTCTGCAGCTGAGAGAACAATTGTAGCACCCCTACTGTTGCCGCTGCAGCCGGGATCAGCTCGTTCAGCATAAACCGGGGATTGAAACCGGGAAGTTCTGCCTTGGATAGCTCCGTACTACACTGGGCAGTGCCTTTGCCCATTAGGCCTTTAAGGAGCCTATAGTCTGAGTGTTAGTTCAGCCCAGTTCCATATAATGAACATATAAATTAACAGCCTTCCTATCTAATTTTATTTTTTTGTTAGTAATTTCTATTGCAAAAATAAGCAAACTACTTGACAGAAGACTGACGTTGACTTAAGAACAACCAAAGAATCTTGTAGGAGCTAATTACAATACAGCAAAACAATGATCAGTTTACCAGTTGTGACTGAGATCACTGCATGAATCAAACAATTGCATGGCTTAAATGAATCGAGTGGGGGACTGACATCTGCAGTGTGTTGGGAGTTAATGACCATGTTGAGAAAGGTTGCCAGAAAAATGGCTTGTATTTAGTGCAATATAGTCAGTATATCCTGAAATCCTAATGGTGGTAGGGGATTTTAATCTGAAAAGTATCTATCTAATTCCTTTCCCAAACTTGTTTGTAAGGACTTGGCTGTGTACAGGACAAGTATACTGGATGGAGAGAGAATTTTCGTAAGCATTTTCCACAGAATTGCTACAGTTTTTAGACTTATCACCACTTGATAACCTTGGGAAGAAGGGAATGTGACCACTTTCCTTCCCTCTCCCCTTTGAAACAAAAGCCTTGAGTATATTATCCCAAAGTAAATGTTAATACATTTCCAACCTCTCATCTATGTTTCCGATGCAATGTAAAAGCATATGTTCTTCAGGGCATGCAGGACGTTCTGTTGGCAGTATTGTGTTGTACACAAGTTTAGCGATGACGGTTGAAAAACACGGTTACCCACATCTCCATTCCTTTCCTCTTTCCACTCCTCTTTTCCTTCCCCCAAGGAAACAAAGCCCAGATTAATACATTAAGACAGCTAACTTTCAAGATTTGCTCATCTCCCCTTTTTTGCCACCCTCCCCCTAATTGACTAATGATGGCAATCAATCTCTACCAATTCGTCTACAAAGGACCCAACATGAGGCGAGGGAAGTCCCCAGTGGTGGGAGAGCTTTGTGAACCAAGGGCCATATTTTGGTGCAGAATATCGGCATGAGTGTGAAGTTGTTGGTGGTTATTTTCGCTCGCATTATCCTTTCTGTTGCTATTAAGCCTTCAGCCGAAAGTGGTTCACCCTTTCTTCCATCACCACACCAAGGGTTCCACCTCATCTCTGCTGTTAATCTTCCCCCAGTGCTGTGACTGGGATGTCGAGTAATCATGGGCACAAACCAGTAGTCTAAGGGGTCCATCTCGTCTCCGCTGTTCACCTTCCCCCGGTAGGGTGACAGGGACATGGAGCTAATCGTTGACACAAACCAGTCTTCTTATCCCTTACTGTTGAGGCATCAATCAACCAACCACACCACTCCTTTGTTGTGTTTGGCATCGTAATTAACTTTACTTGAGTGTTGGTTATCATGACTTTTCTACAAATTGAATACCATAATCATGTTGGATCTGGAGGGCCAGATGCTGTCCAATTTCTTTCTGTAAAATCCCCTTGACTTGCTACTATAGAGATAAATAAGTAGCAATCGATTCGCCTGCTGGCAGCTCACGTACCTGTATTCCGATAATCTCCTGTCAACTGCTTTCAGTCTTTGGGAGCGAGGTAAACCAATTGTGGCAGCGGTGAATTTGGGAATAATGACAGGAAAGTATGTGACCCGTCTGCGATTAATCACATTTGAGATATTAAGCAACCCAACAGAATCTGTTTAGTGTTTACAGTGCTTGGTTTCTGAATTCTCAAAGCACGTCCCATTAAAACCCGTATTTGTCAACCAATTTTGCTGAACTCGCTGCAAGTCAACCGTACTGTTCAAAACTCACTTCTTTTAAACTGGTTGGGCTGCTTTACAGTGTGAAGTTTCTCCGGGAACTGATGTGGACTGACGGTTGCCATGGAGTCACAGTCCCGTCAGATTATAGTTTGGAGCGATTGCCATGGAGCCCGGGACGTGTCTGAATTCCTGTTCTCCGATAGTTTACAACACTTACAACAGTTTTGAAAACTCACTCCACGTTGTACAGATGTTCTCTCTTTCCCGCGTGCCCCCCCCCCCCCCCCCCCCCCCGGGCGACAGACTTTGGCTGTGTGGTGTTCAGACGGATCAGAGGCCTTTTCCCCAAATCGAGCACTATATCAGGATTGTGCTGTGTTAATTGCTTCAGCGTTAACTCGGATTTCTAACCTTGTTGCTTGATTTTTCAAGTGTACAATATCGATATTTTCAAATAGGAAAATCCCTTCCAATCAGCATCCAATGAAATAACTGGGGTTCGATCACTGGACTAATTTGTGGTTGGGGAGGGGGGTTTAAAAACTAATTTGTGCCATTTCCAAATCACTGAGCTGCACGTCATCCCTGTTCAAATACAGTGGGAGCAAAAAGAACAAAACCGGGTAGGGTACACTGTCAGCAGATGCCTTTGCATATTTTGCTAATTAAAGCTTTGAATATAATGAAATATAATATTTGACTGCTTGTTTGAGGCTCGGTGAGCATTCCAGAGCTGGTTCACTGTTGATTCTTCCCCTGCCAGTAGAGTTGTCCCAAAAGGATAGTGTTTCTTGCAGCTCCACCTCCTTGTACGAGCATGTCTGTGCAGCTTAAGAAAAAGCCAAGTATGCAGTCTATTCCTGATGATCTGAAGTCGATTCTTTTTCCTGTGCTTAAAAAAAAATTTAAAAAAAATTTGAGTTCAGATAATCTGAATTAAGTGGCATGGAATTAAGAGAAGACGGTATATTTATTTTGATTTTTAAAATCAAAATTGGTCTCTTGCAAATTCGAAAGGATGTTTGTGTTTTCCTTTCTGCAAGCAATTGTTTAGGTAATTCTCAATTACTGCATCATCCTAGGTCCTCAGAATTACTTTTTTCACAATCAGCTCCATAAACTTCATTATATTAACTGAAAAGTATTTCTGAATCAGTTTCGCTGCATTCTAAATCGAGTAGTCAAACCTTAATTTCACATGCATTCCACTTGACCAGTGTAGTCCAACAAAAATCGCTGACTAGCTACAGGTGAGGCTACAGAGACACCGTTTTAGATGTACATATTTTAGTAAAACACGCTTTAACGTAAGATACAGGTAAATGGACTTCCTAACAAACATCTACCACTGTTCATTGCAAAACTTTACAGTCTTTCTTTTTCACCAAAGTTTGGAGTTCTACCAGATACTCGCATCTTAGTGCAGCTTCTAGGTTTCTGTCCAGAAGTTGCGAGCAGTACTTTGAATTCATCAGAGTGATTGCTGAGATTGTTAACTCGCACAACGAGACATGTCTGATCTATCCCCCGCTCTCCATCCGGACCGGCCCCCTCCCTACTGTCCATCCGGAACACGGCTGTATGCTGACAGCCCTTTGCCATGGCTGCCTCACTGCTCGCAAAATCGGCCGAGAGCACTCCGCTTGGGATACATTTTCTTTCGTTTAGTCTGCAACCAATTTTAAATGGCTGCTTCACCGTTGAAACCTCGTTGGAACTGCTCCTTGCTGGCTGAGTTTGCTTTCTTCTGCTGGCCTGCAGCGGTTATTCTGATTGGTCGAGCTGACCATGATGACAGCTCCCGTCTCCATATAATGTTGCTGGTGTTTCCATAGTGCTGTAGTCTTGTGTTTTCACCCATGTTACACACCATTTTAACAGATTAAGAACATAAGAATTAGGAGCAGGAGTAGGTTATTCGGTCCCTCGAGCCTGTTCCACCATTCAATAAGATCTTGGCTGATCTTTGACCTCAACTCCACTTTCCCGCCCGATCCCTCTATCCCTTGGTTCCTCCAGAGTCCAAGAATCCATCGATCTCAGCCTTGAATATACTCAACAACTGAGCATCCACAGCCCTGTGGGGTAGAGAGTTACAAAGATTCACAACCATCTGAGTGAAGAAATTCCTCCTCCTCTCTGTCTTAAATGGTCAAACAATGAGCAGTAACAAAGGAAGTGAAGTGCACACAATGATCGAAAAACACTCGCGCACTCTGCTTTACGTTTTACTATTTTACCAAGAAACACACAAAAAGGTGAAAGTTCACATGCATGTGCCGTGCAAATATGAGTACTGAGATCATATGTCCGGCACAGACTCGATGGGCCGAATGGCTTCCTTCTGTGCCGTTATGATTGACTCTATATGCCTTATGACGTTGTCTATTCCTCCTTTTCTTTACTCATCAAAAAATGCAATTAACCACATTTGGATTCCCAATGAACTACATGTGACTAGTGGCTAATATATTAGGCAGCCCTGCATTTAACCAAATACTCCATTTCCTCGGTTGCTTCAGCGGTGTAGCAGCCATTGGTTGCAGACTTAACCCCAAGGGAAATATATCCCAAGCTGAGTGGGCCGGGCAGATTCTGTGAGCAGCAAGGCAATCGGCGTGGTAATGGTGGCGGTTTATTCCCAAAGAAAACACTCCCGTCTTCGGAGCACACTGCTCTGCCTAATGAGAAGTATTCCTGTAGGTGCCAGTTCAGTGCTATTTAACGCAGGCATATCACTGGCTTTACTTTACTCCATTCATAAAAATTAAAAGCTGAAATCGGTGTGTTCATAGTTTTTCTTGAGCAGAGGGATAAGGAATTTGAGGCTGTACTTTCCACAGGACCAGTAATTAGCGGCATTTGCATTTTTCCCTCTCGGGGAAATATTTGGGGCCAATTTTTTTTTTTTTTAATTGTCATCGAGCCAAATGTGGTTGCATTTCCATCTTGGTTCCAGCTGGTAGGTAAATTTGTGAATGGGACCATGTGATATGTAAGAATAAGCAGAAGTCTTGTTATAGAAACCACAGCACAGGAGGTTATCCGGACCATCATCCCTATATCTATCCTGGCGTTAGCTCTGCCCTACTCCCATTTTCCTGCTATTTCCCCCTTTATCCTTTTATAGATTTATTTTCAAATACTTATCCAGTTCCATTTTAAATGATCGTCTCTGCCTCAATACTCACTTGAGGTAAAGCATTCCATATTCTAATAACTCTCTGTTTGAAAATTATTCTTTTAACTTCTGTTGATAATCCTCAGGCAATGCCATTAATTTGCCAACCAGTGGAAACGTTCTCACTATTTACCGTCTTAAAATTTTGGAAATCTCTAAGAACCTCCCCCTCCCCCCCCCCCCCCCACCAGCCCTTGACCTTCTCTATTCCACTGAGAAAAGCACCAGGTTTTCTGAGCTTTCCTTCTTAATTATAACTTCTCATTGCTGGTATCAATCCAGTAAATCGATGCTGTGCCCTTTTCCAGGACTCGAACATCCTCCCTGTAATGGAAAGTCATGAGTCACCTTAATCTCTTCTGGCTCAGGTGCACCTAAAGCATTTGAGGTTTGATGCCATCACTGCCTGCTGCAGTATAAAAGGCTTTGAATCCTGAAGTCCCTCGTGCTAGTGACCTGCAGCAGGATGTCAGATGCCTAACCTAAATTAGATCACACTGCAGTCAGATGCCAGTTGGCTAAACTCTAGTTCCAACTGCAAAGGAGGATATGACATGTCAACAAAGAACAGATCGGCAGGATTTCTGCCAAACAATTAACTGACTTCCCTGTCAAGTGCACGAGGAGGTTTGGACATGGGCGAGTTGATCGATTCTGTCTGTCCTTCCTTCAAGGTGGCTAGCCACTGTGGAACGTGCAATGGTTTCTCTTGCAACTTAAAGTACTTGTCAAAGCTAATCTTCCCTGCGGCCATCTACCCTCTGTCCAGGGTATAGCTCTTTCTCGTGCTCACAGTCTATTGCAAACACTCCAGTCTCCACCTCATTCCAAGACCTTGGTGGTGGCAAGGGGTTTCAGTCGCTGCGATAT
Organism: Squalus acanthias; assembly: GCA_030390025.1. Classification (NCBI taxonomy): domain Eukaryota; kingdom Metazoa; phylum Chordata; class Chondrichthyes; order Squaliformes; family Squalidae; genus Squalus; species Squalus acanthias. Next base: position 259,366,666 of record CM059425.1, read on the forward strand.
CCGTTTGCGGCAATAACAGCCTGTACCGCCAGCTAATGGAATAACACGGCTCGAGTGTGTTGGGGCCCCATCGTGCCACTGGGTGTGGGTTTTTTTTGCACGCCTTCCCTATTTCAGATCAGATTGAAGCAAGCAGCAAAACTTCAGCTAGTTGTCCTCGCCCTTGAATGCCATATGAACAAAGTACAATTTTCTTGCTTAATTACCAGCGATGCTAATCTACCCGTTACTGTAGGCGATGGCAGATCAGATGGACCAGCAGAGTTTGGGCGTGTGCTACTAATGGCCAGATGTGGCTCGGCTTATTGAATGAATGCTGTAGAAAAGCCACCGATGACCACACGTTGATGCTATGTGATCAAGCTTATACTCTCAGGCTTCACTTGAATACATTGCAATGCATTTTTACTTTTTAGAAAAAATATCGATACAAAAGAGCTTTTTTTTTAAGAGAGTACGATAACTTTGATTAAAAATGCACAAAGTTTGGTTTCCTCTGTATAATTTGAATTGTATTTAATGGATTGTAAACTATTTATTCAAGGCTTTCTTTGGTCTCATTTTGTAAATGCTATTACTAAGATTCATTGAATTATAATGCTGTATGACACTTAACTGAGATCTTAAATACAGTAGTTTCATATATGGTACAAATTAAATAAAATCTAGAGGACTTTGATGAAAAGCACAATAAATGGTACAGTTTTAATGAATTATTGCTCTCGGTGAATTGTAAGAGCTGAAATGGCTGACTTTTACCTCCGGTGTTTAAATAAAATGGTTGACGTTTTACGTGGATATTTTCAGACTTAAGTAGCTTTCAGGTGGGAATGTGTCGTTCACGGTCCTCATTGAGCCCCTTTCAACAAATCAAAAAAAAATGAAGTGGACTCCTGGGTGCTTTTGAATTAAATGGGCTGATGAAGTCGTACCACAGGTCTACACGATGACACGGACTTGAGTTCAAACTAAAACATATCCAGCAGGCAGAAAGCAGCTTCTACCCTCCAGAGACTCGAGTTCGAACCCTGTTCTGGAAATGGTGATTAAAAGATTGCATCTCTGCAATGGCTGTTGAGGGAAATGAAAAGCATCCATATAATCTAAACATGGTCCCAAGTGAGCGTCAGTTAATGGTGCAATATAGCTTCAATTAGGGAGCTTGGCAGTGCTAAAAGGAAATGTCATTCTGGTGCAACAGAGCTTTCTCAGCTGAGGTCGGCATTTTTACACCCAATTGTCTGCAATGCCCATTTTTTCCCTTTATGGATCTTTTTTCATTGAGGACACATAATGGATGAGAGAAAGAGATCCTGGGTTCTAATGCAAATCATCCAACAACAATGTTTCTATGAAAGCATTACAATCTAAAGAAAGAACGAACTTGCATTTTCTACAGCGCCTTTCATAATCTCAGGACGTCCCAAAGCGCTTTACAGCCAATAAAGTACTTTTAAAAAAAAGTTTAGTCACTTGTAATGTAGGAAACTCGGCAGCCAAATTGCTCATAGCAAGCTCCCACAAATGACAATGTGATAATGACCAGGTAATTTGGTGGGTTTTTTTAGGTGTTAAGGCTGAGGGATAAATATTGGCCAGAACACCAGGGAGAACGATAAGTCTAGTCATATGGGATAGGCTGATTTTTTTACTTACACCTCGGTTGTCATTTGTAAGCCCACAAAAAGGCGAGACTATCAGACTCATCAGTGCTTGTCCTGTCTAGATACTGCAACCTCATGTACCATCCTCCCCAATCACCGGGAATTCTAACTCCTTGGGGCAGGGGGAACGGAGAAGAGAGGGGGGGGGAAAACCTGGGGCTAATTTAAGGGTAAAACCCATGGGAAATTTCTCTGGCTCCTTAAGGTAACTGCAGACCACAATTACCCATGGTCCATGACTAGATGCACTTAATTAAGCGCACACACCCTCCCTGACATGTGCTATTTGTTTTCAGGAACATGGGAAAAGACCATTTCCATCCATTGCACTCATCCCACTTCAGAGGAACAGGAGGCGGCCATTCAGCCCCTCGAGCCCGTTCCGCCATTCAATTTGATCATAGCTGATCTGTATCTTAACTCCATTTACCTGCCTTGGTTCCATATCCCTTAATATCTTTACCTAACAAAGTTTTCAATTGACCTAGCCACTTTTTGGGGGAGATTTTTCCACAACCCTGTCGGTGAAGAGGTGTTTCCTGACATCACCCTTGAATGGCCGAGCTCTAATTTTAAGGTTCATCTCTTGTACTCTTCAACAGATCTGTTTCCCAAACATGCCATTTGTACAACATCCTCCAGTTCTGCTGCCTCCCTAACTTGGACTATTGAACATCCTCTTTGTGAAGAAGTTGTGTCTTAACTATGTATTCACCTTTTCTCATCTGCAACCTTGAATCTATGCCGCCACACCCCCCCCTTGTCCGAAGGTTTGTGTTAATAGGAACGTACAAAAACAAAGGACAGGAAAAGACCAGCTGGTCCCTCGAGCCTGTCCTATACTATTGTGGCGTAACTTCTACACACCCACCTTCAACCTCGTTCATTGCCTGGGTGGCAACAGGAGACAGGGCTCCATCAAAAGAGTTGTCTGCAGCTGGAGCAGGTGCACTGTGACCATCACCGCGATATGCCGGGTATAGCTCCTGAACACTTTGCAGGCTGGCTGATTCAACTTCAGTGCCATACTGAGGGAGTGCTGCATTGTCTGAGGTATTGTCTTCTGTATGAGAGTTGTTAACCTACGAGTCCAGGTGGAAGTAAAAGATCCCATTGTACTATTTGAAACATAGACTTTCATAGAATTTACAGCACAGAAACAGGCCATTCAGGTCTATGCTGGTGTTTATGTTCCACATGAGCCTCCTCCCACCCTATTTCATCTAACCCTATTAGCTATTCGCCTCAACTACTCCATGTGATGGCAAGTTCCACATATCTCTAATATCTCTTAAGTTTGCAGACGACACAAAGCTGGGTGGGCGTGTGTGCTGTGAGGAGGATGCAGAGAAACTCCAGTATGATTTGGACAGGTTGGGTGATTGGGCAGATGCATGGCAGATGCAGTATAATGTGGATAAATGCGAGGTTATCCACTTTGGTGGCAAAAACAGGAAGACATTATTCTCTGAACGGCAATAGATTGGGAAAAGGGGAAGTGCAATGAGATTGGGAGTCCTTGTGCACCAGTCGCTGAAGGTAAGCATGCAGGTGCAGCAGGCGGTTAAGAAGGCAAATGGTATGTTGGCCTTCATAGCAAGAGGATTCGAGTACAGGAGCAAGGATGTCTTGCTGCAGTTGTACAAGGCCTTGGTGAGACCACACCTTGAGTATTGTGTGCAGTTTTGGTCGCATTATCTGAGGAAGGATGTTCTTGCCATGGAGGGAGTGCAGCGAAGATTTACCAGACTGATACCTGGGATGAGGGGGTGCAGCAAGTGATTAAGAAGGCAAATGGAATGTTGGCTTTCATTGCTAGGGGGATAGAATATAAAAATAGGGAGGTATTGCTTCAGTTGTACAAGGTATTGGTGAGACCGCACCTGGAATACTGCATACAGTTTTGGTGTCCTTACTTAAGGAAAGACATCCTTGCTCTCGAGGCAGTGCAAAAAAGGTTCACTCGGTTAATCCCGGGGATGAGGGGGTGGTCATATGAGGAGAGGTTGGGTAGATTGGGACTCTACTCATTGGAGTTCAGAAGAATGAGAGGCGATCTTATTGAAACATATAAGATTGTGAAGGGGTTGGATCGGGTGGATGCGGGGAGGATGTTCCCGATGACGGGTGAGACGAGAACTAGGGGACATAGTCTTAGAATAAGGGGCTGCTCTTTCAAAACTGAGATGAGGAGGAACTACTTCACTCAGAGGGTGGTAGGTCCATGGAATATGCTGCCACAAAAAGCTGTAGAAGCTACAACATTAATTAAATTTAAAACAGAAATAGACAGTTTCCTAGAAGTAAAGGGCATTAAGGGTTACGGGGAGCGGGCAGGAATTTGGACATGAGTCTAGGTTCGGATCGGTCATGGCCCTGTGGGTAGTGGAGCGGGCCCAGGGACTGTGTAGCCTGATTCTGCTCCTATTTCGTGTGTGCAATTCTGTTAGATGCAGGAGATGGTTCTGTGATAGATAGTAGATTGGCGGTTAGGATCAGATCAGCCATGATCTTATTGAATGGCGGAGCAGGCTCGAGGGGCCGATTGGCCTACTCCTGCTCCTATTTCTTATGTTCTTATGTTCTTATGAATGACGTATGAAGAGAGATTGGGTCGATTAGGCTTATATTCGCTAGAGTTTCTTAGAATGAGAGGGGATCTCATGGAAACTTATAAAATTCTAACAGGACTAGACAGACTAGATGCAGGAAGGATGTTCCCGATGGCGGGGGAGTCCAGAACCAGAGGTCACAGTCTAAGGATAAGGGGTAAGCCATTTAGGACTGAGATGAGGAGGAATTTCTTCACCCAGAGAGTGGTGAACCCATGGAATTCTCTACCACAGAAGGCAGTTGAGGCCAATTCATTAAATATATTCAAGAAGGAGATAGATATATTTCTTAAGGCTAAAGGGATCAAGGGATATGGGGAGAAAGCAGGGACAGGGTACTGAATTTGGATGATCAGCCATGATCTCATTAAATGGCGGAACAGGTTCGAGGGGCCGAATGGCCTACTCCTGCTCCTATCTTCTATGTTTCTATTCTAACCACCCTGAGTAATAAGTTTCTCCTGAATTCCCTGTTGGATTTATTAGTGACTCTCTTATATTTATGGCCCCTAGTTTTGGACTCCCCCACAAGTGGAAACATCTTCTCTAGGTCTAACCTATTAAACCCCGTCCTAATTTTAAAGGCCTCTATTAGGTCATCCCTCAGTCTTCCCTTTTCGAGAGAAAAGAGCCCCAGCCTGTTCAGTCTTTCCTGATAGTTATAACCTCTCAGTTCTGGAGTCATCCATGTAAATCTTTTTTGCACCTTCTCCAGTGCCTCTATATTCTTTTTATAAAATGGAGACCCAAACTGCACATTACTTAAAGTGTGGTCTAACCAAGGTTCTATACAAGTTTAACATAACTTCTCTACTTTTCAATTCCATTCCTCTGGAAATGAACCCCAGTGCTCTGCATTTTTTAACAGCCTTGTTGACTTGCATCGCTACTTTCAATGATTTGTGCATCGGTACCCGTAGATCCCTTTGTTCCTCTACCCCATTTAGACTCTTATTTTCTGAGGAGGCCTGCTTATTCTTCCTAACAAAATGCACCACCTCACACCTATATTGAAATTCATTTTCCATTTACACGCCTGTAATACAAGTGTATTAACGTCGTCTTGTATTTTGTTGCAGTCTTCCTCAGTATTAACTACAAACCCCCAACTCCCCCCTCCCCACCAATTTGGTGTGGTAGTGAGAGAAAGTCACTTGTTCACCCAGTTCCATAACGGCCAGTCATGCAACTGAATGATGTGTCCAGTGGGTAGGGCTGACTGCCGTGGCGCCAGCCAATCACACTCGTGTTTCCAAGGCGACAATTAGTCGCTACTGAACTTGTTCCCACTGACTGAGATTAGGATTTTACACCCAATGCCAGAAGTACCCAGTCTTTCCCTTGTGGTCCATTTCTGATTTAAGGGCAAACAGGGTGGGGGGGGTGGGGGGAAGAGACCCTGGGTATAATGCAATCATCGTGAACGTTCCAATCTACAGATTGTGCCCTGCCTGGTGGAGCTAGTTATATTGGCCCACTTGGGACAAATTTTTTGCCGTTTTCACCAGTGTTCTCCTCGTTCCCTCTCCAAGATGCCATTGACTCCTTGCTGGGGTACAGCTCTCTGGGTGCCAGTCATCTTGCTCACATGGCCCACTATTCATGTGCGAGCCTAGATAGTGAGTGTCGGCAGCCTGTTCAATTGCGGGAAGCCCTTGCAAGCCAAGCCCAGTCTGCCCCAGATGTCAACATGTGCACACGTCTAGCAGGAGTCGTTGGACACTGTGATCAGGAGCAGGAGCCCTGCCTGATATTTGTTTCCCATTCTCTAACCACTAAGACCAGTTGTAGCACCCCCTTGCTGGTAGGGAAGGCTGAGATCAGGTAACTCAGGTGCAGACTGAAAGAACAGAAGAAATAGGAGCAGGAGTAGGCCATTCAGCCCTTCGAGCCTGCTCCACCATTCAATGAGATCATGGCTGAACTTCTGCCTCAATTTCATTCACCGGCCTTATCGTCATATCCCTTGATGCCCTGACTAGTCAGAAATCTATCGACTTCTGTTTTGAATATACCCAATGACTGAGCCTCCACAGCCCTCTGGGGTAGAAAATTCCAAAGATTCACCACCCTCTGTGTGAAGAAATTTCTTCTCATCTCAGTCCTGAATTTCCATGGACCTACCACCCTCTGAGTGAAGTAGTTCCTCCTCATCTCAGTTTTGAAAGAGCAGCCCCTTATTCTAAGACTATGTCCCCTAGTTCTCGTCTCACCCTATGGCCTACCCTTTATCCTGAGGCTGTGGCCCCTGGTTCTAGACTTCCCAGCCAAGGGAAACATTCTCCCAGCATCCACCCTATCAAGCCCTGTAATAATTTTGTATGCTTCAATGCGATCCCCTCTCATTCTTCTGAATTCAAGAGAATACAGGCCTAGTTTACTCAATCTCTTCTCATACGACAGTTCCGCCATCCCAGGAATCAATCTCGTGAACCTTCGTTGCACTCCCTCTATGGCAAGTATATCCTTCCTTAGGTAAGGAGACCAAAATTGTACACAGTACTCCAGGTGTGGTCTCACCAAGGCCCTATATAATTGGAGTAAGACTTCTTTACTCCTGTACTCAAATCCGCTTGTAATGAAGGCCAGCATACCATTTGCCTTCTTAATGGCTTGCTGCACCTGCACATTCACTTTCAGTGACTCATGTACAAGGACACTCAGGTCCCGTTGAGCATCTGCATTCCCCAATCTTTCACCATTTAGGAAATACTCTGCCTTTCTGTTTTTTTCTACCAAAGTGGATAACTTCACATATATCCACATTATAATCCATCTGTCATGTTCTCGCCCACTCACTGAGCCTGTCGAGATCCCCTTGAAGCCTCTTCACATCCTCTTCGCAACTGACACTGCCACCTAGCTTTGTGTCATCAGCAAATTTGGAAATGTTACATTTAGTCCCCTCATCCAAATCATTGATATAGATTGTGAATAGCTGGGGCCCAAGCACCGATCCTTGCGGTACTCCACTAGTCACAGCCTGCCATCCTGAAAAAGACCCGTTTATCCCTACTCTTTGTTTTCTGTCTGTTAACCAATTCTCAATCCATGCTAGTATATTACTCCCAATTCCATGTGCCCTAATTTTGTTCACCAACCTCTTGTGTGGGACCTTATCGAAGGCCTTCTGAAAATCCAAATACACCACATCTACCGGTTCCCCTTTGTCTACTCCACTAGTTACATTCTCAAAGAACTCCAATAGGTTTGTCAAACAGGACTTCCCTTTCATAAATCCATGTTGACTCTGCCCAATCTTACTATTAGTTTCTAAGTGCCCAGTTATTGCATCCTTTATAATAGATTCCAGCATTTTCCCAACTACTGATGTGAGGCTAACAGGTCTGTAGTTCCCCGTTTTCTCTCTCCCTCCTTTCTTAAATAGCGGGGTTACATTTGTTATCCTCCAATCTGCAGGAACCGTTCCAGAATCTATAGAATTTTAGAAGATGACAACCAATGCGTCCACTATCCCAATGGCCACCTCTTTCAAAACCCTAGGATGTAGGTCATCCGGTCCTTGAGATTTATCAACTTTTAGTCCCATTAATTTTGCTAGTACTGTTTTTTTACTAATAATAATTTCTTTAAGTTCCTCATTCTCGCCACACCTTTGGTTTTCTCATATTTCTGGGAGGTTTTTTGTGTCTTCCTCCGTGAAGACAGAAATAAAGTATTTATTTAATTTCCCTACCATTTCCTCATTCCCCATTATAAATTCTCCCGTCTCTGACTGTAAAGGACCTACATTTACCTTCGCCAGTCTTTTCCTTTTCACATACCTATAGAAGCTTTTACAATCCGTTTTTATATTTTTCGCTAGTTTGTGCTCATATTCCATTTTCCCTTTCTTTATCAATTTCTTGGTCCCCCTTTGCTGATTTCTAAAAAGATCCCAATTCTCAGGCTGACTGCTTTTTTCTGGCAACTTTATAAGCTTCCTCCTTTGACTTAATACTAGCTTTAATTTCTTTTGTTAGCCATGGTTAGATCACTTTTCCTTTTGGGATTTTATGCCCTAGAGGAATATGTGTTTGTTGCATGTGTTCCTTGAATGTTAGCCATTGTATGTCTACCTTCATACCTTTTAGTGTAGTCTCCCAATCTACCATGGCCAACTTGTCCCTCATACCATTGTAGTTTCCTCTGTTTAGATTGAAGACCTTAGTTTCAGATTGGACTACATCACTCTCAAACTTAATATAAAATTCAATCATATTATGGTCACTTGTCCCTAAAGGCCCCTTTACCACAAGATTATTGATTAGCCCTTTCTCATTACACAGTACCAGATCCAGAATAGCCTGTTCCCTGGTTGGTTCCTCCACATACTGATCCAGGAAACCATCTCGCATGCATTCCAAGAATTCGTCCTCCACACCATTAGTGGTAATTTGATTTGCCCAGTCAATATGTAGATTAAAATCCCCATGATTACCGTATTGCCCTTGTTACATGCACTTCTAATCTCTTGATTGATACTGTGCCCTACATTACCACTACTGTTTGGTGGCCTATACACAACTCCCACCAATATTTTCCACCCTTTGCTGTTTCTTAGCTCCACCCAAACTGATTCCAGTTCTACATCACGATCTGCCAAGCCAAGATCTTTTATCTCTACCGTACCGATCTCATCCCTTATTAACAGCGCTACGCCACCTCCTTTTCCTTTTTGTCTGTCCTTCCTAAATGTTGAGTACCCTGGAACATTCAGTTCCCAGCTTTGGTTACCCTGCAACCATGTCTCTGTAATGGCAATTACATCACACCCATTTACTTCTATTAGTGCCATTAATTCATCCACCTTGTTGCGAATGCTACGTGCATTTAGATAAAGTGCCTTCAACTTTGCCTGTTTAATATTTTTCTGCACTTTGACCCTCTTTACTGTTGGCCTTTGTTTCTGCTCCCTAATAGTTTTGCTGACTACTTTTCTAACTTGCACTTCCAGCTTTGTTTCTCTCTGTTCTGGGCCCACACTTAGGTTCCCAGTCCCCTGACAAACTAGTTTAAATCCTTCCCAACAGCACTAGCAAACCCCCCTGCGAGGATATTGGTCCCGGTTCTGCCGAGGTGTAATCCGTCCAGCTTGTACAGGTCCCACCTTCCCCAGAATCGGTCCCAATGCCTCAGGAACTTAAATCCCTCCCTCCTACACCATCTCTCCAGCCACGCATTCATCTGGTCTATTCTCCTATTTCTGCTCTCGCTAGCACGTGGCACTGGGAGTAATCCTGAGATTACTACCTTTGAGGTCCTGCTTTTTAATTTATTTCCTAGCTCCTTTTATTCTGCTTGCAGGACCTCGTCCCTCTTTCTACCTATGTCGTTGGTACCGATATGGAGCACGACCTTTGGCTGTTCACCCTCCCCCTTCAGAATGTCCTGCAGCCGCTCAGTGACATCCTTGACCCTGGCACCAGGGAGGCAACATACCATCCTGGAGTCACGTCTGTGGCCACAGAAACGTCTATCTGTTCCCCTTACGATAGAATCCCCTATCACTATTGCTCTCCCACTCTTTTTCCTCCCCTCCTGTGCAGCTGAGCCACTCGTAGTGCCACGGACTTGGCTCTTGCTGCATTCCCCTGAGAAACCATCTCCCCCAGCAGTATCCAAAACGGAAAATCTGTTGGAGAGGGAGATGGACCCAGGGGACTCCTGCACTACCTTCCTAGTTCTTTTACTCTGTCTGGCGGTCACCCATTCCCTTTCTGCCTGTGCACTCTTTACCTGTAGTGTGACCACCTCGTTAAACGTGCTATCCATGAAGATCTCAGCCTTGCGGATGCTCCACAGTGACTCCAGCTGCAGCTCTAGCTCCAAAACGCGGATTTCGAGTAGCTGCAGCTGGAGACACTTTCTGCACACGTGTTTGCCCTGGACACCGAAAGTGTCTCTGACTTCCCACATAGCACAGGAGGAGCACTCCACGCAGCCGAGCTGCCCTGCCATGTCTTACCCTTAATTTACTCCCTTTACTTGCTCTAAATTAATGAATATTAAATACACTAGGGACCTTACTTCACTTTACACACTACTTACTCTAAACTAGAGACCTTACTTTTACTTTAATGACTGGACTGTAGAAGTACTCACCAGGTCCGACTTACCAATCAGCTCCTTTCCTGGTTGTGACGTCACGTTAGCGGTTTTGCAGTTGTTTTTGTTGTTTGATTGCCCACGCTCTCGGAATCTTTCCTGGGTGTAAAGTAAGAACCAAATCCTACAGAGTGAAAAGTTAGGGAAAGCAAAGGCAATGCAAGGGAGCTCCTCCTTCCACTCCTCACCCACCTAACTCCCCCACTCACCCAACTCTCAGCACTCTGTGCAAACCGCAATCAGTGCAGATCGCACTGCGAAGCCTGTTTTTATAGGCCTAGTTTCCCGAATTAACTGCCTTCAGCTGCTCTGAATTATCCTCTGCCTTCTCCGGGGCTGCCGACTCCTTTCAGGTCCGCTGTCCTCGGCCTCCCGCGCTCTTTATCCTCTGCCTTCTCCGGTGCTGCCGACTCCTTTCAGGTCCGCTGTCCTCGGCCTCCCGCCCTCTTTATCCTCTGCCTTCTCCGGGGCTGTAGACTCCTTTCAGGTCCGCTGTCCTCGGCCTCCCGCGCTCTTTATCCTCTGCCTTCTCCGGGGCTGCCGACTCCTTTCAGGTCCGCTGTCCTCGGCCTCCCACACTCTTTATCCTCTGCCTTCTCCGCTGCTGCCGACTCCTTTCAGGTTCTTCAGAAAGAAAGAGAGACTTGCGTTTATACAGCGCATTTCACAACCTCAGGACATCCGAAAGCGCTTTACAGCCAATTAAGTACTTTTGAAGTGTAGTAAAGTAGGAAATGTGGCAGCCAATTTGTGCACAGCAAGCTCCCACAAACAGCAATGTGATAATGACCAGATAATCTGTTTTTGTTAGGTTGATTGAGGGGTAAATATTGGCTCAGGACACCGGGGATAACTCCCCTGCTCTTCTTCAAAATAGTACCATGGGAACTTTTATGTCCACCTAAGAGAGTAGGCAGGGTCTCAGTTTAACATCTCATCCGAAAGACAGCACCTCCAACAGTGCAGCACTCCCTCAGCACTGCACTGGGAGTGTCAGCCTAGATTTTTGTGCTCAAGTCTCTGGCGTGGGACTATGAACCCACAAACTTCTGACTCAGAACACGAGTGCTACCCACTGAGCCACGACTGACACTGGGATACATTTTAATTTTCTTTTAATTAATCCTTTCAGGACATGAAGTTTGAATTACTCAGCAGTTCATGTTAAATGATCCTATTTCGGTTGTAACCGTCTCGGACTGCCACTGGCAGGGTGCGTGACTTGCTTGCCTTTGTTTAATGCTGAATATCCTAAAATCCCATGTGTGAAAGATGGACATTAACCTCCAAAAGCAATCGCACTTGTTCTAGAGTTTCTCTGTTCTCTAATCTACAAGTTATGTACAGCGTAAAGCAAGAGCCCAGAAATTAACACCTTCACAACCCTGTCATTCATCTGAGATAACTTCCAGGACTATTGAAGCAATAGATACCACGGTACTATTTGAAGCATAGACTTGTATTGTATCTACAGCACAGAAACAGGCCATTCGGCCCAACTGGTCCATGCCGGTATTTCTGCTGCACACGAGCCTCCTCTCACCCTACCTCCTTTAACCCTGTCAGCGTAACCTGTCGCACGCCCTGCCATTTGCTGGGAGGGGAGGCTGAAATCAGGTAACTTGGTGCAGACTGGGATACATTTTAATTTTGTTTTAATGAATCCTTTCAGGGCATGAAGTTTGAGCAGAGTTCATGTTAAATGATCCTCTTTCAGTTGTCACCATCTCAGACTGCCACTGGTCGGGTGCGTGACTTGCTTGCTTGGAGTTAGGTCACAGATCAGCCATGATCTCACTGAACGGCAGAACAGGCTCAAGGGGCTAAGTGGTCTGCTCCTGTTCCTGTGTTCTATTCCTTTCTCCCTCATGTGTTTATCCAGCTTCCCCTTAAATGCATCTATACTGTTCGCCTCAACCACTCCCTGTGGTAGCGAGTTCCACATTCTCACCACTCTCTGGGTAAAGAAGTTTCTCCTGAATTCCTTATTGGATTTATTAGTGACTATCTTTATATTTATGGTCCCTAGTTTTGGTCTCTTCCCACAAGTGGAAACATCTTCTCTACGTCTACCCTGTCAAACCCCGTCATAATTTTAAAGATCAGGTCGCCCCCTCAGTCTTCTCTTTTCTAGAGAAAAGAACCCCAGTCTGTTCAGTCCTTCCTGCTAGTTATAACCTCTCAGTTCTGGTTATCATTCTTATGAATTATTATGGCTGTCTTCCTGTAACTGAAGGCCCCAAAGTCAAGTACAGAAGAGAAAGGTAATTGGGCCTATCTTGTGCACCCTTTCCTAGAAACAGTCACTCCTGCCCCACCTTCAACAGGTAGTTGCACGCTCGCATCCGGGGTAAAATAGTGTGGTTACTGGACTACTCGTCCAGAGATATGAGTTCAAATCCCCCTATGGCAGTTTTAGAATTTGAATTCAGTGTTAAAAAGCTGGTACCAGTAAAAGTGACCATGAGGCTGATGGATTGTTGTAAAAACCCAATTGGTTCACTCATGTCCTTCAGGGAAAGAAACCTGCCGCCCTTACCCGGGTCTGGTGTATATGTGACTCCAGCCACTCTGGACTTCACTCAGCTGTGCCAAACCTCGACAACGGTTTGGTGGTGGTGGTGTTTTCCCTCTCCATGTTGGGTCCTCTGGTACCATGTAGCGTTTCCGTTGGAGAGGTGACCCGTTCTGGCTCAATCTCCGCGAGAATGCAACTAACATTGCAATGCAGGTGGGCGCATCCATATATATTTGCCATAGAGGGAGTGCAACGAAGGTTCACGAGATTGATTCCTGGGATGGCGGGACTGTCGTATGAGAAGAGATTGAGTAAACTAGGCCTGTATTCTCTTGAATTCAGAAGAATGAGAGGGGATCTCATTGAAGCATACAAAATTATTACAGGGCTTGATAGGGTGGATGCTGGGAGAATGTTTCCCTTGGCTGGGGAGTCTAGAACCAGGGGCCACAGCCTCAAGATAAAGGGTAGGCCATTCAGGACTGAGATGAGAAGAAATTTCTTCACACAGAGGGTGGTGAATCTTTGGAATTCTCTACCCCAGAGGGTTGTGGAGGCTCAGTCATTGGGTATATTCAAAACAGAAGTCAATAGATTTCTGACTAGTAAGGGAATCAAGGGATATGGTGATAAGGCCGGTGAATGGAGTTGAGGCAGAAGATCAGCCATGATCTCATTGAATGGCGGAGCAGGCTCGAAGGGCCGAATGGCCTACTCCTGCTCCTATTTCTTATGTTCTTATTGTTTTTCTTCCAACGTTCATGAAAATTAAACATCCACATCTGCACCCATAATGTTTTATTGATGATTTTATTGTTAATTGTATTTTCAGGAGACTATGGTCACATGTATACTTCATGAAGCCATTATACATTTTAATGACCCAGTGTGTGTGTGTGAGGAGGACATTGATTAATTAGGGCAGAAGTGTGCACATTTTTTTGTCTTCATGGCCCGCTTCGATTTATACCATGGAGCCTTGAGGGCCAGATGTAAAGTTTCAATCCATATTACCATCAATATGCAGATTTCTCAAGATGCTGATTCTGACAGAGTGTGGTGCTCTAATTGAAGATTTCCCACTTAACAGTGCTAAGAACTGTAGGATGTGTGGAATTACCCCTCGCCCCGTCCAACGGGTTCTAGAGTTCGGACTTGAGACTGATGCGAAATTACACCAGACACACCGGGTTCTGTCTTTAACCTTTTATTGTTCCGAAGACAGATTCAAAACCCCAACCACTATTCCAGCAGTTCACCAATAATGTTACAGGAAATCATACATAGAACCACCTGCCGATGATCGGTCCAGCGTTGATTGTAGGCCACATCCCTCCGACTGGGGCTCTTCACCCTCCGACTGCAGCTCTTCACCCTCCGACTGCAGCTCTTCACCCTCCGACTGCAGCTCTTCACCTTCCGACTGCAGCTCTTCACCCTCCGACTACAGCTCTTCACCTTCCGACTACAGCTCTTCACCTTCCGACTGCAGCTCTTCACCTTCCGCCTGCAGCTCTTCGCCTTCCGACTGCAGCTCTTCACCTTCCGACTGCAGCTCTTCACCTTCCGACTACAGCTCTTCACCTTCCGACTGCAGCTCTTCACCTTCCGACTACAGCTCTTCGCCTTCCGACTGGGGCTCATCACCTTCCGACTACAGCTCTTCACCTTCCGACTGCAGCTCTTCACCTTCCGACTGGGGCTCTTCACCTTCCGACTACAGCTCTTCACCTTCCGACTGCAGCTCTTCACCTTCCGACTGGGGCTCTTCACCTTCCGACTGGGACTCTTCACCTTCCGACTGCAGCTCTTCACCTTCCGACTACAGCTCTTCACCTTCCGACTGGGGCTCTTCACCTTCCGACTGCAGCTCTTCACCTTCCGACTGGGGCTCTTCACCTTCCGACTGGGGCTCTTCACCTTCCGACTACAGCTCTTCACCTTCCGACTGGGGCTCTTCACCTTCCGACTGGGGCTCTTCACCTTCCGACTGCAGCTCTTCACCTTCCGACTGGGGCTCTTCACCTTCCGACTGGGGCTCTTCACCTTCCGACTGGGGCTCTTCACCTTCCGACTGGGGCTCTTCACCTTCCGACTGGGGCTCTTCACCTTCCGACTGGGGCTCTTCACCCTCCGACTGGGGCTCTTCACCTTCCGACTGGGGCTCTTCACCTTCCAACTGGGGCTCTTCACCTTCCGACTGCAGCTCTTCACCTTCCGACTGCAGCTCTTCACCTTCCGACTGGAGCTCTTCACCTTCCGACTGCAGCTCTTCACCTTCCGACTGGGGCTCTTCACCTTCCGACTGGGGCTCTTTACCTTCCGACTACAGCTCTTCACCTTCCGACTGCAGCTCTTCACCTTCCGACTACAGCTCTTCACCTTCCGACTGGGGCTCTTCACCTTCCGACTGGGGCTCTTCACCTTCCGACTGGGGCTCTTCACCTTCCGACTACAGCTCTTCACCTTCCGACTGGGGCTCTTCACTTTCCGACTGGGGCTCTTCACCTTCCGACTGGGGCTCTTCACCTTCCGATTGGGGCTCTTCACCTTCCGACTGGGGCTCTTCACCTTCCGACTGGGGCTCTTCACCTTCCGACTGGGGCTCTTCACCCTCCGACTGGGGCTCTTCACCTTCCGACTGGGGCTCTTCACCTTCCGACTGGGGCTCTTCACCTTCCGACTGGGGCTCTTCACCTTCCGACTACAGCTCTTCACCTTCCAACTGCAGCTCTTCACCTTCCGACTGGGGCTCTTCACCTTCCGACTGGGGCTCTTCGCCTTCCGACTGGGGCTCTTCACCTTCCGACTGCAGCTCTTCACCTTCCGACTACAGCTCTTCACCTTCCGACTGGGGCTCTTCACCTTCCGACTGGGGCTCTTCACCTTCCGACTGGGGCTCTTCACCTTCCGACTGGGGCTCTTCACCTTCCGACTGGGGCTCTTCACCTTCCGACTGCAGCTCTTCACCTTCCGACTACAGCTCTTCACCTTCCGACTGGGGCTCTTCACCTTCCGACTGGGGCTCTTCACCTTCCGACTGCAGCTCTTCACCTTCCGACTGGGGCTCTTCACCTTCCGACTGGGGCTCTTCACCTTCCGACTGGGGCTCTTCACCTTCCGACTGGGGCTCTTCACCTTCCGACTGGGACTCTTCACCTTCCGACTGGGGCTCTTCACCTTCCGACTGGGGCTCTTCACCTTCCGACTGCAGCTCTTCACCTTCCGACTGCAGCTCTTCACCTTCCGACTGGGGCTCTTCACCTTTCGACTGGGGCTCTTCACCTTCCGACTACAGCTCTTCACCTTCCGACTACAGCTCTTCACCTTCCGACTGGGGCTCTTCGCCTTCCGACTGGGGCTCTTCACCTTCCGACTACAGCTCTTCACCTTCCGACTACAGCTCTTCACCTTCCGACTGGGGCTCTTCACCTTCCGACTGGGGCTCTTCACCTTCCGACTGGGGCTCTTCACCTTCCGACTGGGGCTCTTCACCTTCCGACTGGGGCTCTTCACCTTCCGACTGCGGCTCTTCGCCTTCCGACTGCAGCTCTTCACCTTCCGACTACAGCTCTTCACCTTCCGACTGGGGCTCTTCACCTTCCGACTGCAGCTCTTCACCTTCCGACTGGGGCTCTTCACCTTCCGACTGCAGCTCTTCACCTTCCGACTGAGGCTCTTCACCTTCCGACTGCAGCTCTACACCTTCCGACTGGGGCTCTTCACCTTCCGACTGGGGCTCTTCACCTTCCGACTGCAGCTCTTCACCTTCCGACTGCAGCTCTTCACCTTCCGACTGGGGCTCTTCACCTTCCGACTGGGGCTCTTCACCTTCCGACTGGGGCTCTTCACCTTCCGACTGCAGCTCTTCACCTTCCGACTGGGGCTCTTCACCTTCCGACTGCAGCTCTTCACCTTCCGACTGCAGCTCTTCACCTTCCGACTGGGGCTCTTCACCTTCCGACTACAGCTCTTCACCTTCCGACTGGGGTTCTTCACCTTCCGACTACAGCTCTTCACCTTCCGACTGCAGCTCTTCACCTTCCGACTACAGCTCTTCACCTTCCGACTGCAGCTCTTCACCTTCCGACTGCAGCTCTACACCTTCCAACTACAGCTCTTCACCTTCCGACTGGGGCTCTTCACCTTCCGACTGGGGCTCTTCACCTTCCGACTGGGGCTCTTCACCTTCCGACTACAGCTCTTCACCTTCCGACTGGGGCTCTTCACCTTCCGACTGGGACTCTTCACCTTCCGACTGGGACTCTTCACCTTCCGACTGAAGCTCTTCACCTTCCGACTGGGACTCTTCACCTTCCGACTATAGCTCTTCACCTTCCGACTACAGCTCTTCACCTTCCGACTGGAGTTCTTCACCCTCCGACTGGGGTTCTTCACCCTCCGACTGAAGCTCTTCACCTTCCGACTGGGGCTCTTCACCCTCCGACTGGGGCTCTTCACCTTCCGACTGCAGCTCTTCACCTTCCGACTGCAGCTCTTCACCTTCCGACTGGGGCTCTTCACCTTCCGACTGGGGCTCTTCACCTTCCGACTGGGGCTCTTCACCTTCCGACTGCAGCTCTTCACCTTCCGACTGGGGCTCTTCACCTTCCGACTGGGGCTCTTCACCTTCCGACTGGGGCTCTTCACCTTCCGACTGGGGCTCTTCACCTTCCGACTGCAGCTCTTCGCCTTCCGACTGCAGCTCTTCACCTTCCGACTGGGGCTCTTCACCTTCCGACTGAAGCTCTTCACCTTCCGACTGGGGCTCTTCACCTTCCGACTGGAGCTCTTCACCTTCCGCCTGGGGCTCTTCACCTTCTGACTGGGGCTCTTCACCTTCCGACTGGGGCTCTTCACCTTCCGACTGCAGCTCTTCACCTTCCGACTGGGGCTCTTCACCTTCCGACTGGGGCTCTTCACCTTCCGACTACAGCTCTTCACCTTCCGACTGAAGCTCTTCACCTTCCGACTGGGGCTCTTCACCTTCCGACTGGGGCTCTTCACCTTCCGACTGGAGCTCTTCACCTTCCGACTGAGGCTCTTCACCTTCTGACTGGAGCTCTTCACCTTCCGACTGAAGCTCTTCACCTTCCGACTGGGGCTCTTCACCTCCCGACTGGGGCTCTTCACCTTCCGACTGGAGCTCTTCACCTTCCGACTGGGGCTCTTCACCTTCCGACTGGAGCTCTTCACCTTCCGACTGAAGCTCTTCACCTTCCGACTGGGGCTCTTCACCTTCCGACTGGGGCTCTTCACCTTCCGACTGAAGCTCTTCACCTTCCGACTGGGGCTCTTCACCTTCCGCCTGGGACTCTTCACCTTCCGACTGGGGCTCTTCACCTTCCGACTGCAGCTCTTCGCCTTCCGACTGCAGCTCTTCGCCTTCCGACTGCAGCTCTTCACCTTCCGACTGCAGCTCTTCACCTTCCGAATGCAGCTCTTCGCCTTCCGACTGCAGCTCTTCGCCTTCCGACTGAAGCTCTTCACCTTCCGACTGGGGCTCTTCACCTTCCGACTGCAGCTCTTCACCTTCCAACTACAGCTCTTCACCTTCCGACTGGGGCTCTTCACCTTCCGACTGGGGCTCTTCACCTTCCGACTGCAGCTCTTCACCTTCCGACTGGGGCTCTTCACCTTCCGACTGGGGCTCTTCACCCTCCGACTGGGGCTCTTCACCTTCCGACTGGGGCTCTTCACCTTCCGACTGCAGCTCTTCACCTTCCGACTGGGGCTCTTCACCTTCCGACTGGGGCTCTTCACCTTCCGACTGGGGCTCTTCACCTTCCGACTACAGCTCTTCACCCTCCGACTGGGGCTCTTCACCCTCCGACTGGGGCTCTTCACCTTCCGACTGCAGCTCTTCACCTTCCGACTGCAGCTCTTCACCTTCCGACTGGGGCTCTTCACCTTCCGACTGCAGCTCTTCGCCTTCCGACTGCAGCTCTTCACCTTCCGACTGGGGCTCTTCACCTTCCGCCTGGGGCTCTTCACCCTCCGACCACAGCTCTTCACCTTCCGACTGCAGCTCTTCACCCTCCGACTGGGGTTCTTCACCCTCCGACTGGAGCTCTTCACCTTCCGACTACAGCTCTTCACCTTCCGACTGCAGCTCTTCACCTTCCGACTGCAGCTCTTCACCTTCCGACTGGAGCTCTTCACCTTCCAACTACAGCTCTTCACCTTCCGACTACAGCTCTTCGCCTTCCGACTGCAGCTCTTCACCTTCCGACTGGGGCTCTTCACCTTCCGCCTGGGGCTCTTCACCCTCCGACCACAGCTCTTCACCTTCCGACTGCAGCTCTTCACCCTCCGACTGGGGCTCTTCACCTTCCGACTACAGCTCTTCACCTTCCGACTGGGGCTCTTCACCTTCCGACTACAGCTCTTCACCTTCCGACTGGGGCTCTTCACCTTCCGACTGGGGCTCTTCACCTTCCGACTGCAGCTCTTCACCTTCCGACTGCAGCTCTTCACCTTCCGACTGCAGCTCTTCACCTTCCGACTGGGGCTCTTCACCTTCCGACTCTGGTGCTGATATTTTTGTCACTGTTTTTTATACAGTTTTCCTTGTTTTTTCCAGTAAATCAATCATTCAGAAATGGTGAAATGTTCCTTTAATGTTCAACCCGAGCTGTTTGAGCTGTCAAACTTTCACACTCACACAAAGGGAACGGTAGCGTAGCGATGTCACTGGGCTAGTAATCCAGAGACGTGAGTTCAAATCCACCACAGCAGCTGGGGAATTTAAATTCAGTTAATTAAATAAATCTGGAATAAAAAGCTAGTATCAGTAATGGTGACCATGAAACTATCGGATTGTCGTAAAAACCCATCTGGTTCACTAATATCCTTTAGGGAAGGAAATCTGCCATCCTTACCCAGTCTGGCCTATATGTGACTCCAGACCCACAGCAATGTGGTTGACTCTTAACTGCTCTCTGAAATGTCCTAGCAAGTCACTCAGTTGTAACTAACTGCGACGAAACATAATAAGAATGAAACCGGACAGCCCACCCGGCATCGACCTTGGCACCGGCTACGGATACGGCAACGGCACACCCAGCCCAGTCGACCCTACAAAGTCCTCCTCACCAACATCTGGGGACTTGTGCCAAAATTGGGAGAGCTGTCCCACAGACTAGTCAAGCAACAGCCTGACATAGTCATACTCACAGAATCATACCTTTCAGCCAATGTCCCAAACTCCTCATTACCATCCCTGGGTATGTCCTGTCCCACCGGCAGGACAGACCCACCAGGGGTGGCGGCACAGTGGTATACAGTCGGGAAGGAGTGGCCCTAGGAGTCCTCAACATTGACTCTGGATCCCATGAAGTCTCATGGCTTCAGGCCAAGCATGGGCAAGGAAAACTTCCTGCTGATTGCCACCTACCGCCCTCTCTCAGCTGATGAATCAGTATTCCACCATGTTGAGCATGAAGATGCACTGAGAGTAGCTGGGGGACTTCAATATCCATCACCAAGAGTGGCTCGGTAGCATCACTACTGGCTGAGTCCTGAAGGACATAACTGCCAGTCTGGGCCTGCGACAGGTGGTGAGAGAACCAACACGAGGAAAAAAAACCTATTTGACCTCGTCCTCACCTGTCGCAGATGCATCTGTCCATGACAGTATTGGTAGCAGTGACACCGCACAGTCATTGTGGAGACGAAGTCCCGTCTTCACACTGAGGACACCCTCCATCGTGTTGTGTGGCACTATCACCGTGCTAAATGGGATAGATTCAGAACAGATCTAGCAGCTCAAAACTGGGCATCCATGAGGCGCTGTGGGCCATCAGCAGCAGCAGAATCGTATTCCACCACAGTCTGTAACCTCATGGCCCGGCATATCCCTCACTCTACCATTACCACCAACCCTGGTTCAACAAGGAGTGTAGGAGCAGCACCAGGCGTACCTAAAAATGAGGTGCCAACCTGGGGAAGCTGCAACACAGACTACATGCATGCTAAGAAGCAGCATGCTACAGACAGGGCTAAGCGATCCCACAATCAACAGATCAGATCAAAGTCCTGCCACATCCAGTCGTGAATGGTGGTGGACCATTAAACAACTAACGGGAGGAGGAGGAGGCTCCATGAATATCCCCATCCTCAATGATGGTGGAGCCCAGCACGTAAGTGCAATAGACAAGGCTGAAGCGTTTGTAACCATCTTCGGCCAGAAGTGCCGAGTGGATGATCCATATCGACCTACTCCTGAGGTCCCCACCATCACAGAAGCCAATTCGATTCACTCCACGTGTTATCAAGAAACGGCTGAGCGCACTGGATACAGCAAAGGCTATAGGCCCCGACAACATCCCGGCTATCGTGCTCCAGAACTAGCCACGCCTCTAGCCAAGCTGTTCCAGTACAGCACTGGCATCTATCCGACAATGTGGAAAACTGCCCAGGTATGCCCTGTCCACAAAAAGCAGGACAAATCCAACCCGGCCAATTACCGCCCCATCAGTCTACTCTCAATCATCAGCAAAATGATGGAAGGTGTCATCGACAGTGCTATCAAGCGGCACTCACTCACCAATAACCTGCTCACTGATGCCCAGTTTGGGTTCCGCCAAGACCACTCGGCTCCAGACCTCATTATAGCCTTGGTCCAAACATGGACAAAGGAGCTGAATTCCAGAGGTGAGGTGAGAGTGACTGCCCTTGACATCAAGGCAGCATTTGACCGAGTCTGGCATCAAGGAGCCCTAGTAAAACTGAAGTCAATGGGAATCGGGGGGAAACGCTCCACTGGCTGGAGTCATACCTCGCACGAAGGAAGATGGTTGTGGTGGTTGAAAGTCAATCATCACAGCCCCAGGACATCGCTGCAGGAGTTCCTCAGGGCAGTGTCCTAGGCCCAACGATCTTCAGCTGCTTCATCAATGACCTTCCCTCCAACATAAGGTCAGAAATGGGGATGTTCGCTGATGACTGCACAGTGTTCAGCGCCATTCACAACTCCTCAGATAATGAAGCAGTTCATGCCCGCATGCAACAAGACCTGGACAACGTTCGGGCTTGGGTTGATAAGTGGCAGGTAACATTCGCACCACAGAAGTGCCAGGCAATGACTATCTCCAACAAGCGAGAGTCTAACCAGCTCCCCTTGACATTCAACGGCATTACCATCGCCGAATCCCCCATCCTGGGGGTCACCATTGACCAGAAACTTAACTGGACCAGCCACATAAATACTGTGGCAACAAGAGCAGGTCAGAGGCTGGGTATTCTGCGGTGAGTGTCTCACCTCCTGACTCCCCAAAGCCTTTCCACCATCTACAAGGCACAAGTCAGGAGTGTGATGGAATACTCTCCACTTGCCTGGATGAGTGCAGCTCCAATAACACTCAAGAAGCTCGACACCATCCAGGACAAAGCAGCCTGCTTGATTGGCACCCCATCCACCACCTTAAACATTCACTCCCTCCACCACCGGCGTACCGTGGCTGCAGTGTGTACCATCTACAAGATGCACTGCAGCAACTCGCCAAGGCTTCTTCGGCAGCACCTCCCAAACCCGCGACCTCTTCTACCTAGAAGGACAAGGGCAGCAGGCGCATGGGAACACCGCCACCTCCAAGTTCCCCTCCAAGTCACACACCATCCTGACTTGGAAATATATCGCCGATCCTTCATCATCGCTGGGTAAAAATCCTGGAACTCCCTCCCTAACAGCACACGGACTGCAGCGGTTCAAGAAGGCGGCTCACCACCACCTTCTCGAGGGCAATTAGGCGACGCTCATGTCCTAGGAAGGAATAAAAAGAAAGTGGCAGCCAATTTGTGCACAGCAAGGTCCTGTAAACAGCAATGTTATAATGACCAGAACATCTGTTTTCGCGATGTTGGTTGAGGGATAAATATTGGCCAGGACACTGGGCAGAGCTCACCTGCTCTTCTTCGAAATAGTGGCCTTGGGATCTTTTACGTCCACCTGAGAGAGCAGACCGGGCCTCGTTTAACGTCTCATCCGAAAGACGGCACCTCCGACAGTGCGGCCTTCCCTCAGCACTGCACTGGAAGTGTCAGCCTGGATTATGTGCTCAAGTCCCTGGAGTGGGACTTGAACCCATGACCTTCTGACTCGGGCAAGTGTGCTACCCACTGATCACACCCTGCTTCTGAATATGAAGAGAATAAAACAAATGCTGGAAAGTTGAAACAAAAAGATAAAGTGGAGGAAATACAGAGCAAGTGAGTCAGCATCTAAAAAGAATGAGTTTATGGTTACTGACTGGGTTCCTGCCGTGTGTTTCCAGTGTCTGGATATGAACAGGGAGCAGTGGTGTCGAGTTCGAATAATCCTACTGCCTCGATGGTAAAGGTTGACATCTAGTGGAAAGGGGAGGCATTTCAGGTAATGCAGATATTCAGAAACTTTCTGATACAAAGCAAAGCTTTCTTGAAATCATAGAATCTTACAGCACAGAAGGAGGCCATTCGGCCCATCGTGCCTGTGCCGGCTCTTTGAAAGAACTCTCCAATTAGTCCCACTCTCCCCCCCGACCCCCACTGCTCTTTCCCCTGAGCCCTGCAACTTGTTTTCCTTTTCAGGTATTTATCCAACTCCCTTTTGAAATTTACTATTGAATCTGCCTCGCCCGCTCTTTCAGGAAGCGCATTCCAGATCATAAAAAAAAATCTCCTCATCTCCTCTCTGGTTATCTTGCCCATTGTCTTAAATCTCTGCCCTCTGGTTACCGACCCATCTGCCAGTGGAAACAGTTTCTCCTTATTTACTCCGTCAAAACCCCTTCATTTTTGAACACCTGTTCCAATTTTGATGGATTGGATCTTAAGGCTGGTGATTTGTTGGAGAAACTGCCCCAACATCACAAGCCTGCTGTGGGTCTTCTTCTCTCTTAGGCAGTCCCTCGGAACCGAGGATGACTTGCTTCCACACTAAAAATGAGTTCTCAG
Source organism: Squalus acanthias (assembly GCA_030390025.1). Taxonomy (NCBI): domain Eukaryota; kingdom Metazoa; phylum Chordata; class Chondrichthyes; order Squaliformes; family Squalidae; genus Squalus; species Squalus acanthias. The sequence continues at coordinate 259,390,503 of CM059425.1, forward strand.
GTGACTGATGAGTCCAATGCGGGACCTACAGTCTCTGTCACAGGTGGGGCAGACGGTGGTTGAAGGAGCAGGTGGGTGGGGTGCTTGGGTTGACGTGCGCTCTTTCCGCTGTTTGCACTTGGCTTCCGCTTGATCCCGGCGAAGAGACTCGAGGTGTTTGGCGCCTTCCCGGATGCTTCTCCTCCACTTTGTGCGGTCTTGGGCCAGGGATTCCCAGGTGTCGGTGGGGATGTTACACTTTTTCAAGGAGACGTTGAGGGTGTCCTTGAAGCGTTTCCTCTGCCCACCTGGGGCTCTCTTGCCATGTCGGAGCTCCGAGTAGAGCGCTTGTTTTGGGAGTCTCGTATCGGGCATGCAGACAATGTGACCCGTCCATCGGAGCTGATCGAGCGTGGTCAAAGCTTCGATGCTGGGGATGTTGGCCTGAGCGAGAACACTGACGTTTGTGCGCCTATCCTGCCAATGGATTTGCAGGATCTTGCGGAGGCAGCGTTGGTGGTACCTCTCCAGTGCTTTGAGGTGCCTGCTGTGCATGGTCCATGTCTGCTGTGGGCACGATTACACAGGCAGCATATGGTTAAAGGGATCAGCATTATTTCAAACAAACACTGCAAAGTATTCGTGTTAACGTTGGTAACAAGCTCGTTAGCTTGTTGTAAAATGGTAATTTATTTCGAGTTGCCTGTTTTTTATCCCGACAGTGTTTCAAAGCTGCCATTATAACAAAAAGGGAAAGTGTAAGCGTCTTGGGACGTTCTAATACATTAAAGGTGCTATATAAATGCAAGTTGTTGTTGTTGTTTTCTGATTTTGTTTCCATCCCCTGTTGAAAGTAATCTGCATTTTTCGTAAAATAAATTACAATTCTGGGCAGAGATCATCACACAGAAGGTAAGTGAATTAACAGATAACGAACATTTGGACCATGTGATCTCGCAGGATTTTAAACTGGGGTCCCCTGTTCCACACGGGTCTGCGGGGTCACCAGAGTTCAGGATTTTTTCCCTATTTGTAGCCTTGCTATTTCTGCCAAGCTAGCACTGTCGTTTCTTCGTGTAATGTCGGTGTCAGGCCGGGGCTCAGTGGGCAACACTCTCACATCTCTGAGTCTGAAGGTTTGTGTTTCAAGTCCCCACTCCAGAGACTTGAGCACAAAAATCTAGGCTGACACTCCCAGCGCAGTGCTGAGGGAGTGCCGCACTGTCGGAGGTGCCGTCTTTCGGATGAGACGTTAAACCCGAGGGCCCGTCTGCTCGCTCGGGTGGATGTACAAGATCCCACGGCACGATTTGAAAAAGAGCAGGGGAGTTATCCCCAGTGTCCTGGGCCAATCTTTATCCCTCAACCAACATCACTAAAACAGATTATCTGGTCATTGCTGTTTATGGGGGCTTGCTGTGCGCAAATTGGCTGCCGCGTTTCCAACAGGTCAAAGAAGTATTTTATTGACTGTAAAACGCTTTGGGATGTCCTGAGGTTATGAAAGGTGCTACATCATTGCAAGTTCCTTTAATCTTCGCCTTCTTCGGGAAGCGAGGGTAGGGCTCCCCAGGAGTATGTTAATATTTGCAGGAGGGGTCCCCACATACTAAGGTTTGAAAACCGCTGCTCTACAGGCATTCCCTCCCTGACGGTGCTGGTGTATAAAGACTTCAGTTACGCTGCAGTTTGCTGCCAGTATGTGGTATTCAGGCTGTGATTCAAAGGCACTTAATCACTGCTGGATTGTAATGAAATCAAACTTAGTGCAATCTGACATACTGGCAGGACTCTAGGAGGAAAATAAGTCAAGAGTTTTAAGCACAATTATGTTAACATAAGAACATAAGAACATAAGAAATAGGAGCAGGAGTAGGCCAATCGGCCCCTCGAGCCTGCTCCGCCATTCAATAAGATCATGGCTGATCTGATCCTAACCTCAAATCTAAAGAACACAAGAAGTAGGAGCAGGACCCGGCCACTCAGCCCCTGGGCCCGCTCCGCCACCCACAGGGCCCTGACCGATCCGAACTCAGCCTCATGTCCAATTTCCTGCCTGCTCCCCGTAACCCCTAATTCCCTTTACCTCTAGGAAACTGTCTATTTCTGTTTTAAATTTATTTAATGATGTAGCTTCCACAGCTTCCTGGGGCAGCAAATTCCACAGACCTACTACCCTCTGAGTGAAGAAGTTTCTCCTCATCTCAGTTTTGAAAGAGCAGCCCCTTATTCTAAGATTATGCCCCCTAGTTCTAGTTTCACCCATCCTTGGGAACATCCTTACCGCATCCACCCGATCAAGCCCCTTCACAATCTTATATGTTTCAATAAGATCGCCTCTCATTCTTCTGAACTCCAATGAGTAGAGTCCCAATCTAGTCAACCTCTCCTCATATGTCCACCCCCTCATCCCCGGGATTAACCGAGTGAACCTTCTTTGTACTGCCTCGAGAGCAAGTATGTCTTTTCTTAAGTATGGACACCAAAACTGTACGCAGTATTCCAGGTGCGGTCTCACCAATACCTTATATAACTGCAGCAATACCTCCCTGTTTTTATAATCTATCCCCCAAGCAATAAAAGCCAACATTCCGTTGGCCTTCTTGATCACCTGCTGCACCTGCATACTAACTTTTTGATTTTCTTGCACTAGGACCCCCAGATCCCTTTGTACTGCAGTACTTTCCAGTTTCTCGCCATTAAGATAATAACTTGCTCTCTGATTTTTCCTGCCAAAGTGCATAACCTCACATTTTCCAATATTGTATTGCATCTGCCAAATCTCCGCCCACTCACCCAGCCTGTCTATATCCCCTTGTAGGTTTTTTATGTCCTCCTCACTTTCTACTTTCCCTCCCATCTTTGTATCATCTGCAAGCTTTGATATGTTACACTCGGTCCCCTCCTCCAAATCGTTAATATAGATTGTAAAGAGTTGGGGACCCAGCACCGACCCCTGCGGAACACCACTGGCTACTGGTTGCCAGTCCGAGAATGAACCATTTATCCCAACTCTCTGCTTCCTGTTAGATAACCAATCCTCCACCCATGCCAGAATATTACCCCCAATCCAGTGATTTTTTATCTTGAGCAATAATCTTTTATGTGGCACCTTGTCGAATGCCTTCTGGAAGTCTAAATACACTACGTCCACTGGTTCCCCTTTATCCACCCTGTACGTTATGTCCTCAAAGAACTCAAGCAAATTTGTCAGACATGACTTCCCCTTCATAAAGCCATGCTGACTTTGTCCTATAAAATTATGTTTATCTAAATGTTCCGTTACTGTCTCCTTAATAATAGACTCCAAAATTTTACCCACCACAGATGTTAGGCTAACTGGTCTATAATTTCCAGCCTTCTGCCTACTACCCTTTTTAAATAAGGGTGTTACATTAGCAGTTTTCCAATCTGCCGGGACCTTTGCTGAGTCCAGGGAATTTTGGAAAATTATTACCAAAGCATCCACAATCCCTACTGCCACTTCCCTCAAGACCCTAGGATGTAAGCCATCAGGTCCAGGGGATTTATCCGCCTTGAGTCCCATTATTTTACTGAGTACCAATTCCTTAGTGATTTTAATCATATTGAGCTCCTCCCCCCCTAGAGCCCCCTGTTTGTCCAGTGTTGGGATATTCTTAGTGTCCTCTACCGTAAAGACTGAAACAAAATATTTGTTCAGCATTTTTGCCATCTCCATGTTTCCCACCATTAATTTCCCGGTCTTATCCTCTAAGGGACCTACGTTTGCCTTAGCCACCCTTTTTCTTTTTATATAACTATAGAAACTCTTGCTATCTGTTTTTATATTTTTTGCTAATTTATTTTCATAATCTATCTTCCCTTTCTTAATCAATCCTTTAGTTACTTTTTGCTGTCTTTTGAAGACTTCCCAATCTTCTATCCTCCCACTAAGTTTGGCTACCTTATATGTCCTTGTTTTTAGTCGGATACTATCGTTAATTTCTTTACTTAGCCACGGATGGCTGTCATTTCTTTTACACCCTTTTTTCCTCAGTGGAATATTTTTTTTTTGAAAGTTGTAAAATAACTCCTTAAATGAACACCACTGCTCATGTACCGTCTTACCCTTTAATCTATTTTCCCAGTCCACTTTATTCAATTCCGCTCTCATACCATCATAGTCTCCTTTATTCAAGCTCAGTACGCTTGTTTGAGAACCAACCTTCTCACCCTCTAATTGGATATGGAATTCAACCATGTTATGGTCACTCATTCCAAGGGGATCCTTAACTAGGACATTATTAATTAATCCTGACTCATTACACAGGACCAGGTCCAAGGTTGCTTGCCCCCTTGTAGGATCAGTTACATACTGCTCAAGAAATCCATCCCTAATACACTCAATAAACTCTTCCTCAAGGCTGCCCTGCCCAATTTGATTTGTCCAGTTAATATGATAGTTAAAATCCCCCATAATTATAGCTGTTCCCTTATTACATGCCCCAACTATTTCCTGATTAATACTTCTTCCAGCAGAGTTGCAACTATTAGGAGGCCTATATACTACTCCCACTAGTGTTTTTTTCCCCTTATTATTCCTTATCTCCACCCAAACTGTTTCATTATCCTGATCCTTTGACCCAATATCATTTCTCTGTATTACAGTGATTCCTTCCTTTATTAACATAGCCACCCCACCTCCCCTTCCTTCCTGCCTGTCCTTCCTGATTGTTAAATACCCAGGCATATTTAGTTCCCAGTCGTTGTCACCCTGCAGCCATGTTTCTGTAATGGCCACAAGATCATACCCATACGTAGTTATTTGTGCCGTTAACTCGTCCATTTTGTTACGAATGCTACGTGCATTCAGTTAAAGAACTTTCAAATATGTTTTGTGACACTTAGTTCCTGCTTTTTCCTTTTTTAACACTTTACCTTTTACTCCATACCTTCTGTCCCTTCCTGACACGCTTTCCTCTGTCTCCCTGCTCAGGTGCCCAACCCCCTGCCACTTCAGTTTAAACCCTCCCCAACAGCACTAGCAAACACTCCCCCTAGGACAGCGGTCCCGGCCCTGCCCAGGTGCAGACCGTCCGGTTTGTACTGGTCCCACCTCCCCCAGAACCGGTTCCAATGTCCCAGGAATTTGAATCCCTCCCCCTTGCACCATTCCTCTAGCCACGTATTCATTTGAAATATCCTCCTATTTCTACTCTGACTAGCACGTGGCACTGGTAGCAATCCTGAGATTACTACCTTTGAGGTCCTATTTTTTAATTTACCTCCTAACTCCCTATATTCTGCTTTTAGGACCTCATCCCCTTTTTTACCTATATCGCTGGTGCCTATGTGCACCACGACAGCTGGCTGTTCGCCCTCCCCCTCCAAAATGTTCTGTAGCCACTCCGAGACAACCTTGACCCTTGCATCAGGGAGGCAACACACCATCCTGGAGTCTCGGTTGCGGCCTGCAGAAACGCCTATCTATTCCCCTTACAATTGAGTCCCCTATCACTATAGCTCTTCCACTCTTTTTCCTCCCAGCCTGTGCAGCAGAGCCACCCATGGTGCCAGGAAGTTGGCTGCTGCTGCCTTCCCCTGATAAGTCATCCCCCCCAACAGTATTCAAAGTGGTATATCTGTTTGAGAGGGGAATGTCCACAGGGGACCCCTGCACTACCTGCCTGCACCTCTTACTCTGCCTGGTGGTCACCCATTTACTTCCTGCCTGTACACCCTTTGCCTGCGGTGTGACCAACTCGCTAAACGTGCTATTCACGAGGTTCTCAGCATCGCGAATGCTCCAATATGCATCGGCTACCAAAATCGCAGGACGTCAAGTAACTGGCTTTAAAATACGCTGCATTATTTGTTTATGTTCTCCTTGAATGAGTATTGCAATAGTTCAAACCATTGCCCACATTGTAGTGGATTCTAACATATCGAGGTAATGAGCGTGTTGTGTGCGGATATATAACACATGTGAGGAGTCAAGAACAAATGTTTTTAGGTGCGACAGGGTTTGAGAGCGGGCAGGATAATTAGACCAGAGTGCACAGTTCCCATTTTAAAGTCAAGCAATTACTCCTTATTTGTATATATTCCCATTATAAATTCCACATGTATATGGAAACTTCCTATGTAAACTTGTCACGGTGTAATTACACCCTCCCACAAGTGGTGATGCTGTTACCTACTCTGGGGAGTGGGGGGGGGGGGGGGGAGACTGTTCATACAGTGTGACAGGTTGACATGGGCAGATTGCATTATGGATGTAGGAATAAATAATTGGTAAAATTGACCGGATCTGTGTGAAGATGTAAGATTTTTAATATATAGATATATAAAATGCTCTTCACAAAGCACTGGACTGGGATCCTGTGTGATTCTTCTGTAAAGTACTGACATAGCCACGGAAGTAAAGACAGCAACTTGTTGGGGAAAAATTTGCAGGGCTGTGGGGAAAGTGAAGAGAAGTGGGGACTAGTTGGAGAGCGCTTTCAAAGAGCCAGCACAGGCAAGATGGGCCGAATGGCCTTATTCTATGCTGTCTCATTCTACGATTCTAGGATTCTAGGAACTCGCATTTACTTCGTGCCTTTAAAGGGAAGAACGTCCCAAAGCACTTTATAGATAGGTCCAAGGTAAATCGTACGTGGAGCGAGGCGGGGAGAGATTAAGATTAAGTGGGGTGCGGGAAAGGGCGACGAAAAGCTGAGTCAAAAAAGATGAAGAGAGGAGATGAAGACGGAGAGGTTTAAAGAGAAAATTCCAGTGGGATCCAGATGGCTGTGCTGCCAATGGTGGGGGTGGGGGGCCGGGGGGGGGGGGCTCACAAAGGGAGCCGGGAGGGGCAGTGGGCATGAATTTTATTTTTTATTCGTTCATGGGATGTGGGCTTTGTTGGCAAGGCCGACATTTATTGTCCATCCCTAATTGTCCTCGAGAAGGTGGTGGTGAGCCGTCTTCTTGAACCGCTGCAGTCCGTGTGGTGAAGGTACTCACACAGTGCTGACTTTTTCATAGCGGTTTGGTACAACTGAATGGTTCGCTCGGCCATTTCAGAGGGCAGTTAAGAGTCAACCACATTGCTGTGGGTCTGGAGTCACATATAGGCCAGACCGGTGTAAGGTTTTCAAAATTTGCAGATCCCCAAAACCTAAGGAAAAAGGACTTTGGAACTACCTCAGAGTAATAAAATGTATTTGGGCCTAACATAAGGAATTTAAGACCAAAAACCAAGTTTTGGCATTTTACACTTACAGAACCCATTAAAGACATGCATAAAGATTAAACAACAGATCGACAGGATGGAGCTATCCGGAAACCACTTCACACATTTACAAAACAGTTAAGACACTAGTAAAGTTGTTACTGTTAACGAGGTCTTACAATGACCGGGATTTGATTTGGTTTTGATAAGGCCACTTCAATTTAGTATAATTGAAGGCCCATCAAGCAGTTACAACAGTTACAAGTTCGAGTTCTCCAGTAAAACAGTTCAAGTTCAACAGAAGTCAGTTCTGCAGTTCAATCGAAAAGCCTGTTTTCAGCAAGAAGTCAGGGCTGGAGTTAGAGAGTTCAGGACAAGCAGGCAGAAGGCAGTTTCCACAGTTCTGCAAGAAGGCAGTTCCACAGCTCGGAAGAAGACAGTTTAAACAGAGGCAGAGTTACAGCAAGAAGTTCAACAAAGAAGGCCAACAGCTTCACAAGCAGACCGACACGCAAGAAGAAACCAGAGCGACTGCCTCAGTGACCATCGGACACCTCGCGGAAACAAGGGCCTTACGAAACCTTTTACTCAAAAGACTCTAAACCCTAACTCTAAACTGTCAAGGATTCGTTTGGTGAGCATTATCCCTGGTTCTCCAGAGTCCAACCTAGCTAGTGAAGTGGGATTGGGAGGGGTGAAGTATTCTTCTAAGGTTATTTCCCTCGCTTGTACCAATGTGTTCCCCAACCTGTGTTTAAGCATTAAGAGTGTTTTAAGTTTGTTACCTTTTTCTTTTAATAAAGTCAAAATTCTTTCATCAAAACCTGTTGTCTACTGCATCTTTGTTCACAACCCCTAAATAAGTCCAAGGTCTAGAACCAGGGGCGTGGGAGCGATTCGAACCGCTCACTGAGTCAGAGGTGAAACTGACCCCACACTCCACCCCCTACACTGGGTGAGGACGGCAGATTTCCTTCCCTAAAGGACATTAGTGAACCATATGGGTTTTTCCAACAATCCGATAGTTTCACGGTCACTATTACTATTACTGAGACTAGCTTTTTAATTCCAGATTTATTTAATTAACTGAATTTAAATTCCCCAGCTGCCGTGGTGGGATTTGAATTCACGTCTCCGGATCATTAGTCCAGTAGCATAACCACTACGCTACCGTACCCCTTAAATGCACAAGGGGCTAGAGACAGAGGAACGAGGGAAGGGATACAGGGCTGAGCAAGAAACAGTTGTTATTTGTGGGCAGTGCCTCAAGATGTGTTCTGCTATTTCTGGCCCAATGCGATATCGTGATATCTCACTATTGCAGTCTTTCGGTCGAGTCATTCTTAGACACAATATTTTTGGACTGTGGGCTCTTTCTTTCCGTGTTGTGAACCTTGTGCCCAACAGGGAAAATAGAATCAAGGGATATGGGGATTGGGTGGGAAGGTGGAGTTGAGGTCGAAAATCAGCCATGAGTTTATTGAATGGCGGAGCAGGCTCGAGCGCCAAATAGCCGACTCCTGCTCCTAGTTCTTATGTTCTTATGTTTTCCATTTCAGTCACCCACTGCCAGCACCAACCACTCACAGACACCAGGTATTTCACTGCTTGTCATACTAGGGTCCCCAAGGCCATTATATTTCTGTGTGTGTTGCCTTACTGGCATATATTTTGACAGCTGAAAACTATCAAATAATTCCTGTAAGAAATACCACCATTTCCTTTGGATGCCTGATAATGGGCCAAAAATTCGGGTCTCCACGGGTGAGTACGCGCTGGGTACTCACCCGTAGACCCAACGAAAGTGACGGTTTCGCACATGCACTGCGCATGCGCTGGAAACCGGAACTTCCGTTCCCTTGAAAGAAGGGGTTCGGAGGTCAAACGCGTGCGCCGGAGAGGCAGAGCGCACGCATCGGACTTCCGTTTTTTTTTCAGGTTTCTGTGTGAGGGTAAGTCCCCAGCAGCTGCGCGGGGAAAAAGCAGGCGCAAGGCCTGCTTTTAACAAGGTAAGTGGGGAATTAACTAAAATTAAAACATTTTTTCCACAGGTTTATTATTTTTAAATACTTTAAAGAAAGGTAAGTTTATTTTTAGCCCCGTTAAAAACTGTTATTCATTTTTTCAAAAATTTAAATTATTGTTTAAAATAGTTATTTTGTGTAATTTATAGTTATTTTTAAAATGTGATGTTTTTTTTTTATTTATTTGAAGTTTGGGGAAAAATTCAGTTGGTTGCGCCTCCCGTTAGCGCCTTAAGAGGGCGCTAATGGGGCGCAAAGCAACTAGCGCCCGGGCGCGGCGATGTTTGTGCCGCTCGCGAAATTAACTAGACATTTTGCGGCGGCGCTAAACACTACCGCCACGATCTCCTGTGCCGGCAGATCGTGACGTCAGTCGAGTGCGCAACGTCCCGGTAGCGCCCCGGAGCGGATATTGAGTGGCGCCCCCTGCCGTACCGTCTGCCGCTAGCAACGACAGGTTGAGGGGAGCGTTTTGCAGTCAGGAAGGGACTGGGGGAGCGCTATTTAAAGGCGACCGCTTCCTGCCTTTTTTTGTTGGCGACATTTTTGAACCACGCATTCTGAGAGAGAGAGAGACAGACTTCTGGAGTGATTCAACGCTGTGTGAAGGAGTTTTGGGTACTGAGCAGCACTTTGCAGGTTCATTTTGATTTGCTCTTGCTTGTAACGATTTAGAAGAGACTGTGGGGGTTGCACTCTGAGCTCTTTCCCTGGTACTCTCCATTGTTCTTTCCAGCAGATTTGATGTACAGGTCTCTCCAGGCCGAGATTCAAGGCTTCAATGAGCAGGATGTGGATGGAAAGCAAGATCAACCCTCCCCTTTAAGAACTGGCGGGGCCATTGTGTCTGTGTTCCATTGCTGATTGACATCACATGAGCTTCGCCAGTGCTCTGAGTTAGCGCCTCGCTCCTCGGCCTTTGCGCCTTAAGACAGATGTGTAGCGCCTGATTTAGCGCTCCAATCACCTCCAAGTGCGATAAAAGCCAAGTTTGCAGTCGGAGGCGATAATTAGCGCCAGACGCTAATCTTTGCGCCCGGCCGATAATTGCGCCCCAAACGGGGCGGTACTGAATTTTTCCCCCTTAGTGAGGTTTTGGGGCCGATCTCTATTCATAGATTTGACAGGTCTTCCTGTCAAATCTATGAATGGAGTTTCCCTGCTCTGATTGGCTCTCCATGACCCACGTGATCCCAGGGGACGCTTCAAACTAACTGCGCCCCTGGGATACGCGTGCACTGCACACCGACAGCTGGAGGAGGCCCAGGATCGGAATTCCTCGCGGGCCCAGAGCACACCGGCAGGCGCGCTAGGTAAGTGCAGGTTGGGGGCTTGCACCTGCAGGAAGCCTCCGACCCGAATTTCTGGCCCATTGTCTTTTAGAAGTAAGGACATGAGCTTCCCAGGAGTGTGTCAATATTCACAGGGGGTTCCCAGGAATGTGTCAATATTTGCAGGGGGTTCCCAGGAATGTGCCAATATTCACAGGGGGATCCCAGGAATGTGTCAATATTCGCAGGGGCTTCCCAGGATTGTGCCAATATTCACAGGGGTTCCCAGGAATGTGTAAATATTCACAGGGGGTTCCCAGGACTTTGTCAATATTGACAGGGTGTTCCCAGGAGTGTATCAATATTCACAGGGGGTTCCCTGGAGTGTGTCAATATTGACAGGGGGTTCCCAGGAGTGTGTCAATATTCACAGGGTGTGCCCAAGAGTGTACCAATATTCACAGGGGGTTCCCAGGAGTGTGTCAATATTCACAAGGTGTTCCCAGGAGAGTGTCAATATTAACAGGGTGTTCCCAGGAGTGTGTCAATATTGACAGGGTGTTCCCAGGAGTGCGTCAATATTCACAGGGTGTTCCCAGGAGTGTACCAATATTCACAGGGTGTTCCCAGAGTGTGTCAATATTCACAGGGGGTTCCCAGGAGTATTTCAATATTCACTGGGGGTTCGCTGGAGTGTGCCAATATTCGCAGGGGTTCGCAGGAGTGTGTCAACATTCACAGAGGGTTCCCAGGAGTGTGTCAATATTCACAGAAGGTTCCCAGGAATGTGTCAATATTCCCAGGGGATTCCCAGGAATGTGTCAATATTCGCAGGGGCTTCCCAGGAGTTTGTCAATATTCACAGTGGGTTCCCAAGAATGTGTCAATATTCACAGGGGGTTCCAAGGAATGTGTCAATATTCATAGGGGCTTCCCAGGAAAGTGTCAATATTCCCAGGGGGTTCCCAGGAGTGTGTCAATATTCATAGGGTGTTCCCAGGAGTGTGCCAATATTCACAGGGCGTACCCAGGAATGTGCCAATATTGACAGGGTGTTTCCCAGGAGCGTGTCAATATTGACAGGGTGTTCCCAGGAGTGTACCAATATTCAAAGGGTGTTCCCAGGAGTATTTCAATATTCAGTGGGGGTTCCCTGGAGTGTGCCAATATTCGCATGGGTTCGCAGCAGTGTGCCAATATGCATAGGGTGTTCCAAGGATTGTGTCAATATTCACAGGGTGTTCCCAGGTGTGTGCCAATATTGACAGTGGGTTCCCAGGAATGTGTCAATATTCATAGGGTGTTCCCTGGAGTGTGTCAATATTGACAGGGTGTTCCCAGGAGTGTGTCAATATTCAGAGAGTGTTCCCAGGAGTGTACCAATATTCACAGGGTGTTCCCAGAGTGTATCAATATTGACAGGGTGTTCCCAGGAGTATTTCAATATTCAGTGGGGGTTCCCTGGAGTGTGCCAATATTCGCAGGGGTTCGCAGGAGTGTGCCAATATGCATAGGGTGTTCCAAGGATTGTGTCAATATTCACAGGGTGTTCCCAGGTGTGTGCCAATATTGACAGTGGGTTCCCAGGAATGTGTCAATATTCATAGGGTGTTCCCTGGAGTGTGTCAATATTGACAGGGTGTTCCCAGGAGTGTGTCAATATTCAGAGAGTGTTCCCAGGAGTGTACCAATATTCACAGGGGGTTCCCAGTGTGTATCAATATTGACAGGGTGTTCCCAGGAGTATTTCAATATTCACAGGGGGTTCCCTGGAGTGTGCCAATATTCGCAGGGGATTCCCAGGAATGTGTCAATATTCGCAGGGGGTTCCCAGCAATGTGCCAATATTCACAGGGGGATCCCAGGAATGTGTCAATATTCGCAGGGGCTTCCCAGGATTGTACCAATATTCACAGGGGTTCCCAGGAATGTGTAAATATTCACAGGGGGTTCCCAGGACTTTGTCAATATTGACAGGGTGTTCCCAGGAGTGTATCAATATTCACAGGGGGTTCCCTGGAGTGTGTCAATATAAGAACATAAGAACATAAGAAATAGGAGCAGGAGTAGGCCAATCGGCCCCTCGAGCCTGCTCCGCCATTCAATAAGATCATGGCTGATCTGATCCTAACTTCAAATCTAAAGAACACAAGAAGTCGGAGCAGGACCCGGCCACTCAGCCCCTTGGCCCGCTCCGCCACCCACAGGGCCTTGACCGATCCGAACTCAGCCTCATGTCCAATTTTCTGCCCGCTCCCCGTAACCCCTAATTCCCTTTACTTCTAGGAAACTATCTATTTCTGTTTTAAATTTATTTAATGATGTAGCTTGCACAGCTTCCTGGGGCAGCAAATTCCACAGACCTACTACCCTCTGAGTGAAGAAGTTTCTCCTCATCTCAGTTTTGAAAGAGCAGCCCCTTATTCTAAGATTATGCCCCCTAGTTCTAGTTTCACCCATCCATATTGACAGGGGGTTCCCAGGAGTGTGTCAATATTCATAGGGTGTTCCCAGGAGTGTGTCAATATTGACAGGGGGTTCCCAGGAGTGTACCAATATTCACAGGGGCTTCCCAGGTGTGTGCCAATATTCACAGAGGGTTCCCTGGAGTGTGTCAATCTTGACAGTGTGTTCCCAGGAGTGTGTCAATATTCACAGGGGGTTCCCAGGTGTGTGCCAATACTCACAGAGGGTTCCCAGGAATGTGTCAATATTGACAGTGTGTTCCCAGGAGTGTGTCAATATTCACGGGGGTTCCCAGGAGTGTGTCAATATTCACAGGGTGTTCCCAGGAGCGTGTCAATATTAACAGGGTGTTCCCAGGAGTGTGTCAATATTCACAGGGGGTTCCCAGGAGTGTACCAATATTCACAGGGTGTTCCCAGAGTGTGTCAATATTCACAGGGGGTACCCAGGAGTATTTCAATATTCACTGGGGGTTCCCTGGAGTGTGTCAATATTCACAGAAGGTTCCCAGGAATGCGTCCATATTCCCAGGGGATTCCCAGGAATGTGCCAATATTCGCAGGGGTTTCCCAGGAGTTTGTCAATATTCACAGTGGGTTCCCAAGAATGTGTCAATATTCACAGGGGGTTCCAAGGAGTGTGCCAATATTCACATTGAGTGCCCAGGAATGTGCCAATATTGACAGGGTGTTTCCCAAGAATGTATCAATATTCACAGGGTGTTCCCAGGAGAGTGTCAATATTAACAGGGTGTTCCCAGGAGTGTGTCAATATTGACAGGGTGTTCCCAGGAGTGTGTCAATATTCACAGGGTGTTCCCAGGAGTGTGTCAATATTCACAGGGGGTTCCCAGGAGTATTTCAATATTCACAGGGTGTTCCCAAGAGTGTGTCAATATTCACAGGTATTCCCAGGAGTGTGTCAATATTCACAGGGTGTTCCCAGGAGTGTACCAATATTCACAGGGTGTTCCCAGAGTGTGTCAATATTCACTGGGGGTTCCCTGGAGTGTGCCAATATTCGCAGGGGATTCCCAGGAATGTGTCAATATTTGCAGGGGCTTCCCAGGATTGTACCAATATTCGCAGGGGTTCCCAGGAATGTGTAAATATTCACAGGGGGTTCCCAGGACTTTGTCAATATTGACAGGGTGTTCCCAGGAGTGTATCAATATTCACAGGGGGTTCCCTGGAGTGTGTCAATATAAGAACATAAGAACATAAGAAATAGGAGCAGGAGTAGGCCAATCGGCCCCTCGAGCCTGCTCCGCCATTCAATAAGATCATGGCTGATCTGATCCTAACTTCAAATCTAAAGAACACAAGAAGTCGGAGCAGGACCCGGCCACTCAGCCCCTGGGCCCGCTCCGCCACCCACAGGGCCTTGACCGATCCGAACTCAGCCTCATGTCCAATTTTCTGCCCGCTCCCCGTAACCCCTAAATCCCTTTACTTCTAGGAAACTGTCTATTTCTGTTTTAAATTTATTTAATGATGTAGCTTGCACAGCTTCCTGGGGCAGCAAATTCCACAGACCTGCTACCCTCTGAGTGAAGAAGTTTCTCCTCATCTCAGTTTTGAAAGAGCAGCCCCTTATTCTAAGATTATGCCCCCTAGTTCTAGTTTCACCCATCCATATTGACAGGGGGTTCCCAGGAGTGTGTCAATATTTACAGGGTGTTCCCAGGAGTGTGTCAATATTCATAGGGTGTTCCCAGGAGTGTGTCAATATTGACAGGGGGTTCCCAGGAGTGTACCAATATTCACAGGGGCTTCCCAGGTGTGTGCCAATATTCACAGAGGGTTCCCTGGAGTGTGTCAATCTTGACAGTGTGTTCCCAGGAGTGTGTCAATATTCACAGGGGGTTCCCAGGTGTGTGCCAATACTCACAGAGGGTTCCCAGGAATGTGTCAATATTGACAGTGTGTTCCCAGGAGTGTGTCAATATTCACGGGGGTTCCCAGGAGTGTGTCAATATTCACAGGGTGTTCCCAGGAGCGTGTCAATATTAACAGGGTGTTCCCAGGAGTGTGTCAATATTCACAGGGGGTTCCCAGGAGTGTACCAATATTCACAGGGTGTTCCCAGAGTGTGTCAATATTCACAGGGGGTACCCAGGAGTATTTCAATATTCACTGGGCGTTCCCTGGAGTGTGTCAATATTCACAGAAGGTTCCCAGGAATGCGTCCATATTCCCAGGGGATTCCCAGGAATGTGTCAATATTCGCAGGGGTTTCCCAGGAGTTTGTCAATATTCACAGTGGGTTCCCAAGAATGTGTCAATATTCACAGGGGGTTCCAAGGAGTGTGCCAATATTCACATTGAGGGCCCAGGAATGTGCCAATATTCGCAGGGGATTCCCAGGAATGTGTCAATATTCCCAGGGGGTTCCCAGGAGTGTGTCAATAGTCACAGGGTGTTCCCAGGAGTGTACCAATATTCACAGGGGGTTCCCAGGAGTATTTCAATATTCACTGGGGGTTCCCTGGAGTGTGCCAATATTCGCAGGGGTTCGCAGGAGTGTGCCAATATTCGCAGGGTGTTCCCAGGAGTGTGTCAATATTCACAGAAGGTTCCCAGGAATGCGTCCATATTCCCAGGGGATTCCCAGGAGTGTGTCAATATTGACAGGGTGTTCCCAGGAGTGTGTCAATATTCACAGGGTGTTCCCAGTAGCGTGTCAATATTCACAGGTTGTTCCCAGAGTGTGTCAATATTCACAGGGTGTTCCCAGAGTGTGTCAATGTTCTGTACCTGTACCTGAATAAGGAGCAGAGCTCCGAAAGCTCGTAATTTCAAATAAAACTGTTGGACTATAACCTGGTGTTGTGCGACTTCTCATTTTTGTGTCAATATTGACAGTGTGTTCCCAGGAGTGTGTCAATATTCCCAGGGGGTTCCCAGGAGTGTTTCAATATTCACAGGGGGTACCCAGGAATGTGCCAATATTGACAGGGTGTTTCCCAAGAATGTATCAATATTCACAGGGTGTTCCCAGGAGAGTGTCAATATTAACAGGGTGTTCCCAGGAGTGTGTCAATATTGACAGGGTGTTCCCAGGAGTGTGTCAATATTCACAGGGTGTTCCCAGGAGTGTGTCAATATTCACAGGGGGTTCCCAGGAGTATTTCAATATTCACAGGGTGTTCCCAAGAGTGTGTCAATATTCACAGGGTGTTCCCAGGAGTGTACCAATATTCACAGGGTGTTCCCAGAGTGTGTCAATATTCACTGGGGGTTCCCTGGAGTGTGCCAATATTCGCAGGGGATTCCCAGGAATGTGTCAATATTTGCAGGGGCTTCCCAGGATTGTACCAATATTCGCAGGGGTTCCCAGGAATGTGTAAATATTCACAGGGGGTTCCCAGGACTTTGTCAATATTGACAGGGTGTTCCCAGGAGTGTATCAATATTCACAGGGGGTTCCCTGGAGTGTGTCAATATAAGAACATAAGAACATAAGAAATAGGAGCAGGAGTAGGCCAATCGGCCCCTCGAGCCTGCTCCGCCATTCAATAAGATCATGGCTGATCTGATCCTAACTTCAAATCTAAAGAACACAAGAAGTCGGAGCAGGACCCGGCCACTCAGCCCCTGGGCCCGCTCCGCCACCCACAGGGCCTTGACCGATCCGAACTCAGCCTCATGTCCAATTTTCTGCCCGCTCCCCGTAACCCCTAAATCCCTTTACTTCTAGGAAACTGTCTATTTCTGTTTTAAATTTATTTAATGATGTAGCTTGCACAGCTTCCTGGGGCAGCAAATTCCACAGACCTGCTACCCTCTGAGTGAAGAAGTTTCTCCTCATCTCAGTTTTGAAAGAGCAGCCCCTTATTCTAAGATTATGCCCCCTAGTTCTAGTTTCACCCATCCATATTGACAGGGGATTCCCAGGAGTGTGTCAATATTTACAGGGTGTTCCCAGGAGTGTGTCAATATTCATAGGGTGTTCCCAGGAGTGTGTCAATATTGACAGGGGGTTCCCAGGAGTGTACCAATATTCACAGGGGCTTCCCAGGTGTGTGCCAATATTCACAGAGGGTTCCCTGGAGTGTGTCAATCTTGACAGTGTGTTCCCAGGAGTGTGTCAATATTCACAGGGGGTTCCCAGGTGTGTGCCAATACTCACAGAGGGTTCCCAGGAATGTGTCAATATTGACAGTGTGTTCCCAGGAGTGTGTCAATATTCACGGGGGTTCCCAGGAGTGTGTCAATATTCACAGGGTGTTCCCAGGAGCGTGTCAATATTAACAGGGTGTTCCCAGGAGTGTGTCAATATTCACAGGGGGTTCCCAGGAGTGTACCAATATTCACAGGGTGTTCCCAGAGTGTGTCAATATTCACAGGGGGTACCCAGGAGTATTTCAATATTCACTGGGCGTTCCCTGGAGTGTGTCAATATTCACAGAAGGTTCCCAGGAATGCGTCAATATTCGCAGGGGTTTCCCAGGAGTTTGTCAATATTCACAGTGGGTTCCCAAGAATGTGTCAATATTCACAGGGGGTTCCAAGGAGTGTGCCAATATTCACATTGAGTGCCCAGGAATGTGCCAATATTCGCAGGGGATTCCCAGGAATGTGTCAATATTCCCAGGGGGTTCCCAGGAGTGTGTCAATAGTCACAGGGTGTTCCCAGGAGTGTACCAATATTCACAGGGGGTTCCCAGGAGTATTTCAATATTCACTGGGGGTTCCCTGGAGTGTGCCAATATTCGCAGGGGTTCGCAGGAGTGTGCCAATATTCGCAGGGTGTTCCCAGGAGTGTGTCAATATTCACAGAAGGTTCCCAGGAATGCGTCCATATTCCCAGGGGATTCCCAGGAGTGTGTCAATATTGACAGGGTGTTCCCAGGAGTGTGTCAATATTCACAGGGTGTTCCCAGTAGCGTGTCAATATTCACAGGTTGTTCCCAGAGTGTGTCAATATTCACAGGGGGTTCCCAGAGTGTGTCAATGTTCTGTACCTGTACCTGAATAAGGAGCAGAGCTCCGAAAGCTCGTAATTTCAAATAAAACTGTTGGACTATAACCTGGTGTTGTGCGACTTCTCATTTTTGTGTCAATATTGACAGTGTGTTCCCAGGAGTGTGTCAATATTCCCAGGGGGTTCCCAGGAGTGTTTCAATATTCACAGGGGGTACCCAGGAATGTGCCAATATTGACAGGGTGTTTCCCAAGAATGTATCAATATTCACAGGGTGTTCCCAGGAGAGTGTCAATATTGACAGGGTGTTCCCAGGAGTGTGTCAATATTGACAGGGTGTTCCCAGGAGTGTGTCAATATTCACAGGGTGTTCCCAGGAGTGTGTCAATATTCACAGGGGGTTCCCAGGAGTATTTCAATATTCACAGGGTGTTCCCAAGAGTGTGTCAATATTCACAGGGGGTTCCCAGGAGTGTGTCAATATTCACAGGGTGTTCCCAGGAGTGTACCAATATTCACAGGGTGTTCCCAGAGTGTGTCAATATTCACTGGGGGTTCCCTGGAGTGTGCCAATATTCGACGGGGTTCGCAGGAGTGTGCCAATATTCATAGGGTGTTCCCAGGAGTGTGTCAATATTCACAGGGTGTTCCCAGGAGTGTACCAATATTCACAGAGGGTTCCCAGGTGTGTGCCAATATTCACAGAGTGTTCCCAGGAGTGTGTCAATATTGACAGTGTGTTTCCAGGACTGTGTCAATATTCCCAGGGGGTTCCCAGGAGTGTGCCAATATTCACAGAGGGTGCCCAGGAGTGTGTCAATATTGACAGTGTGTTCCCAGGAGTGTATCAATATTCACAGGGGGTTCCCAGGAGTGTGTCAATATTGACAGTGTGTTTCCAGGAGTGTGTAATATTCACAGGGGGTTCCCAGGTGTGTGCCAATATTCACAGAGGGTTCCCAGGAGTGTGTCAATATTGACAGTGTGTTCGCAGGAGTGTGTCAATATTCACAGGGGGTACCCAGGAATGTCCCAATATTCACAGGGTGTTCCCAGGAGAGTGTCAATATTAACAGGGTGTTCCCAGGAATGTGTCAATATTGACAGGGTGTTCCCAGGAGCGTGTCAATATTCACAGGGTGTTCACAGAGTGTGTCAATATTCACAGGGGGTTCCCAGAGTGTGCCAATATTTGCAGGGGTTTGCAGGAGTGTGTCAATATTCACAGAAGGTTCCCAGGACTGTGTCAATATTCCCAGGGGATTCCCAGGAATGTGTCAATATTTGCATGGGCTTCCCAGGAAGTTGTCAATATTCACAGTGGGTTCCCAAGAATGTGTCAATATTTACAGGGGGTTCCAAGGAGTGTGCCGATATTCACATTGAGTGCCCAGGAATGTGCCAAAAACCACAGTGGGTTCCCAGGAATGTGCCAATATTTGCCGGGGTTCGCAGGAGTATGTCAATATTCATAGGGTGTTCCCAGGAGTGTGTCAATATTCACAGGGTGTTCCCAGGAGTGTACCAATATTCACAGGGGGTTCCCAGGTGTGTGCCAATATTCACAGAGTGTTCCCAGGAGTGTGTCAATATTGACAGTGTGTTTCCAGGACTGTGTCAATATTCCCAGGGGGTTCCCAGGAGTGTGCCAATATTCACAGAGGGTTCCCAGGAGTGTGTCAATATTGACAGTGTGTTCACAGGAGTGTATCAATATTCACAGGGGGTTCCCAGGAGTGTGTCAATATTGACAGTGTATTCACAGGAGTGTGTCAATATTCACAGGGGGTTCCCAGGAGTGTGTCAATATTCACAGCGGGTTCCCAGGAGTGTGTCAATATTCACAGCGGGTTCCCAGGAGTGTGTCAATATTCACAGGGGGTACCCAGGAATGTCCCAATATTCACAGGGTGTTCCCAGGAGAGTGTCAATATTAACAGGGTGTTCCCAGGAGTGTGTCAATATTGACAGGATGTTCCCAGGAGTGTGTCAATATTCACAGGGTGTTCCCAGGAGCGTGTCAATATTCACAGGGTGTTCACAGGGTGTGTCAATATTCACAGGGGGTTCCCAGGAGTATTTCAATATTCACTGGGGGTTCCCTGGAGTGTGCCAATATTCGCAGGGGTTCGCAGGAGTGTGTCAATATTCACAGAGGGTACCCAGGAATGTGCCAATATTCACAGGGTGTTCCCAGGAGTGTGTCAATATTCACAGGGGGTTCCCAGGAGTGTGTCAATGTTCACAGCGGGTTCCCAGGAGTGTGTCAATATTCACAGGGTGTTCACAGGGTGTGTCAATATTCACAGGGGGTTCCCAGGAGTATTTCAATATTCACAGGGTGTTCCCTGGAGTGCGCCAATATTCACATTGAGTGCCCAGGAATGTGTCAATATTCCATGGGGATTCCCCGGAATGTGTCAATATTTGCAGGGGCTTCCCAGGAATTTGTCAATATTCACAGTGGGTGCCCAAGAATGTGTCAATATTTACAGGGGGTTCCAAGGAGTGTGCCAATATTCACATTGAGTGCCCAGGAATGTGTCAATATTCGCAGGGGTTTCCCAGGAATGTGTCAATATTCATAGGGGCTTCCAAGGAAAGTATCAATATTCCCAGGGGGTTCCCAGGAGTGTGTCAATATTCATAGGGGCTTCCAAGGAAAGTATCAATATTCATAGGGTGTTCCCAGGAGTGTGTCAATATTCACAGGGTGTTCCCAGGAGTGTACCAATATTCACAGGGGGTTCCCAAGTGTGTGCCAATATTCACAGAGGGTTCCCAGGAGTGTGTCAATATTGACAGTGTGTTCCCAGGAGTGGACCAATATTCACAGGGTGTTCCCAGAGTGTGTCAATATTCACAGGGGGTTCCCAGGAGTATTTCAATATTCACTGGGGGTTCCCTGGAGTGTGCCAATAGTCGCAGGGGTTCGCAGGAGTATGCCAATATTCATAGGGTGTTCCCAGGAGTGTGTCAATATTCGCAGTGGGTTCCCAGGAATGTGTCAATATTCACAGGGGGTTCCCAGGAGTGTGTCAATATTCACAGGGTGTTCCCAGGAGAGTGTCAATATTGACAGGGTGTTCCCAGGAGTGTGCCAATATTCACAGGGTGTTCCCAGGAGTGTACCAATATTCACAGGGTGTTCCCAGAGTGTGTCAATATTCACAGTGGATTCCCAGGAGTATTTCAATATTCACAGGGGGTTCCCTGGAGTGTGCCAATAATCGCAGGGGGTTCCCAGGAATGTGTCAATATTCGCAGGGGGTTCCCAGGACTTTGTCAATATTGACAGGGTGTTCCCAGGAGTGTATCAATATTCACAGGGGGTTCCCTGGAGTGTGTCAATATAAGAACATAAGAACAGAAGAAATAGGAGCAGGAGTAGGCCAATCGGCTCCTCAAGCCTGCTCCGCCATTCAATAAGATCATGGCTGATCTGATCCTAACCTCAAATCTAAAGAACACAAGAAGTAGGAGCAGGATCCGGTCACTCAGCCCCTGGGCCCGCTCCGCCACCCACAGGGCCTTGACCGATCCGAACTCAGCCTCATGTCCAATTTCCTGCCCGCTCCCCGTAACCCCTAATTCCCTTTACTTCTAGGAAACTGTCTATTTCTGTTTTAAATTTATTTAATGATGTAGCTTCCATAGCTTCCTGGGGCAGCAAATTCCACAGACCTACTACCCTCTGAGTGAAGAAGTTTCTCCTCATCTCAGTTTTGAAAGAGCAGCCCCTTATTCTAAGATTATGCCCCCTAGTTCTAGTTTCACCCATCCTTATTGACAGGGGGTTCCCAGGAGTGTGTCAATATTCACAGGGTGTTCCCAGGAGTGTACCAATATTCACAGGGTGTTCCCAGAGTGTGTCAATATTCACAGGGGGTTCCCAGGAGTATTTCAATATTCACTGGGTGTTCCCTGGTGTGTACCAATATTCGCAGGGGTTCACAGGAGTGTGCCAATATTCATAGGGTGTTCCCAGGAGAGTGTCAATATTCCCAGGGTATTCCCAGGTGTGTGCCAATATTCACAGAGGACTCCCAGGAGTGTGTCAATATTGACAGTGTGTTCCCAGGAGTGTGTCAATATTCACGGGGGTTCCCAGGAGCGTGTCAATATTGACAGGGTGTTCCCAGGAATGTGTCAATATTCACAGGGTGTTCCCAGGAGAGTGTCAATATTAACAGTGTGTTACCAGGAGTGTGTCAATATTGACAGGGTGTTCCCAGGAATGTGTCAATATTCACAGGGTGTTCCCAGGAGAGTGTCAATATTAACAGTGTGTTACCAGGAGTGTGTCAATATTGACAGGGTGTTCCCAGGAGTGTACCAATATTCACAGGGTGTTCCCAGGATGGTGTCAATATTGACAGGGTGTTCCCAGGAGTGTGTCAATATTCACAGGGTGTTCCCAGGAGTGTACCAATATTCACAGGGTGTTCCCAGAGTGTGTCAATATTCACAGGGGGTTCCCAGGAGTATTTCAATATTCACTGGGTGTTCCTTGGAGTGTACCAATATTCGCAGGGGTTAGCAGGAGTGTGCCAATATTCATAGGGTGTTCCCAGGAGTGTGCCAATATTCATAGGGTGTTCCCAGGAGAGTGTCAATATTCACAGGGTGTTCCCAGGTGTGTGCCAATATTCACAGAGGACTCCCAGGAGTGTGTCAATATTGACAGTGTGTTCCCAGGAGTGTGTCAATATTCACAGGGGGTTCCCAGGAGTGTGTCAATATTCACAGGGGGTACCCAGGAATGTGCCAATATTGACAGGGTGTTTCCCAGGAATGTGTCAATATTAACAGGGTGTTCCCAGGAGTGTGTCAATATTCACTGAGGTTCCCAGGAGTGTGTCAATATTCCCAGGGTGTTCCCAGGTGTGTGCCAATATTCACAGAGGGTTCCCAGGAGTGTGTCAATGTTGACAGTGTGTTCCCAGGAGTGTGCCAATATTCACGGGGGTTCCCAGGAGTGTGTCAATATTCACAGAGTGTTCCCACGAGTGTGTCAATATTCACAGGGTGTTCCCAGGAGCGTGTCAATATTGACAGGGTGTTCCCAGGAATGTGTCAATATTCACAGGGTGTTCCCAGGAGTGTACCAATATTCACAGGGTGTTCCCAGGATGGTGTCAATATTGACAGGGTGTTCCCAGGAGTGTGTCAATATTCACAGGGTGTTCCCAGGAGTGTACCAATATTCACAGGGTGTTCCCAGAGTGTGTCAATATTCACAGGGGGTTCCCAGGAGTATTTCAATATTCACTGGGTGTTCCCTGGTGTGTACCAATATTCGCAGGGGTTCACAGGAGTGTGCCAATATTCATAGGGTGTTCCCAGGAGAGTGTCAATATTCACAGGGTATTCCCAGGTGTGTGCCAATATTCACAGAGGACTCCCAGGAGTGTGTCAATATTGACAGTGTGTTCCCAGGAGTGTGTCAATATTCACAGGGGGTTCCCAGGAGTGTGTCAATATTCACAGGGGGTACCCAGGAATGTGCCAATATTGATAGCGTGTTTCCCAGGAATGTGTCAATATTCACAGGGTGTTCCCAGGAGAGTGTCAATATTAACAGGGTGTTCCCAGGAGTGTGTCAATATTCACAGGGGGTTCCCAGGAGTGTGTCAATATTCACAGGGTGTTCCCAGGAGCGTGTCAATATTGACAGGGTGTTCCCAGGAGTGTGTCAATATTCACAGGGTGTTCCCAGGAGTGTACCAATATTCACAGGGTGTTCCCAGAGTGTGTCAATATTCACAGTGGGTTCCCAGGAGTATTTCAATATTCACTGGGGGTTCCCTGGAGTGTGCCAATATTCACAGGGGTTCGCAGGAGTGTGTCAATATTCACAGGGTGTTCCCAGGAGTGTACCAATATTCACAGGGTGTTCCCAGAGTGTGTCAATATTCACAGAGGGTTCCCAGGAGTATTTCAATATTCACAGGGGGTTCCCTGGAGTGTGCCAATATTCGCAGGGGGTTCCCAAGAATGTGTCAATATTCGCAGGGGGTTCCCAGGACTTTGTCAATATTGACAGGGTGTTCCCAGGAGTGTATCAATATTCACAGGGGGTTCCCTGGAGTGTGTCAATATAAGAACATAAGAACATAAGAAATAGGAGCAGGAGTAGGCCAATCGGCCCCTCGAGCCTGCTCCGCCATTCAATAAGATCATGGCTGATCTGATCCTAACTTCAAATCTAAAGAACACAAGAAGTCGGAGCAGGACCCGGCCACTCAGCCCCTGGGCCCGCTCCGCCACCCACAGGGCCCTGACCGATCCGAACTCAGCCTCATGTCCAATTTCCTGCCCGCTCCCCGTAACCCCTAAATCCCTTTACTTCTAGGAAACTGTCTATTTCTGTTTTAAATTTATTTAATGATGTAGCTTGCACAGCTTCCTGGGGCAGCAAATTCCACAGACCTGCTACCCTCTGAGTGAAGAAGTTTCTCCTCATCTCAGTTTTGAAAGAGCAGCCCCTTATTCTAAAATTATGCCCCCTAGTTCTAGTTTCACCCATCCATATTGACAGGGGGTTCCCAGGAGTGTGTCAATATTGACAGGGTGTTCCCAGGTGTGTGCCAATATTCACAGAGGGTTCCCAGGAGTGTGTCAATATTGACAGTTTGTTCCCAGTAGTGTGTCAATATTCACGGGGGTTCCCAGGAGTGTGTCAATATTCACAGGGGGTTCCCAGGTGTGTGCCAATATTCACAGAGGGTTCCCAGGAGTGTGTCAATATTCACAGGGTGTTCCCAGGAGTGTACCAATATTCACAGGGTGTTCCCAGGAGTGTACCAATATTCACAGGGTGTTCCCAGAGTGTGTCAATATTCACAGGGTGTTCCCAGGAGTGTACCAATATTCACAGGGGGTTCCCAGGTGTGTGCCAATATTGACACGGGGTTCCCAGGAGTGTGTCAATATTCACAGGGGGTTCCCAGGTGTGTGCCAATATTCACAGAGGGTTCCCAGGAGTGTACCAATATTCACCGGGTGTTCCCAGAGTGTGTCAATATTCACAGGGGGTTCCCAGGAGTATTTCAATATTCACTGGGGGTTCCCTGGAGTGTGCCAATATTCGCAGGGGTACCCAGGAATGT
This sequence comes from Squalus acanthias, assembly GCA_030390025.1. NCBI lineage: Eukaryota > Metazoa > Chordata > Chondrichthyes > Squaliformes > Squalidae > Squalus > Squalus acanthias. Next base: position 259,415,458 of record CM059425.1, read on the forward strand.
GCCAATATTCACAGGGTGTTCCCAGGAGTGTGTCAATATTAACAGGAAGGTTCCCAGGAATGTGTCAATATTCCCAGGGGATTCCCAGGAATGTGTCAATATTCCCAGGGGCTTCCCAGGAGTTTGTCAATATTCACAGTGGATTCCCAAGAATGTGTCAATATTCACAGGGGTTTCCAAGGAGTGTGCCAATATTCACATTGAGTGCCCAGGAATGTGCCAATATTCGAAGTGGGTTCCCAGGAATGTGTCAATACTCACAGGGGCTTCCCAGGAAAGTGTCAATATTCACAGGGGGTTCCCAGGAGTGTGTCAATATTCACAGGCTGTTCCCAGGAGTGTACCAATATTCACAGGGAGTTCAAAGAGTGTGTCAATATTCACAGTGGGTTCCCAGGAGTATTTCAATATTCACTGGGGGTTCCCTGGAGTGTGCCAATATTCGCAGGGGTTCCCAGGAGACTGTCAATATTAACAGGGTGTTCCCAGGAGTGTGTCAATATTGACAGGGTGATCCCAGGTGTGTGTCAATATTCACAGGGTGTTCCCAGGAGTGTACCAATATTCACCGGGTGTTCCCAGAGTGTGTCAATATTCACAGGGGGTTCCCAGGAGTATTTCAATATTCACTGGGGGTTCCCTGGAGTGTGCCAATATTCGCAGTGGTTCCCAGGAGACTGTCAATATTAACAGGGTGTTCAAAGAGTGTGTCAATATTCACAGGGGGTTCCCAGGAGTGTGTCAATATTCACGGGGGTTCCCAGGAGTGTGTCAATATTCACAGGGTGTTCCCAGGAGTGTGTCAATATTGACAGGGTGATCCCAGGTGTGTGTCAATATTCACAGGGTGTTCCCAGGAGTGTACCAATATTCACCGGGTGTTCCCAGAGTGTGTCAATATTCACAGGGGGTTCCCAGGAGTATTTCAATATTCACTGGGGGTTCCCTGGAGTGTGCCAATATTCGCAGGGGTTCGCAGGAGTGGGCCAATATTCGCAGGGGTTTCCCAGGAGTGTGTCAATATTCACAGGGTGTTCCCAGGAGTGTACCAATATTCACAGGGTGTTCCCAGAATGTGTCAATATTCGCAGGGGCTTCCCAGAATTGTGCCAATATTCACAGGGTGTTCCCAGAAATGTGTAAATATTCACAGGGGGTTCCCAGGACTTTGTCAATATTGACAGGGTGTTCCCAGGAGTGTACCAATATTCACAGGGTGTTCCCAGAGTGTGTCAATATTCACAGTGGGTTCCCAGGAGTATTTCAATATTCACTGGGGGTTCCCTGGAGTGTGCCAATATTCGCAGTGGTTCGCAGGAGTGTGTCAATATTCACAGGGTGTTCCCAGGAGTGTACCAATATTCACAGGGTGTTCCCAGAGTGTGTCAATATTCACAGGGGGTTCCCAGGAGTGTGTCAATATTCACAGGGGGTTCCCTGGAGTGTGCCAATATTCGCAAGGTGTTCCCAGGAATGTGTGAATATTCGCAGGGTGTTCCCAGGACTGTGCCAATATTCACAGGGGGATCCCAGGAATGTGTCAATATCCGCAGGGGCTTCCCAGGATTGTGCCAATATTCACAGGGTGTTCCCAGGAGTGTGTCAATATTCATAGGGTGTTCACAGGAGTGTACCAATATTCACAGGGGGTTCCCAGGTGTGTGCCAATATTCACAGAGGGTTCCCAGGAGTGTGTCAATATTGACAGTGTGTTCTCAGGTGTGTGTCAATATTCACAGGGGGTTCCCAGGAGTGTGTCAATATTCACAGGGGGTACCCAGGGATGTGCCAATATTCATAGGGGGTTCCCAGGAGTGTGTCAATATTCACGGGGGTTCGCAGGAGTGTGTCAATATTCACAGGGGGTTCCCAGGAGCGTGTCAATATTGACAGGGTGTTCCCAGGAGTGTGTCAATATTCACAGGGTGTTCCCAGGAGTGTACCAATATTCACAGGGTGTTCACAGAGTGTGTCAATATTCACAGGGGGTTCCCAGGAGTATTTCAATATTCACTGGGGGTTCCCTGGAGTGTTCCAATATTCGCAGGGGTTCGCAGGAGTGTGCCAATATTCACAGGGGGTTCCCAGGAGTGTGTCAATATTCACAGAGGGTACCCAGGAATGTCCCAATATTCACAGGGTGTTCCCAGGAGTATTTCAATATTCACAGAAGGTTCCCAGGAATTTGTCAATATTCACGGAGGTTCCCAGGAGTGTGTCAATATTCACAGGGTGTTCCCAGGAGTGTGTCAATATTCACAGGGTGTTCCCAGGAGTGTACCAATATTCACAGGGTGTTCCCAGGAGTGTACCAATATTCACAGGGTGTTCCCAGAGTGTGTCAATATTCACAGGGGGTTCCCAGGAGTGTGTCAATATTCACAGGGTGTTCCCAGGAGTGTGCCAATATTCACAGGGGATTCCCAGGAGTGTGTCAATATTCACAGTGGGTACCCAGGAGTCTGTCAATATTCACAGAAGGTTCCCAGGAATGTGTCAATATTCACGGAGGTTCCCAGGAGTGTGTCAATATTCACAGGTTGTTCCCAGGAGTGTGTCAATATTCACAGGGTGTTCCCAGGAGTGTACCAATATTCACAGGGTGTTTCCAGAGTGTGTCAATACTCACAGTGGGTTCCCAGGAGTATTTCAATATTCACTGGGGTTCCCAGGAGTGTGTCAATATTAACAGGGTGTTCCCAGGAGTGTGTCAATATTCACAGGGTGTTCCCAGGAGTGTACCAATATTCACAGGGTGTTCCCAGAGTGTGTCAATATTCACAGTGGGTTCCCAGGAGTATTTCAATATTCACTGGGGGTTCCCTGGAGTGTGCCAATATTCGCAGGGGTTCGCAGGAGTGTGTCAGTATTCACAGGGTGTTCCCAGGAGTGTACCAATATTCACAGGGTGTTCCCAGAGTGTGTCAATATTCACAGGGGGTTCCCAGGAGTATTTCAATATTCACAGGGGGTTCCCTGGAGTGTGCCAATATTCGCAAGGTGTTCCCAGGAATGTGTGAATTTTCGCAGGGGGTTCCCAGGACTGTGCCAATATTCACAGGGGGATCCCAGGAATGTGTCAATATCCGCAGGGGCTTCCCAGGATTGTGCCAATATTCACAGGGTGTTCCCAGGAGTGTGTCAATATTCATAGGGTGTTCCCAGGAGTGTACCAATATTCACAGGGGGTTCCCAGGTGTGTGCCAATATTCACAGAGGGTTCCCAGGAGTGTGTCAATATTGACAGTGTGTTCCCAGGAATGTGTCAATATTCACAGGGTGTTCCCAGGAGCGTGTCAATATTGACAGGGTGTTCCCAGGAGTGTGTCAATATTCACAGTGTATTCCCAGGAATGTGCCAATATCCGCAGGGGGTTCCCAGGAATGAGTCAATATTCACAGGGGGTTCCCAGGAATGTGCCAATATTCACAGGGGGATCCCAGGAATGTGTCAATATTCAAGGGGCTTCCCAGGATTGTGCCAATATTCACAGGGGTTCCCAGGAATGTGTCAATATTCACAGGGGGTTCCCAGGACTTTGTCAATATTGTCAGTCAGCAATGGAACACAGACACAATGGCGCGGGCCTGTTCTTAAAGGGGAGGGTTGATCTTGCTTTCCATCCACATCCTGCTCATTGCAGCCTTGAATCTCGGTCTGGCGAGACCTGTACATCAAATCTGCTGGAAAGAACAATGGAGAGTACCAGGGAAAGAGCTCAGAGTGCAGCCCCCACAGTCTCTTCTAAATCGATACAAGGAAGGGCAAATCAAAATGAACCTGCAAAGTGCTGCTCAGTACCCAAAACTCCTTTACACAGCGTTGAATCTCTCCAGAAGTCTCTCTCTCTCTCTCTCTCTCAGAATGCGTGGTTCTAAAATGTCACCAACAATAAAAGGCAGGAAGCAGTCGCCTTTAAATAGCGCTCCCCCACTCCCTTCCTGACTGCAAAACGCTCCCCTCAACCTGTCGTTGCTAGCGGCAGGCGGTAAGGCAGGGGGCACCACTCAATATCCGCTCTGGGGCGATACCGGGGCGTTGCGCACTCGACTGACGTCACGATCTGCCGGTGCAGGAGATCGTGGCGGTAGTGTTTAGCACCACCGCAAAATGTCTAGTTAATTTCGCGAGCGGCGCAAACATCGCCGCGTCCGGGCGCTAGACGCTTTGCGCCCCATTAGCGCCCTCTTAAGACGCTAACGGGAGGCGCAACCAACTGAATTTTCCCCCCATAGGGTGTTCCCAGGAGTGTGTCAATATTCACAGGGTGTTCCCAGGAGTGTACCAATATTCACAGGGGCTTCCCAGGTGTGTGCCAATATTCACAGAGGGTTCCCAGGAGTGTGTCAATATTGACAGTGTGTTCCCAGGAGAGTGTCAAAATTGACAGTGTGTTCCCAGGAGTGTGTCAATATTCCCAGGGGGTTCCCAGGAGTGTGTCAATATTCACAGGGTGTTCCCAGGAGTGTGTCAATCTTCACAGGGGGTACCCAGGAATGTGCCAATATTGACAGGGTGTTTCCCAGGAATGTGTCAATATTCACAGGGTGTTCCCAGGAGAGTGTCAATATTCACAGGGGATTCCCAGGAGTGTGTCAATATTCACAGGGTGTTCCCAGGAGCGTGTCAATATTGACAGGGTGTTCCCAGGAGTGTGTCAATATTCACAGGGTGTTCCCAGGAGTGTACCAATATTCACAGGGTGTTCCCAGAGTGTGTCAATATTCACAGGGGGTTCCCAGGAGTATTTCAATATTCACTGGGGGTTCCCTGGAGTGTGCCAATATTTGCAGGGGTTCGCAGGAGTGTGCCAATATTCATAAGGTGTTCCCAGGAGTGTGTCAATATTCACAGGGGGTTCCCAGGAGTGTGTCAATATTCACAGGGGATTCCCAGGTGTGTGTCAATATTCACAGGGGGTTCCCAGGAGTATTTCAATATTCACTGGGGGTTCCCAGGAGTGTGTCAATATTAACAGGGTGTTCCCAGGAGTGTGTCAATATTCACAGGGTGTTCCCAGGAGTGTACCAATATTCACAGGGTGTTCCCAGAGTGTGTCAATATTCACAGTGGGTTCCCAGGAGTATTTCAATATTCACTGGGGGTTCCCTGGAGTGTGCCAATATTCGCAGGGGTTCGCAGGAGTGTGTCAATATTCACAGGGTGTTCCCAGAGTGTGTCAATTTTCACAGGGGGTTCCCAGGAGTATTTCAATATTCACAGGGGGTTCCCTGGAGTGTGCCAATATTCGCAAGGTGTTCCCAGGAATGTGTGAATATTCGCAGGGGGTTCCCAGGACTGTGCCAATATTCACAGGGGGATCCCAGGATTGTGTCAATATCCGCAGGGGCTTCCCAGGATTGTGCCAATATTCACAGGGTGTTCCCAGGAGTGTGTCAATATTCATAGGGTGTTCCCAGGAGTGTACCAATATTCACAGGGGGTTCCCAGGTGTGTGCCAATATTCACAGAGGGTTCCCAGGAGTGTGTCAATATTGACAGTGTGTTCTCAGGTGTGTGTCAATATTCACAGGGGGTTCCCAGGAGTGTGTCAATATTCACAGGGGGTACCCAGGGATGTGCCAATATTCATAGGGGGTTCCCAGGAGTGTGTCAATATTCACGGGGGTTCGCAGGAGTGTGTCAATATTCACAGGGTGTTCCCAGGAGCGTGTCAATATTGACAGGGTGTTCCCAGGAGTGTGTCAATATTCACAGGGTGTTCCCAGGAGTGTACCAATATTCACAGGGTGTTCACAGAGTGTGTCAATATTCACAGGGGGTTCCCAGGAGTATTTCAATATTCACTGGGGGTTCCCTGGAGTGTTCCAATATTCGCAGGGGTTCGCAGGAGTGTGCCAATATTCACAGGGTGTTCCCAGGAGTCTGTCAATATTCACAGAAGGTTCCCAGGAATGTGTCAATATTCCCAGGGGCTTCCCAGGAATGTGCCAATATTCACAGTGGGTTCCCAGGAATGTGTCAATATTCACAGGGGTTTCCCAGGAATATGTCAATATTCATAGGGGTGTTCCCAGGAGTGTGTCAATTTTCACAGGGTGTTCCCAGGAGTGTGTCAATATTCACAGTGGGTTCCCAGGAGTGTGTCAATATTAACAGGCTGTTCCCAGGAGTGTGTCAATATTCACAGGGTGTTCCCAGGAATGTGTCAATATTCACAGGGTGTTCCCAGGAGCGTGTCAATATTGACAGGGTGTTCCCAGGAGTGTGTCAATATTCACAGTGTATTCCCAGGAATGTGCCAATATCCGCAGGGGTTTCCCAGGAATGAGTCAATATTCACAGGGGGTTCCCAGGAATGTGCCAATATTCACAGGGGATCCCAGGAATGTGTCAATATTCAAGGGGCTTCCCAGGATTGTGCCAATATTCACAGGGGTTCCCAGGACTTTGTCAATATTGTCAGTCAGCAATGGAACACAGACACAATGGCGCAGGCCTGTTCTTAAAGGGGAGGGTTGATCTTGCTTTCCATCCACATCCTGCTCATTGCAGCCTTGAATCTCGGCCTGGCGAGACCTGTACATCAAATCTGCTGGAAAGAACAATGGAGAGTACCAGGGAAAGAGCTCAGAGTGCAGCCCCCACAGTCTCTTCTAAATCGATACAAGGAAGGGCAAATCAAAATGAACCTGCAAAGTGCTGCTCAGTACCCAAAACTCCTTCACACAGCGTTGAATCTCTCCAGAAGTCTCTCTCTCTCTCTCTCTCTCAGAATGCGTGGTTCTAAAATGTCACCAACAATAAAAGGCAGGAAGCAGTCACCTTTAAATAGCGCTCCCCCACTCCCTTCCTGACTGCAAAACACTCCCCTCAACCTGTCGTTGCTAGCGGCAGGCGGTAAGGCAGGGGGCACCACTCAATATCCGCTCAAGGGCGATACCGGGGCGTTGCGCACTCGACTGACGTCACGATCTGCCGGTGCAGGAGATCGTGGCGGTAGTGTTTAGCGCCACCGCAAAATGTCTAGTTAATTTCGCGAGCGGCGCAAACATCGCCGGGTCCGGGCGCTAGACGCTTTGCGCCCCATTAGCGCCCTCTTAAGGCGCTAACGGGAGGCGCAACCAACTGAATTTTCCCCCCATAGGGTGTTCCCAGGAGTGTGTCAATATTCACAGGGTGTTCCCAGGAGTGTACCAATATTCACAGGGGCTTCCCAGGAGAGTGTCAATATTCACAGGGGGTACCCAGGAATGTGCCAATATTGACAGGATGTTTCCCAGGAGAGTGTCAATATTAACAGGGTGTTCCCAGGAGTGTGTCAATATTCACGGGGGTTCCCAGGAGTGTGTCAATATTCACAGGGTGTTCCCAGGAGCGTGTCAATATTGACAGGGTGTTCCCAGGAGTGTACCAATATTCACAGGGTGTTCCCAGAGTGTGTCAATATTCACAGGGTGTTCCCAGGAGTGTACGAATATTCACAGGGGGTTCCCAGGAGTGTGTCAATTTCACAGGGTGTTCCCAGGAGTGTACCAATATTCACAGGGGCTTCCCAGGTGTGTGCCAATATTCACAGAGGGTTCCCAGGAGTGTGTCAATATTGACAGTGTGTTCCCAGGAGTGTGTCAATATTGACAGTGTGTTCCCAGGAGTGTGTCAATATTCCCAGGGGGTTCCCAGGAGTGTGTCAATATTCACAGGGTGTTCCCAGGAGTGTGTCAATCTTCACAGGGGGTACCCAGGAGTGTGTCAATATTCACAGGGGATTCCCAGGAGTGTGTCAATATTCACAGGGTGTTCCCAGGAGCGTGTCAATATTGACAGGGTGTTCCCAGGAGTGTGTCAATATTCCCAGGGGGTTCCCAGGAGTGTGTCAATATTCACAGGGTGTTCCCAGGAGTGTGTCAATGTTCACAGGGTGTTCCCAGGAGTGTACCAATATTCACAGGGTGTTCCCAGAGTGTGTCAATATTCACAGGGGGTTCCCAGGAGTATTTCAATATTCACTGGGGGTTCCCTGGAGTGTGCCAATATTTGCAGGGGTTCGCAGGAGTGTGCCAATATTCATAAGGTGTTCCCAGGAGTGTGTCAATATTCACAGGGGGTTCCCAGGATTGTGTCAATATTCACAGTGGATTCCCAGGAGTGTGTCAATATTCACAGGGTGTTCCCAGGAGTGTGTCAATATTAGCAGGGGGTTCCCAGGAGTGTGTCAATATTAGCAGGGGGTTCCCAGGAGTCTATCAATATTCGCAGGGGTTTCCCAGGCGTGTATCAATATTCGCAGGGGGTTCGCAGGAGTGTGTAAATATTCGCTGGGGTTTCCCAGGAGTGTGTCAATATTCGATGGGGTTTTCCAGGAGTGTGTCAATATTCGCAGGGGGTTCCAAGGAATGTGCCAATATTCGCAGGGGATTCCCAGGAGTGTGTCAATATTCACAGGGTGTTCCCAGGAGCGTGTCAATATTCACAGGGTGTTCCCAGGAGTGTGTCAATATTCACAGGGGGTTCCGAGGAGTGTGTCAATATTCACAGGGATTTCCCAGGAGTGTGTCAATATTCACAGGGAGTTCCCAGGAGAGTGTCAATATTCACAGAGTGTTCCCAGGAGTGTGTCAATATTCATAGTGTATTCCCAGGAGTGTGTCAATATTCACAGAGGGTTCCCAGGAGTGTGTCAATATTGACAGTGTATTCCCAGGAGTGTGTCAATATTCACAGGGTGTTCCCAGGAGAGTGTCAATATTAACAGGGTGTTCCCAGGAATGTGTCAATATTAGCAGGGGGTTCCCAGGAGAGTGTCAATATTAACAGGGTGTTCCCAGGAATGTGTCAATATTCACAGGGTGTTCCCAGGAGTGTGTCAATATTAGCAGGGGGTTTCCTGGAGTGTGTCAATATTCACAGGGGGTTCCCAGGAGTGTGTCAATATTCACAGGGGATTCCCAGGTGTGTGTCAATATTCGCAGGGGTTTTCCAGGAGTATGTCAATATTCACAGGGGATTCCCAGGAGATTGTCAATATTCACAGGGTGTTCCCAGGAGTGTGTCAATATTAGCAGGGGGTTCCCAGGAGTGTGTCAATATTCACAGGGGCTTCCCAGGAGTCTATCAATATTTGCAGGGGTTTCCCAGGCGTGTATCAATATTCGCAGGGGGTTCGCAGGAGTGTGTAAATATTCGCTGGGGTTTCCCAGGAGTATGTCAATATTCGCAGGGGTTTTCCAGGAGTGTGTCAATATTCGCAGGGGGTTCCCAGGAATGTGCCAATATTCACAGGGGATTCCCAGGAGTGTGTCAATATTCACAGGGTGTTCCCAGGAGTGTGTCAATATTAAGTATCTGAAAGTGGTCCTCCACCCAGAACAATTTGGAAAGGCGGAGGTGTGGTGCGATTACGTAGTGAGATCGGCATATTTTACTCTAACCCAGCAACATGCCCCGTGCCAACCTCTGGCCAGCGCTCCCAACTGCCTCAGTGGGATATTTTCTCACACCAGCCACCCCCTGTGCGAGATTATGTGGTGAATGAGATTACCAGTTAGTTCTGAATTAGACGCACTCGGAATAGGAACTGGGGTGGGAACGTCTGAACCCAGGAGACCGTTCCATCTTTGCTGGGCTTGAATCCGGGTCCCAGAGGCGAAAGTATTTTCTGAAAATATTTTCTGAAAGCGGACTCACCAGGTTTTAATTTCTCATCACCTTTAAATCACTGAATCCCCACTGAGAGTCAAATAACTTGCAGGGAGGAAAAGTTTTTCTTTATATATAAATTGCTCTCTGTTGTTTAGACTGTGTTGCTGATTATATGGAACAGAGATTTGCAAGTTGGCAAAAAATAAATTCCCTTACCCGCAGTAATTGGTATGCCTGACCCAAGCATAAATATTTCTTGGCAAACCATTTATCAGGATTTAACCAGAAATAATGAGGGTGATGTGAAAACTAACAAGCATTCTCCAGGGTCCTAGTGACTACCAGCCACATATCACTTTAGCAACAGTTGAATTCTGCATGTTGTACAGAAACGACATCACAGGAGACACAGTCTTCAAATCTTTTTAATTGGGAGCAAAAATTAGCTCGATATTTAAGTTATTTTTGATTACAATATTTTCACTTTCGCCTCCACTTGTGGGGCTCAACGAGGCGAGAGATGTCCGTGCTAGGGAGTGCAATACGAGACCTGAGCTCCAGGAGAACTCCCCTGCTCTTCTTTGAATAGTGGCCGTGAGATCTTTTACATCCACCTGAGAGAGCAAACGGGGGCCTCGGCTTAACGTCTCATCTGAAAGACGGCACCTCCGACAGTGCGGCACTCCCTCAGTACTGCCCCTCCGACAGTGCGGCGCTCCCTCAGTACTGCCCCTCCGACAGTGCTGCGCTCCCTCAGTACTGCCCCTCCGACAGTGCAGCGCTCCCTCAGTACTGCCCCTCCGACAGCTGCAGCAGCTCCCTCAGTACTGCCCCTCCGACAGTGCAGCGCTCCCTCAGTACTGCCCCTCGACAGTGCAGCGCTCCCTCAGTACTGCCCCTCGACACTGCAGCGCTCCCTCAGTACTGCCCCTCCGACAGTGCAGCGCTCCCTCAGTACTGCCCCTCCGACACTGCAGCGCTCCCTCAGTACTGCCCCTCCGACAGTGCAGCGCTCCCTCAGTACTGCCCCTCCGACAGTGCAGCGCTCCCTCAGTACTGCCCCTTCGACAGTGCAGCGCTCCCTCAGTACTGCCCCTCCGACACTGCAGCACTCCCTCAGTACTGCCCCTCCGACAGTGCAGCGCTCCCTCAGTACTGCCCCTCCGACAGTGTGGTGCTCCCTCAGTACTGACCCTCCGACAGTGCAGCGCTCCCTCAGTACTACCCCTCCGACAGTGCAGTGCTCCCTCAGTACTGCCCCTCCGACAGTGCAGCGCTCCCTCAGTACTGACCCTCCGACAGTGCAGCGTTCCCTCAGTACTGACCCTCCGACAGTGCAGCGCTCCCTCAGTACTGCCCCTCCGACAGTGCAGCGCTCCCTCAGTACTGCCCCTCTGACAGTGCGGCGCTCCCTCAGTACTGCCCCTCCGACAGTGCAGCACTCCCTCAGTACTGCCCCTCTGACAGTGCGGCACTCCCTCAGTACTGCCCCTCCGACAGTGCAGTGCTCCCTCAGTACTGCCCCTCCTACAGTGCAGCGCTCCCTCAGTACTGCCCCTCCGACAGTGCAGAGCTCCCTCAGTACTGCCCCTCCGACAGTGCAGCGCTCCCTCAGTACTGCCCCTCCGACAGTGCGGCACTCCCTCAGTACTGCCCCTCCGACAGTGCAGCGCTCCCTCAGTACTGCCCCTCCGACACTGCAGCACTCCCTCAGTACTGCCCCTCCGACAGTGCAGCGCTCCCTCAGTACTGCCCCTCCGACACTGCAGCGCTCCCTCAGTACTGCCCCTCCGACAGTGAGGTGCTCCCTCAGTACTGACCCTCCGACAGTGCAGCACTCCCTCAGTACTACCCCTCCGACAGTGCAGTGCTCCCTCAGTACTGCCCCTCCGACAGTGCAGCGCTCCCTCAGTACTGCCCCTCCGACAGTGCAGCGCTCCCTCAGTACTGCCCCTCCGACAGTGCAGCGCTCCCTCAGTACTGCCCCTCCGACAGTGCAGCGCTCCCTCAGTACTGACCCTCCGACAGTGCAGCGCTCCCTCAGTACTGACCCTCCGACAGTGCAGCGCTCCCTCAGTACTGCCCCTCCGACAGTGCAGCACTCCCTCAGTACTGCCCCTCCGACAGTGCAGCGCTCCCTCAGTACTGCCCCTCTGACAGTGCGGCGCTCCCTCAGTACTGCCCCTCCGACAGTGCAGCACTCCCTCAGTACTGCCCCTCTGACAGTGCGGCACTCCCTCAGTACTGCCCCTCCGACAGTGCAGCGCTCCCTCAGTACTGCCCCTCCGACAGTGCAGCGCTCCCTCAGTACTGCCCCTCCGACAGTGCAGTGCTCCCTCAGTACTGCCCCTCCGACAGTGCAGCGCTCCCTCAGTACTGCCCCTCCGACAGTGCGGCACTCCCTCAGTACTGCCCCTCCGACAGTGCAGCGCTCCCTCAGTACTGCCCCTCCGACAGTGCGGCACTCCCTCAGTACTGCCCCTTCGACAGTGCAGCGCTCCCTCAGTACTGCCCCTCCGACAGTGCAGCACTCCCTCAGTACTGCCCCTTCGACAGTGCAGCGCTCCCTCAGTACTGCCCCTCCGACAGTGCAGCGCTCCCTCAGTACTGCACTGGAGTGACAACCTAGATTTCCGTGCTCAAGACTCTGGAGTGGGACTTGAACCCACGACCTTCTGATTCAGAGGTGAGAGCACGGAGCTGAGCCACAAGTTTGTGTTCACACTAACTCATGCCACCTTCCTCCTCAGTACACAGACGCCCGGCCAGTTCACTGTACGTCCTGAGCAAAATAAGGATCTTTGAGCTAAAAATTGAGTAGCGCCCCGGAAAAATTAGCGCCCCCGCGCTGGAACTTGATTGGTTGCGCCCCAAGAGGGAAGCGGGACGCTGTTGGAAGCACCCCGCATCCCTCTTGGGGCGCTGTGAGTCAATATCGCGGCGCTATGTGGCGCAGCGCCACGCACTGCGGCATGTCACGCCACTGTATTGCAGGCCTTCCTCCCCTTCTTAAAGGGGAGGGGCCTTGCGCAGCGCGACCCGGGGCCCGGCTGGGCCCCCGGGGATTGGGAGTGCCGGCAAAAGAGCCCGGCACTCAAGAGAAGTGCCGGGCTCATGGAGCGCAGCCGGCACTCCGCGGGGGCTGCTGTTTAGGAGGCCGGGGACGGGAGCGCAGGCAGGTGCTGGCAGGCCGCCAGCAACAAAAATGACCGTCCCGCACTTCGCCTTTAAATTGCGCCTCCCCGGCCGCAGGTAGGCCCCCCTGATCTGTAGGACATAGCGTCCGGCGGTAAGTCAGGGGGCGCTCCCGAAGATCGCGGCTGGGGCGCTGCGCACGGCGATGATGTCATTGCCGGCGGCATAGCGCCGCGGGGCGCTACCGGTTAGCGCCGCCCCTAACCTCCCGCTGAATTTTGCCGGAGGTGTGGGCGGTGCCTCACCCGGGCGCTAGTTGCTTTGCGCCCCGTTAGCACCCTCTGTGAAGCTGTCAAACACTGACAATATGATTTCTAACTTGAGTCCCTGTACTTAGACTCAGTTAGAAATCAATCCAGCACAGAAAGCAGAGACTGCAGCTTTTGACAGCTCTGCGGCCATTCTGCTTTCTGTGCCGTGGATGTGAGGGACTCCCGACACCTTAAGGAAGCGAGGGATTAGGCAAAAAACTGCCTGTTAACTACCTGTTAACAGGCAGTTTATTGGCACTAATCCCCTTCCCGCCTCGGGGAGGCGGGTCCCAGCACAGGTCGGGTACCCGCCTCCTGGGAAACTGGCATAGAGGCAGGTTGGGGGCAGGATGGGTTCGGGACCCCCGAATCTGCTATTTTCACACCACTCCCGCCTCCAAACCCGCCTCCACGGGCCGGTGAAAATTGAGCCCTATGCCTCCACTAATAAAGCCAAGGATCCCAAATGCCTTTTAACAGCCTTCCCAACTTCTCCTGCCACCTTCAAAGATTTGTGTACATACACCCCCAGGTCTCTCTGTTCCTGCACCCTCTTTAAAATTGTACCATTTCGTTTATATTGCCTCTCCTCATTCTTTTTCCAAAATGTATCACTTCACACTTCTCTGCATTAAATTTCATCTGCCATGTGTCTGCCCATTTCACCAGTCTGTCTATATCCTCCTGAAGTCTATAAGAACATAAGAATTAGGAGCAGGAGTAGGCCATACGGCCCATCGAGCCTGCTTTGCCATTCAATAAGATCATGGCTGATCATCCACCTCAACTCCACTTTCCCGCCCAATCTCCATATCCCTTGATTCCCCTAGAGTCCAAAAATCTATCCATCTCAGCCTTGAATATACTCAAAGACTCAGCAGCCAAAGCCCTTTGTGGGAGAGAATTCCAAAGATTTTCAACCCTCTGAGTGAAGAAATTCCTCCTCTTCTCAGTCCTAAATGGCCGACCCCTTATCCTGAGACTGTGCCCCCTAGTTCTAGACACTCCAGCCAGGGGAAACAACCTCTCAGCATCTACCCTGTCAATTCCCCTCAGAATCTTATATGTTTTAATGAGATCACCTCTCATTCTTCTAAACTCCAGACAGTATAGGCCCAATCTACTCAATCTCTCATCATAGGACAGCCCTCTCATCCCAGGCTCTCCTCATAGGACAATCCTCTCATCCCAGGAATCAATCTGGTGATCCTTTGTTGCACCGCCTCTCAAGCAAGTATATCCTTCCTTAGATAAGGAGACCAAAACTGTGCACAGTACTCCAGCTGTGGTCTCACCAAAGCCCTGTACAATTGCAGCAAGACTTCCTCACTCTTGTACCCCAAACCCCCTTGCAATAAAGGTCAACATACAATTTGCTTACTAATTGCTTGCTGTACCTGCATGTTAACTTTCTGTGTTTCCTGTACAAGGACACCTAAATCTCTCTGAACACCAACATTTAATAGTTTCTCACCATTTAAAAAATATTCTGCTTTTCTATTCTTCCTACCAAAGTGAATAACCTCACATTTCCCCACATTATATTCCATCTGTCACCTTTTTGCCCACCCACTTAACCTGTTTATATTCCTTTGCAGACTCTTTGGGCTCGATTTTGTCATTGGGGCGGGCTGGGGGCGTGTCATCCGCTTTTTGTGTTAGCCACCCGACTCCAATTGGATGTGGGAAAAATATGCGATTTCCCCCTAATTGGGCAATTGATTTCCAGCGTGTGGGAACCCCTGGCCCAATTAGTCTTTCCATTTTGAAACTCGCCTCCGATGACGTCATCAATGCTGCTGGATTTAAGGCCTGCATGCAGCCTTGCTTCTTCTGCAGACTGCAAACCTTTTGGCTTTTGCTCTGATAGTTTCTTCCAGGCAAAATGTCCAGCAGTAGACCTAAGTCTGCACCGAGGTTGGATGACGCCGCCCTGCAAGCTCTGGTGGAGGGAGCAAGAGGGAATAAGGAGGTGCTCTTCCCTTCTTCAGGGAGGAAGAAGCCTCCCCAGCAGACGAAGGCTGTGTGGATGCAAGTGGCCCAGGAGGTCAACTCCTTATCTATGTGCCGCAGAACCTGGCTGCAGTGCAGGAAGAGGTTTCATGACCTTCTGCGCACTGGAAAAGTAAGTATGACTTTCCCATCACCCTCAATCTGATCCCCATTGCCTCTCCTCACCAGCACTCTGCTTTGACAACCTCTTCCTCCACATCCCACTTGACACTGACATCCCTGCACCCTACCCATTCCCTCTCTCTGTATGTTCACATTCACTTAACTATTCGACTATGCAGCCCTCACACTCCCTATCGCTGTGATGCTATGAAAACAACTTATAACACACAGGGAGGGCCCTTGGTCTTGCCACCTCACTCCATCTTTGTCTCCTTCTAAGCATCTATGCTATGGATTCTCTACACTCACTCCTTTATTCTCACTCAAACGCCACTTGTCTTCCTCATTGCAGGAAAAGAGAGCTCACAATAAGAGGGAAAGAGCGAGGACAGGAGGAGGGCCACCCTCAGTAGCCCAACTCACCACCTGGGAGGAGGCGGCCCTGGAGATCGTGGGAGTGGAGGACGATACCCAAGTGGGGGATGGACAGACGGGCGCATCAGAGCAAGCTGGTGACAGAATAGTTTTTCATCTCTCTCATTGACATTGCATGAGTCACTGATAATGGATCTGATGCTCTAACAGATTGACTTATGATCATCTGCAATATTCAATGTGCATGTAACCTTGACCTCACATCTCTAACTCTTTCCTTTACTCCCCCACAGGACCATCGAAAGCCCCCGTCCCCACTGTCCAGGAGGAAGAGCCTGAGCTTCCAGACTCCTCAGAGGAAGCTGCAACCTCTGAGGGCGCAGCATCAGCAGAATTCAGCGCACCCAGCACCAGCGCAGACACTCACACCTCGGTGGTACCTTCGCGAGATAGTGTAGTGTTGTCACCTGGTGTATCACAGCTCACAAGTGAGCATCAGCAGATGGTGGAGACAGGGACAGCAATGGAGAATCCGAGTCGGAGGGCGCAGGACTCTGCCAGCTCGGCTCAGCTGCATGTCGACCCTCTGCCTCCAGGTCCATCCAGAAGAAGTGCTGGAACTCCAGGAACAGGTGCAGGAGTCCCTGGCAGGTTTTGTCTCCAGGGTCGCTGCGAGTGTGGAGCGAATGGAGGAGTCTATCGCTAACATGAGCAGAGCCTTTGTGGAGGTGTTGGTGCATGAATGCATCACCACGGAAAGGATGGCAACCTCCGTGGAAAGGATGGCTACCGCCATGATAAGGCTGGCTACCATAGAGGAGAGGATGGCTACGGTAGAGGAGAGGATGGCTACGTCCATCGAGGAGCTTAGTCGCCAGGGTATGGAAAACATGGTCATTGTTCAGAATAGACTGACACATCTAGAGGAGCGATGGTTAGCTATTGAGCATAGAAACCAGACCTTCAGGCAAGTCCTCGGGAGTAGGACTGCCAGTACAGAAACGGGTCCTCATGGCCCCCCTGAAGTGCAGCAAGGTGCTGTCAAGCCACTTGCTAGCTCTGAAGTGGGGCTGACCCATGAGAGGGATGTTGGTGGCAGACAACAAGGAAGTGGGGTCTCCTCTCCAAGCGCTCACACGACCATGCCACTGCAAAGTCCTCGGTCAGAGCCCCACCAGAGTCCCCACCCAACTGAGATCGGCCTGAGAACCCCTGCACAGCCACAGGAGCAGCAGACTGTTGCTGAGCCCTCACAGGCTCGCAACCCCAGTGGACGCCCGCCAAAGGTGTCGAGACAGGAGCAGCAAGAAAGTGAGAAAGGGGCCTCCACATCTGCTGAAGCCACAGGGGAAGCACCACGTAGGAGCACGCGTAAGAGGAAGATAATGCACAAGTAGTCACAAGGGTAGTCACTTGGGTGAAATGTCATGTTTAATGTTGAAAAGCCATCAGTTGGTTATTGTAAATAAAAAATTCTGATGGCAACTGTTGCAGTTGTGGCGTCTGTCATATCGCTAATGGGACTTCCACACTGAGGGCTTCGGATGACTTGCAATTGTCAGTATGGTGGTCAGAGTGATAGGAATCCGCAGGTTCTTGGCCATTGTCGATGGTCTGATAAGAAGGTGCGAGGCAAAAGTGTTTGATTGTGCAGGCTAAGCAAATCTGGCTAAGAGGAGTGCGTCCCTTGCATCCCGGGCAGCAATGTGGTCACGCGCTGGCGCCTTCTGGCCTGTGCAGCTTCAGGTGGGTGAGCAGCAGCTTGGCGCTCCTGTTGATGCTGCTGCTGTTGGTGCTGCTGTTGTTCATGGATCTGTTGCTGCCACGGCTGGTCTTCGTCCGAATCTGATGTCCAGGAGGAAAGGAAATAAATGTTCGCCATGCTTCTGGTATATGCGTCAGTTGAGGAAGCGCTCAGTCAAGGTGGCGAGAGGGGTTTTCCAGGAGGTCACACTGGAGATGGGTGTCAGGCTCCAAACTTCCACAACAATGAGTAGGCCTGCTAAAAGTTCCCCCAGACCTGAGACAACAAGGTTCTGCCACCTGCAAATGATGATTGCTGAAAACTCCTTTTTAATGGTGGAGCTGCAGCTGCTGGTAAGCAGTCCACTTGTGAGGCCGCCAGGATTCACTGGCGTGTTCCAGAGGAGACGTGCAGGACGTGGGAAAAGTGGTAAAAATCAGAAAGGCCTCTCAAAATGGGATTATAGAGGCACTTAACTGGTTGTTAAGGGCCTTAAGGGCCTATCCCGCCTCTTGGAGGTGGGATGGAGATGGGGTTAGAAAACTCGCATTTGGGAAAATTGCTCGGAGGCGGGATGGAGGTGGAATCGGGCCTGCCCGCCATTTTTCGCGATTTTAACACCTCACACGCTTCCAATCCCGCCTCCTCGGGCCTGGCAAAATCGAGCCCTTTGTGTCTTCCTCACAGCTTACTTTCCCACCTAGCTTTGTATTGTCAGTAAACTTGGATAAATTACACTCGGTCCCTTCATCTAAGTCATTGATATAGATTGTAAATAGCTGAGGACCAAGCACTGATCCTTGCGGCACCCCACTAGTTACAGCCTGCCAACCTGAAAATGACCCGTTTATCCTTACTCTCTGTTTTCTGTCCTTTAACCAATCCTCTATCCATGCTAATATATTACCCCCAACCCCATGAGCCCTCATCTTGCACAACAACCTTTCGTGTGACATCTTATCGAATGCCTTCTGGAAATCCAAATATACTACATCCACTGGTTCCCCTTAATCTACCCTGCTAGTTACATCCTCAAAAATCTCTAATCGATTTGTCAAACACGATTTTCCTTTCATAAAACCATGTTGACTCTGCCCAATCATGTTACTATCCTCCTCACTCTTTACTATATTTCCGAGTTTTGTGTCATCTGCATACTTTGAAATATCCTCTATACCCAAGTCCACGTCATTACTGTATATACTCAGGGTGAAATCAGAGTTTGTGGAGCTAGAGTCATAGAGTCATAGAGTTATACAGCACGGATAGAGGCCCTTCGGCCCATCGTGTCCGCACCGGCCATCAAGCCCTGTCTAAGCTAATCCCATATTCCAGCATTTGGTCCGTAAACAATAAGATTCATTGAATGCCAAGTGCTGTATATAAACCACAAAACAGTGAGTCACTTAACAGCCTCACCAACAACACGCACTTTAAAACCATTCAAAATTCACAACTGCTCAAAGTACAGAGAACCCACTGACTAATTAAGCATTCAGATATTAAAGTAAAAAAAAAACTGAACACTTTATAACAAAAGTAAAATACTGCAGATGCTGGAAATCGAAAATAAAAGCAGGAAGGGAGTTAACGTTTCAGGTCGATGACCCTCCGTCAGAACTGAAACGCTAACTCCGTTTCTCTCTCCACAGATGCTGCCTGACCCACGGAGTGTTTTCCAGCATGTTTCTGTTTTTATTCCCGGATATTTTAATGACACTAGTCCCGAAACCAAATTATAAGACTGAAATCGTTTCACATTATTTTTTTTCTCTCAGGCAAACAATCACAGCAGGAGAGTGGGGGAGGCAGCTTAGATCCAGCATTGGGATTGCGGCCACTGACGGGAGACGGGAACTAGGTGACAGCCAGTGGCTCAGTGGGCAGCACTCTCTCTTGCCTCTGAGTCAGTAGGTTGTGGGTTCAAGTCTTGCTCCAGAGACTTGAGCACATTAAGCTAGGCTGACGCTCCCAGTGCAGTGCTGGAGGGAGTGCCGCACTGTCGGAGGTGCCGTCTTTCGGATGAGAGGTTAAACCGAGGCCCCCGTCTGCTTTCAGGTGGATGTAAAAGATCCCACGGCACTATTTCGAAGAAGAGCAGGGGAGTTATCCCCGGTGTCCTGGGGCCAATATTTATCCCTCAATCAACATCACTAAAAACAGATTATCTGGTCATTACCACATTGCTGTTTGCGGGAGCTTGCTGTGCGCAAATTGGCTGCCGTGTTTCCCACATTACAACAGTGACTACACTTCAAAAAAAAAGTACTTCATTGGCTGTAAAGCGCTTTGGGACATCCGGTGACAGTGAAAGGCGCTATAGAAATGCAAGTCTTTCAAAGTGTCAAAGTCTGTTCAGCCACTCTGCGGTCAGGTGAGAACAACTCTTTGCCCTGGCAGGAGGGTCGGTAACCAGAGGACACAGAGTCAAGGTAATTGGGACAAGAACCAGGGAGGAGATGAGGAAAACAAAAATTTTACACAGCGATTTGTTGTGATCCGGGAGGCCCTGCCTGAAAGGGCGGTGGAGCAGGTTCAGTCGTAACTTTCGAAAAAGGGAATTGGATAAATACTTGAAGGGGAAAAATTAGCAGGGCTGGGGGGGGGAAAGAGCAAGGAGGAGTGGGATTAATTGGATCGCTCTTTCAAAGATTGGGCACAGGCTATCCTGATCTCTGCAGGCTCCTACCTCTGAAAACGGGCCTGTAACGAGTTGGCTGAAGGTCTCGAATGTTGTGGTCTCCTGTTTTCCGCCTTACATTAAAAGATTTTTTTTTAAATTTATCACTGAACTAGGCTTGCCAACTCTGGTGGGACATATTCCTGGAGGTTTCATCACACGAGCTCCCGCCTCCAACTCTCCCGCCCAGTCAAACAGACATTTCCTTTTTTCCCCCCCAACCTCCAATATATTCCTAATAAACAGAAGTGTTCAGGGAAAATAAAAACAACACGCAATTTTCTTGCAATGCCCCAAGGAATTTTCTCCCAGGTTTTGCTCGCTGCAAGTGTCCGGGGGTGGGGGGGGAGATTGATCCTTAATTCCAGGAGACTCCTGGGCAATCCTGGAGGGTTGGCAACCCTTCACTGAGCAGTCAAGAATGGGGAAAGAGCATCATAGAATCATAGAAAAATAGAAAAATAGGAGCAGGAGTCGGCCATTCGGCCCTTCAAGCCTGCTCCGCCATTCAATATGATCATGGCTGATCCTCTATCTCAATACCATATTCCCGCTCTCTCCCCATACCCCTTGATGCCTTTTGTGCCTAGAAATCTATCTATCTCCTTCTTAAATATATTCAGTGACTTGGTCTCCACAGCCTTCTGTGGTAGAGAATTCCACAGGTTCACCACCCTCTGAGTGAAGAAATTTCTCCTCATCTCAGTCCTAAATATCCTACCCCGTATCCTGAGACTGTGACCCCTCGTTCTAGACCCCCCCAGCCAGGGGAAACATCCTCCCTGCATCCAGTCTGTCTAGCCCTGTCAGAATTTTATACGTTTCAGTGAGATCCCCTCTCATTCTTCTAAACTCTAGTGAATACAGGCCTAGTCGACCCAATCTCTCCTCATACGACTTCGAAGGGGGATTAAAGAAGACAGCTCCATGTTGATGCTAGTACGAGAGCACAACTGGCTCCACTGAATAATCCATGATGGTACATGAACTGTGATAACCCTGTTGTAAATTGAGGAAAGGGGAGGGGAGGGGGAGGAAATGCAAAATAGGAAACTGATTGCACATTTGATTAACAGAGCAGACGAAAGAGGACATTAACGGGCCCACGAGGAGCCTGCAGGGCGGGCGTTAGGAACAATTGGAACGAGGATGCCCAGAGAGTGCTGGGTTGAAAAGTTCAGTGACATCTCACGGAATGAGACGGGGCCAGCTGATCACGGAAACAGCACGTGTGCAGGAAGCTCAACCTCCCACCCACCCATTTTCTCACGTCCGAGTTGGAGTTCACAGACGAAAGGAGCTGTGCCTGTGGTCGCACAGTTTGAAGCGCACAAGATTTACAGGCCAGCCACGGGTTCGAGTTTGCTGTGTTGGTGGCTGCCCCAAATGATCTCTCACCCATCCACCGGCAGCAAGGGTTCCAACAGCTTAGATATTCCCCCTGCGGAACTGGAGGCCATTTGGCCCTCTGTGCTGCTGCTAGCTCCCCCCAGCAGAGCTTTCTACTCTAACCCTATTTCACTGCCTTTCCTCCCCGCCCACTCCCCCTCCCCCCCCACAAAACCAAATACGCCACAGAACAAGGGGCGGATCCAGATCTGTCTGAGCACAAGAAGTTATCAGGGATCGTCTTAACCAGTCCTTGAAACCCGGCCCATACAGGAAGCGAGCTGTTTGTGTGAAGTCACCGGCAGTTACTAGCAACCTCCTGGTTTGAACCCAACCATTTTGAGCAAAGTTATGATAAGCAACGAGCGATGAGAAAATCCTGCTGTGTCTTACAGCAGCAGAGCACTATAGCGATCAACAAGACAAATGCACCAGCAACCTTCCAATAAGTCACTGCGCTCGACGTGTATTTAACACACACATGACATCCCTCTGGTGTCTAATGCCAAGCACTAACTCAATTCAATCATTTCATCTAAAAAAAAGAGTTGATTTCACAATACTGGGCCCGGGTCTCCCCCCCAATACTGAGCCCGGGTCTCCCCCCAATACTGGGCCCGGGTCTCCCCCCAATACTGAGCCCGGGTCTCCCCCCAATACTGGGCCCGGGTCTCCCCCCAATACTGGGCCCAGCCCCTCCCGCCCAATACTGGGCCCAGCCCTTCCCCCAATACTGGGCCCAGCCCCTCCCCCCCAATACTGGGCCCAGCCCTTCCCCCAATACTGGGCCCAGGCCTCCCCCCAATACTGGGCCCAGCCCTTCCCCCAATACTGGGCCCAGGCCTCCCCCCAATACTGGGCCCAGCCCCTCCCGCCCAATACTGGGCCCGGCCCCCCTCCCCAATACTGGGCCCGGTCCTCCCCCCAATACTGAGCCCAGGGCCTCCCCCCAATACTGGGCCCGGGTCCCTCCCCCCAATACTGGGCCCAGCCCCCCTCCCCCAATACTGGGCCCAGGCCTCCCCCCAATACTGGGCCCAGGCCCTTCCCCCAATACTGGGCCCGGGCCTCCCCCCAATACTGGGCCCAGCCCTTCCCCCAATACTGGGCCCAGGCCTCCCCCCAATACTGGGCCCAGCCCTCCCGCCCAATACTGGGCCCAGGCCTCCCCCCAATACTGGGCCCGGCCCCCCTCCCCAAACTGGGCCCAGATCTCCCCTCAATACTGGGCCCGGATCTCCCCTCAATACTGGGCCCGGATCTCCCCTCAATACTGGGCCCGGATCTCCCCTCAATACTGAGCCCGGGTCTCCCCCCAATACTGGGCCCGGGTCTCCCCCCAATACTGGGCCCGGGTCTCCCCCCAATACTGAGCCCGGGTCTCCCCCCAATACTGGGCCCGGGTCTCCCCCCAATACTGAGCCCGGGTCTCCCCCCAATACTGAGCCCGGGTCTCCCCCCAATACTGGGCCCGGGTCTCCCCCCAATACTGGGCCCGGGTCTCCCCGCAATACTGGGCCCAGCCCTTCCCCCAATACTGGGCCCGGGTCTCCCCCCAATACTGAGCCCGGGTCTCCCCCCAATACTGAGCCCGGGTCTCCCCTCAATATTGGGCCCAGGTCTCCCCCCAATACAGAGTTCCGCCCACACGTGCACATGTACGGAAACCCGCCTCCGACAGTGCCGCACTCCCTCAGCACTGCACTGGGAGTGTCAGCCTAGATTTTCGTGCTCGAGTCTCTGGAGCGGGTCGTGACTCAGAGGCCGGGGCGCCACCCACTGAGCCCAGTCGGGATTCTAAGCTCTGTAATGCGACAGAACGACAAGTCTTCCTGTGTCCCAAGCAGCCAGCAAGGTCAATCCCATGCGACATTTCTGCTCCGTACAGTTATGATTGGCTACACACCATTGCTACGGCAACTTAAAAATAAACAAACAAGAAGAAAACCTTCGGTGACCTTCGGCTGAATGTAATGGCAGTGATTTCAGTTTCTTACCAATTGGTCATTGATGCCAATTAGCTGGGGAGTAAAGTCTCACACATACAGGGACAGACATAGTGGAGACACAGAGTGGAACAACAGAGGTGGACCTCTGTGGTGGGACCGCTCTCTGGGACGGGCTCTGAAGATCACTCTTTGGACAATAACAACTACTTGCATTTATATAGTGCCTTTAGTGTAGAAAAAACGTCCCCGAGGAGCTTCACAGAGGCAGAAGGGCAGGCGGTGGATGCTGAGTGAAAGGAGGTGAGATCCGGAGTGGGGGGGGGGCGACCAAATGCTCGGTCCTATAAATGGGTTCCAAGGAGGCTCTTACAGGAGGAGCGGCAACCCCAGATCGCGGGAACGTCGCGGCTGAAGGCACGGCCACCCACGGTGGAGTGAAGGGTAGGGGGGGAGAGGGCACAGGGGGCCGGAGTCTCAGAGCGATGGAGAGTTCGGGGTGGGGCTGGGGGGAGGCCACAGTGATAGAGAGGGGAGAGGCCGCGAAGGGTTTTAAAAACAAGGATGAGAATTTTAAATTTGAGACAGGGAATCATAGAATCTTACAGCGCAGAAAGAGGCCATTCGGTCCATCGTGCCTGTGCCGGCTCTTTGAAAGAAGCTCTCCAATTAGTCTCACTCCCCGGCTCTCTCCCCGTAGCCCTGCGAATGTTTCCTTTAATTGGAGCTTGGAGGCCCAGTAGCCAATGTTGGTAAGTAAGGACAGGGGCGATGGGTGAAGCGTGATCGGCACCTAGACTGTCTCAAGGGTAGGGTGGTGGAGGCAAAAACTCTGGAGAAGTACTTGGGTCAGTTCAATGTTGCGATTGGGGGAAACTATGGGTTTCCATGGAAGGGTGATCTCAATAGGCGGAATGGCCTGTGTTGATCTTGGTGACCGAGTTCGTTCCATAGTTGGAGCTACCACTTGTCTGGGTTTGGAGTGGACAATCTAATGTTCCGGAAAGTTCTAAAACGTAAGCCAGGGAACTGGAAGTCATCGTAAGATCTTCAATCGATTTTTATCATTGGCCGAACAAACATTAGAACTCAATCACGCCCTTAACCTACCCTCACCTTGGTCCAGGGGCAGAGGGGGCGAGGAGACTTCGATTAAAGTTCTCCCTCAGTACTGCACTGGAGTGTCAGCCTAGATTATTACACAGAATTACGTAGAACGTACAGCACCGAAACAGGCCATTCGGCCCAACTGGTCCGTGCCGGTGTTTATGCTCCACCCGAACCTCCTCCCACCTTATTTCATCTCACCCCATCAACATACCCTTCTATTCCTTTCTCCCTCATGTGCTTATCCAGCTTCCCCACAAATGCATCTCTGCTATTCGCCTCAACCACTCCCTGTGGGAGCGAGTTCCACATTCTCCCCACTCTCTGGGTAAAGAAGTTTCTCCTGAATTCCTTATTGGATTAAACAGTGACTATCTTTATATTAACGGCCCCCTAGTTCTGGTCTCGCCCACAAGTAGAAACATCTTCTCTACGTCTACCCTATCAAACCCCTTACATAATCTCAAAGACCGCGGTCAGGTCACCCCCTCAGCCTTCTCTTCTCCAGAGAAAAGAGCCTTTCAGTCTTTCCTGATGTTTATAACCTTTCAGTTCTGGTATCCTTTTGTGCTCAAGTGTCTGGAGTGGGACTTGCTACGGCGACCAGCCCCTGAGGAGAAGTGGTTTAAAGTATATTTTGTTTTTTTGTGTGAATGATGAGACAGACTCCTGTTGCTTCAATCCCGGCCTGTGTCTGCGTTAAACCGGCGAGCTGTTGGAATGGCGCAAAGGGCTGAGGCTGGCGGTCCCTGGCGGCTTTTCATGTGGCTTCCCGTACGCAGCAGGAGGCAGAACGACCCCTTTGATGAGTCTTCAGACAAACCCTGTGGTGAGGTCTTGTGGTCACAGTGTGTGTGAGAGAGATAGAGGCCTGCAAATAGATTCTCAGTCAAGGGAAATGTAACTGGTGTCGCAACGCTGACAACCGCATCGATAACGCTCCTGGCTTGCTTGGGTAACCATTAAAGTTCAAGATACTTTGTGCTTTCACCCAACATCTCATAGGATTCCATAGGATATACGGCACAGAAACAGGCCATTCGGCCCAGCCAGTCCATGCCGGCGTTTCTGCTCCACTCGAGCCTCCTCCCGTCTTTCCTCATCTAACTCTATCAGCGTAACCCTCTATTCCCTTCTCCCTCATCTGTTTATCTAGCCTCCCCTTAAATGTATCTATACTATTCGCCTCAACCACTCCCTGTGGTAGCGAGTTCCACATTCTCACCACTCTCTGGGTAAAGGAGTTTCTTCTGAATTACCTATTGGATTTCTTGGTGACTATCTTATATTGATGGCCTCTAGTTTTGCTCTTCCCCACAAGTGGAAACATTCTCTCTGTATCCACTCTATCAAAACCTTTCATAATTTTAAAGACCTCTATTAGATCACCCCTCAGCCTTCTTTTTTCAAGAGAAAAGAGACCCAGCCTGTTCATCCTTTCCTGATATGTATACCCTCGCATTTCTGGTATTGTCCTTGTAAATCTTCTCTGCACCCTCTCCAGTGCCTCTATATCCTTTTTATAATATGACGACCAGAACTGTACGCAGTACTTTAAGTGTGGTCTAACCAATGTTCGATACAGGTTTAGCATAACTTCCCTACTTTTCAATTCTATCCCTCTAGAAATAAACCCTAGTGCTTGGTTTGCTTTTTTTATGGCCTTGTTAACCTGTGTCGCAACTTTTAGTCATGATGTGGAGATGCCGGTGTTGGACTGGGGTGGACAAATGTGAGAAGTCGCACAACACCAGGTTATAGTCCAACAGCTTTATTTGAAATCACAAGCTTTCGGAGCGCTGCTCCTTCGTCAGGTGAAGTGAAGAAGGAGCAGCGCTCCGAAAGCTTGTGATTTCAAATAAAGCTGTTGGACTATAACCTGGTGTTGTGCGACTTCGCAACTTTTAGTGATTTGTGTATTTATACTCCGAGATCCCTTCGTTCCTCTATCCCACCTAGACTCGCACCCTCCAAGTAATAAGTGACCTCCCTATTCTTCCGACCAAAATGTAATACCTCACATTTATCTGTGTTGAACTTCATTTGCCAATTATATGCCCATTCTGCAAGTTTATTAATATCCTCCTGTAATTTGTTGCAGTCCTCCTCAGTATTGACTATCTCCACCCCCCCCAAATTGGTGTCATCCGCAAATTTAGAAATAGTGTTTTTGATTCCAAAGTCTAAATTGTTAATGTAAATTGTGAACAGCAGTGATCCCAGTGCTGATCCTTGTGGAACACCACTACCCACCTTCTGCCACTGTGAATAGCTACCCTTTACTCCCACTCTCTGCTTTCTGTCCTGAAGCCAGCCAGCAATTCATTCTGCTACTTGTCCCCTGACTCCGCATTCTCTGACATTGTTCACCAGTCTATTATGGGGTACCTTATCGAAGGCCTGTTGAAAATCCAGATAAATTACATCTACTGCATTACCCTTGTCTCGTTACTGGAATCTGTGCACAGTGGAGCTAGGTAAATAAATGTTCCACTCTCACATGGTATTGTAGCAGTCACTTAAAGAACTTGCCTTTATGTTCAGATGTCTCCAGTCTTTGGCAGTGTCACTGCCTGCAGGGTCCATGTTTCACACCTAAATGTAGTATGTCGTCATCTTGATGCAGACTATCTGTATATAGAGCCTTTATGAAGTCTCGTTCACCATGAAAAGATGAAATAAGAAAGAAAGACTTGCATTTATACAGCGCCTTTCATGAGTTCAGGACATCAATGAAGTACTTTTGGAGAGTAACCACTGTTGTAATGCAGGAAACACGGCAGCCAAAATTGCGCACAGCAAGCTCCCACAAACAGCAATGTGATAAATAACCAGATAATCTGTTTTAGTGATGTTGGTTGAGCGATAAATATTGGCCAGGACACTGGGGATAACTCCTCCCTGCTCTTCTTCGAAATAGTGCTGTGGGATTCTTTACGTCCACCTGAGAGAGCAGACGGGGCCTCGGTTTAACGTCTCATCCGAAAGACGGGATCTCCGACAGTGCAGCACTCCCTCAGTACTGCACTGGGAGTGTCAGCCTGGGTTTTGTGCTCAAGTCTCTGGAGTGGGACTTGAACCCACAACCCTCTGACTCAGATAATCTGTTTTAGTGATGTTGGTTGAGGGATAAATATTGGCCAGGACACCGGGGAGAACTCCCCCCTGCTCTGCTCCCAAATAGTGGCTATGGGGTCTTTTATGTCCGCCTGAGAGGGCGACGGGGCCTCAGTTTAACGTCTCATCCAAAAGACGGCACCTCCGACAGTGCAGCACTCTCTCGGCACTACTACATGCTGATGAGCTCTTCGCTGATTGTTGAAGAAAGGAGGGAATCAATCAAAATTAGAGCCAAGTTGTTCAGGGGTGATGTCGGGAAGCACTTCTTCACACACAGGGTAGTGGAAATCTGGAACTCTCTCCCCCAAAAGGCTGAGGATGCTGGGGGTCAGCTGAAGCATTCTAGACTGAGAGCGATTGATTTGTGTTTGGTTAAGGGTATCAAAAGATATGGAACAAAGGCGGGTCATTTTTTTGAAATATTCGTTTATGGGATGTGGGCGTCGCTGGCAAGGCCAGGCATTTATTGCCCATCCCTAATTGCCCTTGAGAAGGTGGTGCTGAGCCGCCTTCTTGACCCGCTGCAGTCCGAGTGGTGATGGTACTCCCACAGTGCTGTTAGGGAGGGAGTTCCAGGATTTTGACCCAGCGACAATGAAGGATCGGCGATATACTTCTAAGTCAGGATGGTGTGTGACTTGGAGGGGAACTTGGAGGTGGTGGTGTTCCCATGTGCCTGCTGCCCTTGTCCTTGTAGGTGGAAGAGGTCGTGGGTTTGGGAGGTGCTGCCGAAGAAGCCTTGGCGAGTTGCTGCAGTGCAGCTTGTAGATGGTACACACTGCAGCCACGGTACGCCGGTGGTGGAAGGAGTGAATGTTTAAGGTAGTGGATTGGGTGCCAATCGAGCGGGCTGCTTTGTCCTGGATGGTGTCGAGCTTCTTGAGTGTTGTTGGAGCTGCACTCATCCAGGCAAGTGGAGAGTATTCCATCACACTCTTTACTTGTGCCTTGTAGATGGTAGAAGGACTTTGGGGAGTCAGGAGGTGAGACACTTGCCGCAGAATGCCCAGCCTCTGACCTGCTCTTGTTGCCACAGTATTTCTGTGGCTGGTCCAGTTAGGTGTCTGGTCAATGGTGACCCCCCAGGATGTTGATGGTGGGGGATTCGCTGATGGTAATGCTATTGAATGTCAAGGGGAGGTGGTTAGACTCTCGCTTGTTGGAGATAGTCATTGACTGGCACTTCTGTGGCGCAAATGTTACCTGCCACTTATCAGCCCAAGCCTGAACGTCATCCAGGTCTTGTTGCATGCGGGCATGGACTGCTTCATTATCTGTGGAGTTGCAAATGGCGCCGAACATCCCCATTTCTCACCTTATGCTGGAGGGAAGGTCATTGATGAAGCAGCTGAAGATGATTGGGCAGAGTTGAGGTGTGGATCAGCCATGATCTAATTGAATGGCGGAACAGGAAATATTCCTGGAGGATTCCTCACCCCGCACCCATGCTCCCGCCATTGGTCGCCCGGCACATCCATCCTCGTGCCACCCCGCCTTCCCACAACCAATCGGGAAGCAAACAGAGTCTTCGTTACCTGATTGGATGATTCTTGACTGTCGGTCAAACAACCTTCTTTTCTGCCAACTCCAATATTTTTATAACTAGAAAACATGGGTGTTCAAAGAAAATTACAAAAAAACACAATTTTTTATTGCCCCTCTGAT